>JAWWEW010000038.1:9774389-9803659 GCA_035583185.1 Anabacerthia variegaticeps | reverse complement strand
CCAGGGACAGATCCCTCAGGAGAACAGAAATCCAGGGACAGATCCCTCAGGAGAACAGAAATCCAGGGACAGATCCCTCAGGAGTACAGAAATCCTGGGACAGATCCCCCAGGAGAACGGAAATCCAGGGACAGGTCCCTCAGGATAACCCATTCTGTGTGAGATCCCTCAGGATAACCCATCCCATGACCTGTTGAGGGAGAAGCTGAGGGGTTGCTTTGTTACACAAACTGAACATGCTGGGGGATTTGTGCTGGATTTCTGCAGAAGGAAGAGCAGTGTTTGTGACCTCCTGAGACCTCTCCTGAGTTGAGTTTAATACCAGCAGGTGACCAGGGCACTGGACATGATGCTTCTTTCTGTTGGCCTGAACTACGGATTTTTTCCTTTGTGGATTCTTATATTAGAAAATAGCTCACAATATCTCAAAGGCCCCCAAAGTTCTTCGAAGTCTGAGCAGTAAGAGGAGTTATGGCCTCTAATGGACAATGTTCTTGTCTGTGTAATCCCCCAAAGGGCCAGGTACCCACACTCTGACAGCCTTTCCTTACAGAGAGTGTATTTCTGCAGACACAAGGATAAGGTGTGTGCTGAACACTCCATTAGACTTCCAGCTGAATCCCCAGTGAGCTTTAGCAATACATTATTCCTGGCATTTTTCTTTGGAATCTCTTTTTACTTTGAGAGTTTTATGTTGAGACAGAATTGAGCTGCCCTTTGTCTTGAGCCCTCGTTGTCTCCATCACTGTGTTGCTGAAGCCCTGCTGTAACAAAGTGCTTTGAAATACAGCTCTCAGAAATAAGATATATAACTTGCACACAGCCTGTCTATTGAAGTCCATGGAAACACCACTTTTCTGTCTTGGGGCCAGCACGTGCTTTGGGGTTGGAGCTCCTTTGTGCCAGCTTGTCCTGTTTAGTCCCTTGGTGCAGGCACAGCCCCTGTTTGGCTGGTTCCTTGAGTGCCTTCATCCTGCTCCCTTCCAGTGCCTCACCTGGGCTGATTTCAGGATTTCATGGCCAAGATGAGCTCTGTCCTGTGGAGACACAAAGCAGGGCAGGGGAGGGAGCTTCTGTTTGATCTGAGCTTCTCGGGAGGCCTCTCATCAACAGCTACAAAGCACTTGTGGTTTGTCCTTTGTCACCAGCTGATATCTCTGCCTCTGCCCAGCCTGGGTCATGCTAAAACACGTGCACTCCTGCACGTTTTGCTCGTTCCCTTCCTTCCTTCTGTAAACACAGCTGTAATTTTTGCCAAACTATTGATTGATTTGTTTTATTCTACCACTTGATTTGCAAGCTCCCGCCTGCGGAGGGGCAGCATGCGAGGTAAGGAGAGCAGCATCCCTGAGCCTGGGCTGCTGCTGGGTTGTCCTTCTCTGCAGAGCTGCTGCTGGGTTGGCTTGGGGGGCTCTGGAGGCACATCACCCACCCAGCAGTGGCACTGGCCATTCATCTGCTCACTTCTGCATCTGTGCAATATGAGGGTTAAATGGCACAGTGGATAAATATGATATTTCTTCTTTCTCTGAAACTCTGTGGCCTAAAATGCTTGTTCAGGGGGTTCAGGCTGGCACATGGGTGCTGTGGGCATTGTGTTTTCCATGCAAAGGTACAGACCGCTGGTTTTGTAGTTGAATAATCATCTAAATTGTGGTTAGAGAAAGATTTGGTTTACTTAAAAGATTGTTTTCAAAGTGAGAATATAATTAAGACTGGGGAAAGGACAAAATTACTCTGAACTCTCTAAAATCTGCCTTTAGAAGGGCAAAGTGAGTTCTTGGATTCCCCATTTCTATTAGCAAAGGAACTTCAAGAGATGAGGAACAAGGTTCTTAAAACCATCCTGTGATTAAAAGCTGTTCTAACCTAAAACATGTTCATGGGTCACTGCACTGACTGTTGTGAGTCAGGGTGGCCTTTGGATAATAATACATGAAGTCACCTCCCACCTTGTTCTCAGAGCATGAATCGTGCTGGTCACACAAGCAGAGAGAGCAAATACTGACAGGGTGGTGGGTACTTGTTCAAGGTGGTGTGTCCTGGGACTCCAGGAGTATCAAGTCTTTAGCTGTTATTTTGGGAATGTTTGTCTGCCTTCCCAGTGACAGGCAGATTGGGAGGTTTTTCCAGCAGCAGCTTCCCAGTAATTATCATTGTGGTTTTGTCATGACAAAAGGCTCAGAGGAACTAAAGGTTTTCTTTCTCTTGTGAGCATAAAAATAAAACAACTTGAAGCGATACAGTTCTAAAATTACAGTGTTGTGCTTTTGTTAAGCACTAACTTAATTTCAGTTAGAAATATTGTGGAGTTTGAGGGAAGGAAAGGGGATTTGTGTTTAGAAAAATTATACCTTTGAAATGTAGTTGCAAGACTAATGACACATCAGCCCTGCAACAGAGGCATAAACTCTCCCATAAATAATTATCCTGACCTTTAGCTCTCCCACGTACAGCCCACCCTTCTTTGGTTTGCTGTGGTTGTCTTAGCAAAGCTGTTTGAAAACTAACATTTACAGGAAGTAAATAATTAATACAGAAGTATCTGGGAATCCCTCAGGCTTTAGGGGGGAGAAAAAAAAAGGGATTGTGCTGTTACAGAACCACAGAGTGTCCTGAGCTGGGAGGACCCACCAGGATCATGGAGTGCAATTCCTGCTCCTCAGAGACCCTCTCCACTGCCCTTGCCTGCAGGCAGAGGATTTAAACCTTCCCCAAGGAGCTGCTCTTGAAGGATATTTGTGGATAATTTCATCAGGGCATCTTTTCACTTCTCCTTTTTTCCCTTTAGTTTTCTCCTCAAAGTTATTATCTCACCTCAGCTCTTGCTATGTCAAGTGGTTGGGTTTTTCCACACATTTTCCTTGCTGACTCCACGAATGTGGCTCAGACCTTTCATTTTGGGCACTTGGCCTGTTTCAGCAGTTTGTTCTTTCTGCCTTTCCTGCTTTGTTTCCTGCTCTGACCCTCTGAAGAGGGAGGATAAAAGCAGCAGTGTGGGAGAAGCACGTTCTGCCCTTCTTGTTGAGGAGATCCCTGTGCCTGGTGAATGCTCTTGTTGCCTTGTCCAGCTGTCTGTGCTCCTGCAGCCCGTGCCATGTGCAAGGGGCTTTCAGAGAAGGTCCATCTCCCACCGACTCAGGTTGAAGGCAGGATCCAGCATGGCAGCACATGGAGAGGTTTCCCAGCTGGGCCCCCCTGGGCAATCCTGCTGGAGAAGCATTGATGGAAAGCCCTCCATAACGTGAGGACAAACTTGAAACAGGCATTTTGAGAACTTTAGAAGCTCATATTCTGTTTCTGACTGTTGATGCTTTGAGCAAGCCTGGCTGGGAGGTGAGGAGCTCCTGCATGTGACCAAACCCTCTGGTGCTTCCCTGCTGCATCTTGCTCAGAAAGGAATTGAGTCTGGGGATTGATGACCTGCTCTGTCCGTGTAGAACACTTTACAGCAAGTAAGTGCTGTGCTGGGAGATATCCAATCCCTCTTCTGGTGACTTTGCAGGTTGTCTGGGGAGCTCCTGGCTGCCTTCAGCAGCCACAGGGACGTGTTGCTGCTGTTCCATGGCTGCTGACGTGGTGTTTTAATTATGCCCCCAGCAATTAAGTGGTACCAGAGCTGGCACGATGCAGGAGCTGAATTTGCAGTGTGCTCATGTGAGGACTCAGAAAAGATTAATGAAGGCACTGAGAAGTTTTGGGAGTTGATTTGTTTTTCTCTTTGGTTTGTTATTCTAACTTGGAGAACAACTTTAAAACACACAAAGCCCTTGTGGTCCCATCCTGGCTGGGGGCAGCTCTTGCTTAATTGTGTCCTTTTCTCATGCTAATTGAGACCAGATGAGGTTTGATGCTTACCCTGTCACTCGATGCTTCCTAATTAATTGGATTTTTCCATCTGAACTCTGGGAAAGTCTCCTTTCTGCACTGCACGGTCTTTGGTGCTTGGTGAGAAGGCCACTGTAGGCAACAGAAATTCCTCTTTCACCTCATCTGAAATCCTCATCAGAGAAGCCATGGAGTCACTGTGCTCTTTCCCTTGCTTGAATTCGTTAAGGCAAATTTGACAAGCTGCCAAAATTAATGAATATTTAAATGCTCAGCAGCTTAACATGATAATGCTTCAGTGGGACTTGCTGGGGCAATGTGCTGCAGGGAGGGAGTGGTAGAAAGAGCCCCTCTGCTCTTGGGGGCTGCTTTCAGTTCTGCAAAGACCAAGGTCAAATGGCAGCATGGGAAGATGTGTTTGCCAGCCCTGCTGCTGTGGAGAAGAGCACTGGGAGCTGAGATCCCTCCTGCAATGCCATATTTTGCTCCAGGATCCACAGAAACAGAGGGAAAGAAAACAGGGAAGACTGCACAGAAAATGTCTCAGCCTAAGAAGTCTTTGAGGGTGAAAGTGAGGACTGAGCTTTGGCCCCCATGGGTGGAGCTGGCTCCTCATAGCCCAACTTCCAGCATAAGAAGCTGGCCCTGGAGGAGGAACCAGTGCTCCAGTGCCAGAGGGCTGTCCTTGGCATGGACAGGATGCTGCCAAGGTGCAGACACCTCGGGCTGGAGCTCCTTGTGCTGCAGAGCAGGTGAGAGCAGCATCGTGCTCAGCCTTGGGCAATAACAGGCTCTCCTGGGGAAAACACTGAGGGGAGTTTTATGGGGCAGCTGCTCCAGATTCAGTTCCAGCAGTTAAGGAACATTAATTCTTATTCCTCAGCTGCAACAGGGAACTGAGGACAGGAGGCTTTTAGCCCAGCAGTGGGAGAGGTGTGTGTGTGGACATTGGCTTCAAGCTGCCACTGCAGAGCTGCAGAACTTGGAGATGGTGGGTTCCATAAGGTCATAATCACAGGATTAATTACTGACCCTCAAATACCAGGTGGGAACTGGAAACATGAGGGGAGTTGCTTTTCTGGGCTCTTAAACATGAGCCCAAGCACCCACAGAACGTGGGGAGAGAGGGGAGGATGTGCTGCCTGAATTGTGAAGGTGCCTCCAGAGGCAGCCTTGGGAAACACTGCTGGGAAGGGCTGAGCAGTGTCATTCCCTCTGGGATCCTAAACCCTCCTCAATGCAGAGATTGCAGAAGGGAGGAAAGAAAACCCCAGGGCTCTTGATGTTCCTCACATATTTTCAGCTCCTTTGCTGGGTTCAAAACTTACCATGGACTTAGACTGAGCAGGGACATCCCAGGGAAAGAGGGAGCTTTATTTATTCATTTATTTATTTATATATCTCTATATGAGGAGTCTCTGGAGCCCAAATGCTAGTATGACCAGTCCCTTGTGCTGGAGGATAAAAGTAATATCTTGGGAACTTGATTATTAATGTTTCTCCACACTTCCATTGCCATCTAGACCACATCCAACCTATTTCCCTTTTTCTTTTCCCACCTGGCTGTGTCTGTCAGTCTCTCTTTCCCCTTCTAACACATCCAAGCCCTAAGATTTCCCTTTGCACTGTTTTTGCTCCACTCATTCCTTCTTGTCTTCTTTACATCTGCCCTTCAGTTCCTTTCTCAGTCTTTGCTTTCAAGTCCTCTCTCAAAGGAATTATTACCATGCCAGGGGTTGTCCCCACATGTCAACAGAACTGCACTTGGCTTTGAAATCATCCCAGGTCATGCAGTGAACTTCAGGGCTGCACCATGTTTGCAAATTGATTATTGATTGCAGTGTTTTTTTGAAGTGTTCAAAAAACATGATCTGAGAAAACACTTGTTCTGAAGCAAATGATGAAACAAAGTCCTTGCTGAAATCGTTGTTCTTCATTCTGCCCTTGGCTAGGAGAGTTCTGGAAGAGCAGCACCAACCTCTTGGAGGTGCTCAGGGTGCCACAGGTCACTGGGCTACTCCCTGGAGAGAGGGGTGGGCAGGCAGGGTGTCACAGTGCTGGTGTCACATGAGCTGGAGGAAGTGGCTCAGATTTTTAGAACTGTGTCCTCCAGGGTTTTTGCCATCTCCTTTTGGCAGCTGGGCAGCTCACCCTTTAGAGATTGCTCTGAAGCACTTGGGTGGAAGAGAAGTATAAACCATTGCCAGGAGGAATTGTTTGGGGGTTTAAGAGGGTCCTGTTATCTCTGAATGTGTATGGATTTGTGCTCCCATCCTGTGGGTTGGATGTGTCTGAGGAATTTGCTTAAAATCCACCATCCACTTATTGTGAGGAAGTTGGTTCTTCATTCCAGCATGCAGAGGAACATCCAGGCTGCCGTTTGTGACCTGTTTGTGCTGTCTGGGTGCAGTGCCAAGACCTGGCTGAGGTTTTTGCAGGGGCTGCTGAGATTTGAGGGGGCAGGACAAGCCACCCTGCACTCCCCAGCTGGCTCTGGGATCTCCTGCCATCCTGCAGAGCTGCTGCAGGAGAGGGGCTCTGATGGGAGCCAGCAGGTCCCTGAGCATGTTGGATGTCCCTGATGGACTGGGAGCTGGGTGTTTGCTCTCCTGGTGACATGGAAATTCCACTGGCTGAATGTGGGAATGTGGGTCCAGCCCTGACCTGGGGGAGGTTGTGTTGCAGTTCCTGTCTTTTTGTTTTCTCCCCTGATGCAGTCAGGCAGCATCCATGAAATTCCTCTTGCTTTTCCAGGTGCTTGCTCAGAGTTCTGAGCTGGCACATCAGGGCTCTGCTTTCCTCTTCTGTAGCAAGACAGGGCTTGAAGAATGTGTGCTGCTAAAAGGATCTCATTCCTCATCCCCATAGTGCTGTAAAGTTCCAGGAAATGAAACTGAAATATGAAAAGAACTTGAAAAATGCTTCTTCCTTCAGATTAAATGGAAAAATAAAGCTTGGTGTGCAGCATCTGCAGCCTGTCAGTGCCCAGTAACAGCTGAGGAAGCAGGATTTCTGCAGTAGGGAAGTGTCAAAATGGTACAAAAGGGGCTGAATCTGCTTTGTGTCATGGAAAAACAAAACCCTGCATGCTTGAAATATCCTTCCTCCAATTCCCATTCTTCAGTGTAATCCTTTTGTACCCCAGGCCAGTCTTGTCTCCTGATGTTGGAAAGGCAGAAAGTTGGCAGCTCTGAGGTTAATCCTCGTGGCCTTTGCAGCCTCCAGCCCTCCCTCTCCATCACAGCAGGCTGGGCTGGGCTGGGGGCCTTTCTGAGCAGGGGGAGCCCTTTGGTGACCCCACTTATGGGGTTTGTGCATGCAGATAAATATCTGTGTCTCAGTGCAGGGTGCAGTGGAATTTTTCTGTGTGATACCCCTTTTTGGAGCTCAGATGGGTGGCTTCAGAGCTTGTAGTTACTGCTGTAGGTGCCTGGAGAAGTGGCCTGTGACCAACTCTTGTCACGAGTGGAGCATCCATTGCCACATGCAGCTAAACCAGATGGAAGGCTGAATTCCAGAGTGAGCCATGCAGTCAGGCTCCTGTGTTGCCCATGCCTTTCAAAAAGCAGATTTCAGGGCAATATTCAGGAGGTAAAATGACAGAGAAGCATCCAAACTCTTTATCCTTAAAGATGAAATTCCACCTTTGACTTGGTGTTTTACTTTTGCTGCTGTTTGGTAGAGGCTGAAGGAGAAGGATAAGGAAGGTGGGATCTTCCTTGGAAAAAAGGACGGTAACTTATGTTTGTATGCTTAGTTTGAATGAGGATAACTTATGTTTGTATGCCTAGTTTGAATGAGGATAACTTATGTTTGTATGCCTAGTTTGAATGAGGATAACTTATGTTTGTATGCCTAGTTTGGATGAGGATAACTTGTATTTGGGCACCTGATTTGATTCTTACCCAGGTCAGCTCTAGAGTACATTGTTTGAACAAACAAAAACCATCTCCTAAAAATAAACCTGTGAGCTCTGAGTGTTTGCTGTGGTGGAGCAAACCTCCTGAGACATGGCTGGGAGCTCCTGGGAGGGCTTCAGGCTCTCTGTCTGCACATGTTCATCTGGCTGGGCACCCACATAATGCTTCAGGATGTGCTTTTTCTCTTGGCCATGTGCAGCTCCTGTGGCACTGCTCATCTGCTCCCATCTGCCATGGAGCTTGAAGGTTATTGTGGCTTCTCTTAAACCCTCCAAGCAGCAGGAGCTCAGGAGTCATCTCCTTCAAAGTTATGGCTTGAAAAAAAACAAACCCTAAAAATGAATTGCAAGTGGTTTCTTTGGACTCTGCTGCCCTGATCTGCAGTCCTCAAGCCACCAAACTCATTTATTCACAGCAGTAGTTGGTGAAACAGCTGAAATTAAAAACGAGGTGTTGAGGTTGTGGCTCAGCTCTTGGTGCTGGTTTGGCACTTTGGTTTGGATCAGCTGAACAAACCTGTGCTGGAATCAACTCTTTGCATGGAGCAGCTCTAATGCTCTGTTGGCAAGTCCATGTGCTTTCAGCACTGTGGTTCTTGCACTGCTGGGGTTTTGGGGACTCTGTCCAACCCCAGCTGGACAATGAGCTTTGCTGTTGAGAAACAGGAGGCTGGAGAAGTTTGGAGTAAATTCCCAGTCACGTCCCCCAAAGTGCTTTGGTTTTATTCCTGCAGCTTCCAGACATGGTGCTCAAAGTGGGTTCTTGCAAGACTTTTCACAAAGAAGTCTCAAAGCAGTGGGGGAAGGAGGATATATTTGTTTTCCAAAGAATCCCCTTTCTTTGCAGATAACTGAGCTGTTTCTTGGCTCAGAGCGGGAGAGAGGATCCTGTGTGACATCCCCACACTGGTGAGGTTTGTCATTCAGCCCCTTCCCTCCTCCTGTGCCCTTCCCAGAGCTGGCAGCTGGGATCACAAAACAGAAACCCTGGTGCATTTTCTCTAATTTGACTTTATTTCGTGTTTTTTCTCCCCTCCAATGCCTCACATATCCCTTAACTCCTGTGCTGGTGAACCTGGAAGGACTGAGCAATTTTTTCTCATTTATTTCTGTGTCAGGCACAAATCCCTTTGTTTAAAGCTTGTTCTAAAGTGAATGAGTAATACAGAAACAAGATCAGGGCTATAAAAGGATATTGTATTTGGATTTTCTAGCAGCAAGGTGGTTTCACTGGGGTTGTTATAATCAGGAGATGCTTTTCCTGCTGGATGTGCCTGCCTGGCACAGGGTCAGTGTGTGATCTCCACAGCCAAAGGTGGCAGCAACCATGACCTGAATCCTTTTCTACCCAGAGGAAATGGCATCTCTTCAGAGCATCCAGGGGATCTCCTTCATCCTGCTGAGTCAATTAGGAGCAGAGATGGGTGCTGAATGCCTGAGCTGGGTTTTTCCTTCCTGAAGCCCAGGTGGGACTTTGGGGGGATTGAGCTGCAGCCTTGCTATGCCCTTAGTCTGAAAACTGAGTGTCCCCTCCAGCTGTCCCAGGGTCATGGTTATTCTTTCTAATGCTGACAGTCAACGTCATATTTATATGTTAAATGTGGCTTGTGGGAAAAATCTTGGTGGCCAGGCTGTGTTTTTGCCTGGCTGGTGTTTTCCATGAGCAGGGAGGACAGCCTGCATTCCTGCTGCCCCTTCAGCGTGGAATGCCCTGCATTTGCTGCTCCTTCCTGAGCCGTGTCTAATCCCGGCTCTGCCGCACGTGCAGAGCTGGCACGTGGAGCATTTTCCTTTTATCACTTGTGCTCTGGCCTTCCTGCATTACAGTCACATGCCAGAGGCACTTCCCCAGGAGATGAAAGCAAGGGCTCCTTTCAGGAGCAGGAATTTTCCTGCAAGACCTCCTGCCAGCAAGGCTGAGCTCCCTGTGCTGGGCTCTGGTATTTAGGGAAGGGTTTAGGTCTCCAACCCCAGAACTCCTCTCCCTGCTTTGTGCTCATTTCTTTGTGAGCATTAGTAGTAAAAAGAAGTGGTGCCTGGGATTTAACAGGTACAGCCCTGCTTTTGGAAGTCCATGGAGTAGGAGCTGGTGAGCAGGTCAGGCTGAGGCAGTGGCAGGGCTCAGAACTGAGCCTGGCTCTGGTTTCCAGCTCCTCCTCAAACTGGATGGTGCCTTTTCTGCACTCTCTGCAAAGGGCACTAATGGATCAGGCCTGGCCTAGGGAGTGAGACACAATGGAAAAGAGTTCCTGCACTTCTTGGGCAAATCTTTGGGGTCTGGTGCAGATGGTTTGAAAGTCACCTGTCCTCGGTGCCAAGAGTCCCTGTCCTGGGACAGGCATTAATGCTGGCAGGGGAGCTGCTCCATCCTGGTGAAGGACAGCTGTGTGTGCAGCCCCTCCCTGGGATGCTCCTTCCCCCTGTTTAACAGGACTGCCCTGTTCCTCCTTTCCTCTGGAGTACATCACATTTAGCTCCATGTCATCCAGGCAAGTGGAGATTTTCCCTGTCCTTCCTGGCACTGCTGTGTATGTGCAGCACTGGCACGAGGGATGTCCCTTTGTGCTCCTCTTGCCCGACACTTGTATTTTCACATCTTCCCTAAACCAGGACAAGTCCCCTGTGAAACTGAGCCTGGTATTACAAGGAGTGCACAATCCCTGCTTTTTTCTGCACTGCTGCTCTGGCTGCTGACACTGACCTGGCTCTTGGCTCCTCTTTGTTTTCCTCTTCCTTTGCAGCCTGAGAGCTGCCCATCCCAGCTCCCAGGGATGCTCCAGCACGTGGCTCCCCTGGCAGCCTGCCCGTGTTTGTGGAGCCAAGGGACACCCAGCCAGGAGGGCTTGTTGAGAAGTTTTGTGATGCTGGGGTAGTGATGGCCTCAAGCTGTAGGGAGGGGGGGAAAAAATCCTATTTAAGTCTTTCAGGAGGCTGGGGGGACATGGAGAAATGGGGGGATTCAGGAACATTTGCCTTTCTTCAGGATTTACTTTCCCCCATGAATGCTCCTGCTCAGGGCGCTGGAGCTGGAAGAATCAGCTTTGTGGCTGTGGATAAATGAAACATTATCCAGTCTGGCAGCTTCTAGGAGGTCTCTTTCCAAGAAGGAAAAGTACTTTGATTCCCATCCCACAGCTCAGGGCTTTGGGATTGCTGTTTGTGCTGGAGATCTGTGGCTGCCACACGTTTAGCTGGATGTTGGCAGGGACTCTGGTGATGCACAGCATGGAGGGGTCACTTGCCAATACAAGTAATAATGCTCTTTTGTTGTGCATTCAAAGGCATCATGCAGCAAAGGAGGAGCAAACCCAGAGGGATCACCTCAAATCCCTCGTGTTTCATGGATGCGTCAACCAGTTAAAGGGACAGAATCCAGTCTGGAGCTGGTGCTGGCCAATTTAAAATTGTCCTGCAAGTAGGAAATGCTTTAATGTGCTTGGCATGAAAAGCCCCACCTGAGGTGGGCTGTTTCCAGGGAGCAGGTTGGCAGGGAGAGGTCTGCTCCTTGATGGAACATCAAGGCAGTGGGAATTGCCAGGCACGAGCAGCAGAGTGTAAAAATAGCTGCACTCCAGAAGCCTAAAAACAATGGCAGGATGAAAACCTAATCCTGCTAACTCAGGGTATCTTAGAAGAAAAAGCAGCAGAAGAGGAGAAGGAGAATTTGGAGAGGGAAGGGAGCTGAGCTCTTTTCTGCTCTTGGATTAACCAGCACGGGTCTGTCATGGAAGTCATTTACACCAGGATAACCCCAGACCTGGCCAGGGCATTTCAGCAGCTGGAGGGGATTTATTTGGATGGAAAGAATCTGTTCAGCATAACTTGGCCAAATGACACCTATGGTGGACTTGGCAGCTGTTAGCAAGTATTTATAGGATGTAAACAGCAGGGGGAAGGAGGGTGGGAATAGAGCAAATGGGACAGGAAAATGGGAAAAGGAAGGTTTTTACTGCTGGATGGCTTAGACTGCAGAGCATCCATCCAGGTGGGCTGAACTGATCAAAATGCTTTGAACTCTTTGGACAAAGCATTTGGAAGCAGAGACTGTAATGTCGGACTGCTCTGAAGGCAACTGGCCTGTGCTGGCAGTGCCTCTGTCTCTGACAGGAAACCCTCTCCCATTAGGGGACAGAAAATCAGATCTGACCAATGTTTATAGGATCACAGGAAACATTCCACCTCTGCTCTCTCATTTCTGGTGGTGGGTAGCAGACACTGCTCCAGAAATGAGTATTTGCAGCTTCTGAGCCTCCTGAACACCAGCCTGCACCTCCCATTTGTCATGTTTAGGAGCCACTGACAGCCTGGTACCTTTGATTCATCCTTTCCACATTTAAATCCATTTGGGATTTGACCTCTTCAGCATGTGGTAACAGTGGTTTCCCCAATTTGTGCTTTACGTACACCTGTCTGTGAATTCTTTCCTCTGCATTAAAATCTCTGCATGGTGATATCATTGCTGGCCCTGCAGTCTCCCATCACTCAGGGTCTTCTCTAGTCAGTGATTTGAGTTGAGTTCCTTCTTATGTGGAGTCCTTCCCATATTCTGGTCACCTTTTGTGCTTCCCTCTGTCATTTTCTAGCCCTGCTCTTTTCTTTTGGTGAGAAGTGTGAGCCTGCTTGCAGTTTTCCAAATGCTGGGCCCTCCTGGATGTTTTCTGTTTTGTTCTGGTTACTTTGGTTTGCCCCTTGAGCTCGCACTGAACAGCAGGTTAATATTTCTCACAGAATATCCACAGTGATTCCCAAACCCATGGGAGCAGAGCTGGTAAGAGCTCATTGCTGCAGGGGCTTTGTTGCCTCTGTTTTCCTCTTGTCCATCAGCCCTGAGGGTCACTTGACTCTGTTATTGCTCTGAGTTGCTCCTGCACTTCTTGAAATCCAGGAATACGTTTGCCCTCCTGGAGGAATGTGTGTCACCCTCAGTCAGTGCCTCCTCACGTGCAGACTGACCCTCTGTCTGTCTCCTCTTGCTCTTTGTTTCCATCTTCAGACTGGGTGTTAATCCATGCTGTGCCCCCTCCCATGATGCCAGGCTGGCTGAGTTTCTGAGGACAGTCAGGAAAAGAAATGCATGGGAAGAGCTCTGAAATCCAGCCATCCCTGCCTGCTTTGGAAGGACCCCAGTGGGTTTGGCTCCCTCAAAGCCACACTGCCTTTCCCCTCAGCTGCCCTGCCTTGCCTCTTGGCTGTTTTCATCTCCCTGCCTTTCATACCAAAGCCAGGCCGTGTGGTCGTGTCCCCTCGGAAGATTCCCTGTTCCTCCTTGTTCCTTCGGGGCTTGTTTGGGAAGAGCCTCCGGTCCAGCTCCGAGGGCACCGTTCCCCCCCTGACCCCTTGCCGTGGCTGCCGGGGTGCTGATGGCTCTCTGCTTCCCTCCCTTGGCACAGGGGCTGCTCCCAGGTGGGCGTGATCCGGGCGCTGCTCGAGGCCGGCATCCCCGTGGACATGATCGGAGGCACGTCCATCGGCGCCTTCATGAGCGCGCTCTACGCCGAGGAGCGCAGCTACACCCAGATGAGGATCAAAGCCCGCCAGTGGGCCATGGTGAGCACTGCCCCTGCTGCACTGCCCTCCTGGGGGGGCACAGAGAGCCCTGGGCAAGGGGCACCCACCCGCAGGGTGCTCTCTGTGCCGAGTGCCGCGCTCAGCTGGGCACAAACCCCGCGCGCGCTGGCGACACGGAGCTGTTGGTTCAGTGTGGTCACCCCGGTTTGTCTTTGTTTTACCTCCTCTTTTGATGCGTTTCCCACTCTCAACCAATGTGTTTCTCTCTTGTGTGATTCTCTCTCTCTCTCCCCATGCTGTCAGGTGTCAGTGGAACTGAGTGACAGAGGTAATCCTTCTCTAAACTAACTACAAAGGGGTCATTCCTGGGCCTGCCTGCACCTCGCAGTGGTGGGACTCAGGGCCAGGAGAAATTCTGGACTTTCAATATTTAATACAAACAAAAGCTTATTTTCCTAGTTAACCCGAGTTTGGGGAAGGTTGTTTTAAGTGGTGACTTCAGTGGGTGAATCTCTTTATCATGGAATCCCAGGCTGGTCTGGGTTCTGGAAGGGACCTGGAAGCTCATCTTGTTCCACCCCGTGCCATGGGCAGGGACACCTTCTACTAGCCCAGGTTGCTCCAAGCCCTGTCCAACCTGGCCTTGGCTTTATTTATTGGTAAGATGTTGGAGAAGAACTGTGGTAGGACCAGGGGGACCTGGTTCAGACTGACTGAAGGTGAAGGTGAGTGTTATTTCTGAGGTTTGCTGGTTACAGCTTTGTACTGGTCATATCAAAACCACCTTTTCCTGTAGGTTTTCTTCTTGAAAATGAAGCTACAGTGGAAATTTTCTGAATAAGGTCAAGCTCTGAGTCAGCTTAGATCTTGGGTTTTAGGGGGAAATAGGAGCCTGTAGGAGGGACCTTAAAGCCCATCCAGTGCCACCCCCTGCCATGGGCAGGGACACCTTCCACTAGCCCAGGTTGCTCCCAGCCCCGTCCAACCTGGCCTTGGACACTTCCAGGGCTGGGGCAGCCACAGCTTCTCTGCCCAACCTGTGCCAGGGCCTGCCCACCCTCCCAGGGAAGGATTCCTTCTTAATGTTTCACCTAAATTTCCCCTCTTTCAGTTTGTTCCCATCACTCCTTGTGCCATCGCTGCAGTCCCTGACAAAGAGTCCCTCTCCAGGTTCCACTCACTGGACAGCCTGGGGCATTAAATGCATTTTGGAGCCCTGGCATGTTTGTGCTGTCCTGGTGGGCAGAGCACTGTGGGCCCCTGTCACTGTTTGCTGGCAGAACATGGATTTAGTGCTTTTTATCTAAGAACTGCCTGTGCCTGGCTGGGTTGGGAAGCACCCAAAACATAAACTGTTCATGATCCAGAGCAGTTTGCTGGAATCCCAAAGCTGGGGGAGGCTCAAGATTAAGGACATAAACCCAAATTCATTGAACTGTATCAGACACCCCTTTAACCTTGCACTGTATTTCCCACTCTGGTCACTCCCAAATGCTTACAGGGCAGCACCTGAGCAGGGGGAGTGTGTGCTGACACCTCCCTGCAATGGTTTTCCAGCCCCAGCACCCCATGGCTCACTGCCCTCTCCCCCACTCTAGGCTACAGCCATGGAATTTTCCTCTTTTCCAGAGAGTTCCCTTCTTGTTTATGAACTTTCCAGCTCTCCTGTGCAGGAGGTGAGGCAGAGCTGTTTCCTGGGCTTCCCAGGGCTGTGTTCCCCCCCCAAACCAGCTTCATTCCCAGCATTGCAGCTCTGGAGCTTGCCAGCCTGAGCTGGAATCACACTGGCTTTCCCCAGGAGTAGTTAAAGGTGCAATGAAGGCATTTGATCACTTGATTAACTTCTGACCCAAAGCTGCAAATCTCAGGGAATGTTTCACAGAGGAAAAGGCAAGTTTTTCCCAGCCTTGGGCTGCTCAAGGTGTTGGAACCTCGAAACGTGCAAATAAGTAGCAGGAGGAGAGGGTGATGACCTCTGTGAAAGCAAACATTTCATTTTATCAGTGAAGAATGGATTCTCCTGGGGGCTTTCAGGGGTGTTCTGACAGATCCACATCCAATCCAGAGACTGTTCAGGGGTTTGGGAATAACAGGAGCAAAGCCTGCTCTGTCTGCTGACAGCCAGTCCAGGGTGGTTTGGGAAACCAGAAATGCTCCTTTCCTGAGCCCCAGTGCTGTGGGGAACAGCAGGGAGGTTTGTGGGGGATTCTTGGAAGGTCCACTCAAAGGGGACAAGTGTGATGGAGGTGACAAATCCATCAGATAACCCCAAAGTCCCAGAGCTGCAGGACCATTCCTGCTGTTCCCCAGAGCAGCATCTCAGCCATCTGGGACTACCAAGGAGATGCCTTGGCAGCCTCTTTGTTCAGCCAGTGTTATGCAGAAAGGCTTCAGCATTCCCTCCTCCAGAACCTGCTGCTCCTGGTCCTCTGGAGCTCTTGGCTTTTACTGGGGAAGGTGATTTGTGCAGGTTCTTGCAGCCTGGCTTTTTCAGCCTGGGGGCACTTTGGGAATGTCTTCAGTGGGATGGATTAGCTGACTCTGATCTTTTTTTATTTGCCTTTTTAATCCATCAAACGAAATGCTGGGTTTGTCCTGAAGTTATTTCTGGTTTTGGTATTTTCAGAAATTCTGGTTGTACACTTGGGGCTGGGAGAAGGGGTATTTTTAATAGGATGTGTTTTCTGGACCAAATGAAGCAGCGAAGAATTAAATGACTCTTTTGTCAAAATACAGAGGGATGTGAAAATTCCTAATGAGACCAGTTACTATTTATTGCTTCTGTGTATCTTCTTTCTGTACCTGAATTTAACCAGCAGAGCAAACAAGCCAAAGCTTTTGTGTTTGCAGATTGTTGGGTTTTCTAACTGGAGAGTTAATATTTCAGAGTAGAAATATTTCACAAAGAATGGAATATTCTGCTGTGGAAGGGAATATGGTTCTAGGAGTGTGTAGCTGAAAAAGCTTCCCACAGTGGGAATGAGGACTGGCTGGTGGGTCGTTTGATGCCCATCACTGTCTGTGGTGGCACCACCAGCTCCAATATCCATGGGGTTCTGAGGCTGCAGCCAGTTCTGCCCCTGGCACTGCCCTGCTGTTTGCACACTGGGAGATACTGGGGTTGGGGTTTGTCCCCTGGTGCTTCCCCTCCAGCTCAGCTGCAGAGGCAGGGGAGGCACAACCAGCAGCCTCAGCTGGCCCAGGCCAAGCTGCTGCTGGGTTGGATCCTGGTGGTCCTCATGGAATCACAGAACCATTGGAAAGGACCCTTAAGATCATCAAGTCCAGCCAGCACTGCCAAGGCCACCACTAAACCGTGTCCCCAAGTGCCACCTCCAGGGATGGTGGCTCCACCACTGCCCTGGGTAGCTGTGCCAGGGCTTGACAATCCTTGCCATGAAGAATCCAATCTAAATCTCCCCTGTCCCAGCCTGAGGCCATTCCCTCTCCTCCTGTCCCTGTTCCTTGGGAGCAGAGCCCGACCCACCCTGGCTCCCCCCTCCTGTCAGGGAGTTGCAGAGCCAGAAGGTCCCCCATGAGCCTCCTTTTCTCCAGGTTGAGCCCCCCCAGCTCCCTCAGCTGCTCCTCTTGATCTGCTCCATCTGTTGGTTTGAGGCACAGGCTGTTCTCTGCCATGCCAGGTGATGCCCACACCCACAGCCCCCGTGGGTGCAGGTTGGGGATGGGTTGGGAACGTGGAGGAGCAGCGTGTGACCAACGTGGGGCTCAGGAGAAGGGCTGGTGGGGACACTGGGACACCCACAAAGGGTCCCTTTGCCAAGGAGTCACAGGGAGAGGATCATTAGTAGGTGCAATGTTTTGCAAATCACTTCTCATCCCACACTCTGGTTTTGTTTCTGTGCCAGAATTTGTGTACAACAGCTCCGAGCCCTGCAAACAAACAGAGCATTCTGCAGGGAAGCTGTGCCAGGCTGGATGGGCACCAAGGATGGGCATGGTGGGGTGGGAAGGGAAGGGCATCCTGGGCAGAGGTCAGCAAGGACCTGCTCCAGTCCCTGGGGAGGGAGTGCTGGGTGCTGCTCAGCTCTGGGCCAGGCACAGCACGAGGTTACAGGAGCCAAAGCAGCTCCAGCACACCCAGGGAATCCAGAATGACTCAGAGGTTCGTTACAGGTTGTGTGTAAATTAAGGGGCACTTACTGTGTCATAACTGGGGTTGAGCTGCAGAGGACCTGCTTTAGGGGGCCATGAGATTCAGAGGACCTGCTTTGGCTGCCCAAGAGCAGCAGAAAACCTGCTCTGGGTGTCCATGAGCTGCAGGGAACCTCTTCAGGGTGTCCGTGAGCTGCAGGGAACCTGCTCTGGTGTCCATGAGCTGCAGGGAACATGCTTGGAGTGTCCATGAGCTGCAGGGAACCTGCTCTGGTTTTGGTAAAGTTTTTTTCTATTAAGAAAAAATCTTCAGTGTAGCAGTGTGGTTCATATTTCCCATTTCAGGGGTGTTATTTGGGGTGGTGCAATTAACTCTAAATGGGAACTGGAATTGGGGAAATTCAGAGAAAAGGCTCCTTGCAAAATTCCAATATGCCTGTTGCTTTGAAATGCCCAGTTGAGCCCCAAAATATCCTGGTTTGACCCTGCAGGGATCAATCAGCTCATGATTGTGCAGGTGAGATGTTAATTAATATTAATCCTATTTAACAGGATGGCTGCATCTGATTTAAACATACTGTTTGTCTGCTTTACCTGACTCAGAGGTGCTTTTATGTCTTGGATTCACTCTAATTTTATTAAACTCTTATATTTCTTAATAGGTTACCTTTAAATCAGAACTTCCATGGTGTGTAATTCCTGCCTTCAGGATGAATTCATCCCTGTAGTGCTGTTTAACTGAAACCATTGCCCTGAGTTAGGTTTTTATTTTGTCTTTAGCATTTTTTCTGTGTCAATTCCTTTGCTTCTTTCATTAAAACTTAATAGTGAACGCTGAGGAGGCACTAAAGGAAAATCTGGATGCCCTCTGGAGTAGTTTAAAAAAAATATTGGGTCAGTTTTTCGTTCTTGCAACAAGTTTTCTCATGCCTTTGCTTTTTTTATATACTCAGGAACACTAAAAAATCCTGGGATTATCCTGGGTTTTGACACCAGTTTGCCACAATTCTTCATCAACGCCCAAAACAGCCAGAGATGAAAATTCCTCCTGTGTTTGCTTTTTCCTTCTGCTCTGTGAGCAGAACCTCATCCCTTCCTTGCTGATGCCTTTAATAAACCCCAGGGCTGCTGTTATGGAAGATTTTAGGTTTGAAGGTCTTTTTAAAAACAAAGCTCATCTTGCAGTGAAAATCCATAGGAAGTTAATGAAAAATCAGGGAAGAACTCCCTGTGAGGGTGGGCAGGCCCTGGCACAGGTTGGGCAGAGGAGCTGTGGCTGCCCCTGGATCCCTGGAAGTGCCCAAGGCCAGGCTGGAGAGGTTTGGAGCAGCCTGGGACAGTGGAAGGTGTCCCTGCCATGGCCATTGAGCTTTGGTGAGATGTGGAGCAAGAACCAGAAGGCTCCAACTGCCTTTCCAGAGGGGGATCTTTGGCTGAACTTATCTGGGAATGGGAGGTGGGAGCAGCTATTCCTGGAAGGCTGTTGGCCATCAGCATCAGCTGAAAGGGCATCTTCTAGCTATGAGGAATGAGGCTATTAAGGAATAACTGTTAATTGGAAGTGTTTTGCCCATGGACCAGCTCACTGTGGGCATTACTTGGAGGGGAAATGATTAGAAATACCATTTGCAGCAAGGCGAGCCCAGTGGTCGGTGCTGAGTGGGAGGGAGTTTTCTTCAGTATTTAATAAAGGGCCTTTTGAAAATGCCTCTCCCCTGATTGAATCATTCTGTGTGCTCTCAGGGGCCTGAGCCTCCTTTAAAGCACAGACCTACTTCCCTGTGAACTGAGGGGAGCTGCTCTTGCAGTGTGATGTCCTCACCCCATCACACCCCAGGTGAGGGTGGGAATGTTCATTGTTGGGTTTGTGCTCAGGCTTTTACATTCCCCACATGTCCTGTTCATATCCCTGGTTTTAAGGATCTTTTTTTACCCTTGGACATGTATTCTTTGGGCAGATCTCATATATATTTAAAAGCAGCTAATCCTGCTGTTCTTTAAATCATGGCTGGAGTGAAGCCAAGGCCAGATGTTGCTCACAGCTGCTTTAACAGCAGGTTGGAGGCTGTTCCCTCCTCTGTGCCTGGCTGTGATTTCCACTTCTCTGTGAAGTTGTTTAAGTTACAGAGAACGTGGAGAGAGAGAAGATATTTCATCCAATACAAAGATTTCATCCAGTGAAACCCTATTTAATTGGGAAGGAATTTTTTGGTCTTCTATTATGTTCTGACTGTGATGTAATATATAAAGGATTGAATTTTATTAGGATTTATCAGGGTTTGACATCAATACCCTGGTTATGGACAAATACAATGATCACAATGCCACAAGTTCAGGGATTTTCATCCTTTTATCCAGCAGGTGTGTGAATGCTGTTGAAATGGGAAAAAGGAAATCCATGAAAGCTTAATTGTGGTGGGTGTGTGTTTGGAGGAGACACACCTGCCCGTGCCTGTGTGGGCTGGAAAAGGGCTCTGAGATGCCTCGTGGGGTTTGGTTTCTGTGGCTCTGCAGAGACCCAAATGCTGGGTACAAACCCAACAACTCACTCTGGGGATGGCAAATCACCAACCCTGGTGCACACAGGGTGTTTAAAGCTCTGTCCCTTGTGACTGACTGAACCTTGCTGCAGTCCCAGGGAATCCCAGGCACAACTTTCCAAGTGCAGTGGCAGAAAAAACCCTTTAAGATGGGAGAAAAATCAGGGGAGATGCCCAAAGGAGAGGAGGCGGATTTATGCTTTCCTTCCCACACTGCTGAACCTCTGGAGAGGATGGTGAAGGGGAACAAAACTCATAATATCTTTCTGTGATTTCAGAAGTGCCAAAGGATGAAGCTGTGCCACCCAAGTGCATGTGCTGCTCTGGGGGACGGGCAGGTTTGGGAGCACAGGGGCATCAATGCCCTGCACACTTTGCCAGGGCCTGTTGCAGAGGGTGCTGCTGCTTTTGCTTTTCCATGTCTTTGCCACACAAGGAGCTGCTGGTCGTGTCTTTGGAGTCCCCTCTGCACCCTGTGCACTCACACTTGTCACATCTGCAGCTGCAGCCATTAGTGCACAATCTCATATGGATTCTGGCCTGGCTTTACCTCTGAAATGCCTTTTTCATTTTCTTTTTAGGTGATGAACTCAGTGTTTAAGACTATTCTAGACCTGACCTATCCAATAACCTCTATGTTTTCTGGAGCAGCTTTTAACAACAGCATCAACAACATCTTCAAAGACAAGCAGATAGAGGTAGGTGCTTGTTCACCTCATGTGTAGGAAATGATGTCACTGGTGGAGCAGAAATAGCTTTTTTCCCAGGATAATAAGGGATCTGGGGCTGTGGGATGACTGAAAACGTGGTGGAAGTGTGAATGTTCCATGACTACAAGAGGGAGCCTATTCTCTCTTCTTGGTGGATTTGGAAAACACAGATTGTAGATTATTTGTAGCTACTTCTGTTTGACAAAAGGATGCCATTGTGTGAGAGCATCCCAGTTCCATCATTATTTTTCTGCAAATCAAATCTTCAGAGACCTTCAGGGCACACCAGAGAAAGGCTTAAATTGGGTGGCAGTGGGTTTGGCTTTATTTTAATTTTATTTTTGAAGCTGGAGTGAGTTTTTCTGAGCAGCCTGCTGGAAACTGCAGTCATGGCAGAGTGTGTTGTGTCCTGGTTTGCACTTGGTGACCTTCTAGCAGTTGTTGGGTGTTGGATGGTCCAACCTGAGCCAGCAGCACCTTGGGAGCCCCACCTGTCCTTTGTCCCTCAGCAGCAGCAGCAGAGTGTAAAGCACATTATCAGTGTTTGTCTTCCCAGATCAGCCAGCTCTGGGAGTGTTTGGGTAGCTTTGCAATCTTACCTCATTTTCAATTTTAACCAAATTATTCCTGTGTTTGGAATCCTTGTGATGAAAGGTTGTGTAGCAAATCAACACTGCATAGACTTTAAATGTTTTTATTTAAACTAATCCAAAACATGCCCTGCTTAAGTGGAAGTAGGAAAGTAAGTGATTAATCATCACATGCCTTAAAATAGCAGTTTCAGGGCTGGAAACAAACAGGTTGGGGAGTGAGAAGCCCTTCAGAGGCTGGGGTTATTTTTGGGGTGGGGTTTGGGCAGCCCCAGCTGTGCCCTCCTTTCTTTAATCCTCGGGGTCCCTTCCTGCAGTGCTCCAGCTCCTGTCTTTGGGTCAGCAGTGCCTGGTGGGGTTTGGCTGGAGCAGGGCAGGGCTGGGGGACAAGGTGGAAGAGAATCTCCTCTGAGCTCAGGTGGCCCTGCTCTACAGAGTCTTAGCATTGGTTAGGTTGGAAAAGCCCTCCCAGATGGAGTCCACCTGTGCCCCCAGCACTGCCAAGGCCACCCCTCAGCCATGTCCCCAGGTGCCACATCTACATGTGTTTTGACACTCCAGGGATGATGACTCCACCACTGGTCTGGGCAGCCTCTTCCACTTCCTGACCACCCTTTCAGTGAAGAAATTTTCACTGATATCCAACCTAAACCTCCTGTGGCACAACTCGAGGCCCTTTCTATCTGTCACTGCTTTGGATTCCAGCAGTCACTTTGCTGTACTCCCCTTTTGGGATGCAGAAAATTCCTTCCTTAGGAACTCTAACAGCTGTAGTGGCATGTTCTGGTCTACCCTTGCAGTCACAGGAAGGTTTTGTCCAAGAGAAACCCAGTTCTGAGACATCCAACAGTGTCATCCTTGTGTGTCTGTGCTGAGCATCAGCAGCAAAACCCCTCTGTCCATGACCAAGGCTTTGCTCTCAGGGGAACTTCCTCAGATAAATAAGGATAAATGTTGTGTAGCTCAGCCAGGAGAGAGGCAGTTGTTCCTCCATTGCAATTCTCACTGTCAGCATGGGATAACCAGTCCTGGCACTGGGCACAGGGCACTGGGAGCTGCCCAAGGGAAAAGGGTGACTGAGAAAGGCACAGGAGCTGCACTAGGAAGCATTAGGGCTTGAACAAATGTCTTCTCCAAGCATATTATTTAAAGCATCCAAACTGCAAACATCCATCTCTTCTCACTAGCCGGAGTGGGTAGCAATGATTTCCAGCTGGAAATAGATATTAATAATATAAGAGTTAATTACAGCCTTACAAACAGAGGGTGTGTTTAGATGCTCATCCACAAGTGCTCCTTCCCAGGAGGATCCACAGTGCTTGTAGCAGCACCTGAGAACTCCCCACCCAAGGGGCTGGTGGGTGCTGGTGGGTGCTGACCCTCTCTCTGTAGAAGCTTCAAATCAAGCAGCACTGGGCTGGACCCTCCCTGTTGCTGTGGGAGACACACACGTGTCCTCATCCCTCTTGGCATCAGAGCCAGGAGCAGAAATGCTTACAATGACTTATTTCTGACACTGAAAGGGAGGTTTCCATTTCCTCTGGAATTTGCTCTCTGCCAACCCTTGGAATGTGGGTGTCTCTCAGCTGCTCGTGGGGGAGCCCTGGTGACACCAACCCTGTCACTGCTGCAGCAGCTTCCAGCCCTAGGTGCTTTCCAATCCAGGATCAGCCTGTGCATGTCCTTCAGAGGGCACTGGGAACCCAGGACAGGGCACTGGAAACCCAGGACAGGGCATTTGGAACCCAGGACAGGGCACTGGAAACCCAGGACAGGGCATTTGGAACCAAGGACAGGGTGCTTGTAATACATTTCTCAAGAAATACAGTAGTTTTCCTCCTCAATTATCCATCTTTTTGGGAGAGTCCCAGGCTCTGGAATTTTTATTCCTGATGCCAGAATTGTTATCCTCATGCCAAAATGCTCTTGTAAGCTGGGGGTTAATGTGTGAGGAATCAGACAAGGTTTTGTTAAGTCCTGTTTCAGATTGATTAATGCTCTGTTCCAGGAGCAGGGGAAGGATCCTTGAGCAGTGCAGTCTTTATTTCTGCTGCTGGGGCTGGCTTGGTTTCCTTGGGGTAGGTTGGAAAGAAGATGTCAGAGAGGTTTCTTTTCCCATTCCCCTCTTTTTGCTTCAATGCACTGGGATGTGCAATCCCCAGAATATCTTCAGCATGGAGAGACACTGAGCCTCCCACAGTCACACTTTATTCCCCCTCCTTGCCCTGGCATTGACACCAGCTGGGTTGTGCTGCTGCTGCTGCAGCACCTGTGAGTCCTCCCCAGCCCCACCATCCCTGCAGAGCTGCTGAAGAGGTTAAACTCTCAGGGAATAAATCCCTTTGTTGCAGTGCAGAGTGTCAGACTGAACAGCACAGAAACTCACAGCAGGACTTACAGCCTGAGCAGTGAGGGAGGCCTCCCAGTCCAGCTCCTGCTGCCACTGGAGTCCAGACCCACTGTGGTTGGACTTTAAGGCCCAGGCATGTGTCCCATGGACAGAGACCAGCTGGAAGGGCAGGTTTTGCTCCTCAGCCTTGGTTCAGCTTTGCTGATTGACACAGCAGGGTCAGCTGTTCTCAGGGCATTAGCTCAGTTTACTCAGACAAGTCCTCCTGCTTCCCCTTCACAGCTACCCTTTCACAGACACCATGGAGACTTTCCAAAACTGTCCTCTGTCCCACAAGCCCCTGGACAGTGAGGAGGTCACCTTCCCATTTGCTTTTTCCAGGGTGTGAGTGCAGACCTGGCTGAAACAGGAGGGAGAACTTCCCCTGGCTGCTGTGGTCTGCTCTTCTGGAATAAACTTGTGAAGCACAAAGCACTTGGCTTGGCCATTCTTTTTGTATCTCCTCCTTCTGTTCCACACTCGTCTGCTGTGTTACCCTGCAGGGTCTCATTGAACCTCCAGAATCTTCCTGGGGATGTGCCTTGCAGGACCCTTTGGAGCTGATGCTGCAAAGTTGGGTGTTGTCAGCTTTGGGTCTGCATCTCCTGCTGAAATGGCCCCTGACCCCAAAGGAGGCCATAAATCATGTTCTTCCCCCTCTGCCTTGGGCTGTGGTGTCTCAGGGACCAAGAGAGGGGCTGGGGAAGTGAATAGTTAAATGGTGATCCATGGAGAACATGATTATGGGAGACTTGCTGGGCATGGGGGATGAATGGAACCAGTTGGGTGAAATGCAGTGGCCACCCTGGTGAGGCCAGTAGTGCCATGTGCCCAGGGGAAGCCAGGGACAGCAGGTGGTGTGACCTAGATAAGACCCAAACATCTGAAAGGTGACTCTGCCCTTCACACTGTCCTCCAGCACTCAACAGCCTCGGGATCCCTTTGGAGGGGAGTGGCCATCAGCCCCCACCCTTCACCTGAAAGAAAGGTGCCCTGTGGTTTGAGTGAGGAGGTCTCTCTTGCTGGGCAGTCTGCTGGAACAAAGGGTTTCTTGCTGCTGAAAAAAGGAAATAAGGATTTTTGTCTGCCTTGCTTCTGAATGAAATGTTTGAAGAAACAAATGTATGAAGGCAAACCCAGGGCTGAGGGGTGTTTCTCCATCTATGCAGGTGTTTGCAGCTCTCTCTGGAAAGATCCAGAGGTTGTGGCTTTGGTTTGTGTCAGGCATGGGATGTAATTAAGTGCAGGGTTTCAGATTTAATAAAATTGGGACCTCCTCTGTTGCAGGATCTGTGGATTCCTTACTTCACCATCACCACTGATATCACTGCCTCAGCCATGAGGGTCCACAGGGATGGTGAGTGTGCAGTTGTTCTTCTCCAGCTCATAAATCCTGATGGGACATTTCAGGGTCACCCCTTATTCCTGGAACCTTTCTCACCTTTAAGGCTGTCTTTCCTTTTGTTTTTCCCTTCTCTGTTATTTGCTGAGCCCCAGACTGTGTTTGTACACAGGTTACAGGGAGCAGAGCTGTGGGCAAGGAGCTAAACAAGGTGCTGTATTTACTGTTCAGGGAGAAAATGGGCCCACTGACACCATTCTGTTTCCCTAAAGCATCCCAAGAAGTGCAGGTGTTCAGCCACAAATCAGACTCAGTGCAACCCAAGCTCTTTGAGATTCAAATTCCCTGTAAATAAAGCAGTTTTCCCAAAGCACAGAGTCCTGTGCCTGAAGCAGAGGCCAGGCCAGGTTCTCCTTTGTGGCCAGTCCCTTTTATTTCTCTGCTGTCAAACTGATGTACTTGAGGGAGTGACCAGGGCAGAGATCTGAGCTGCTGACCTGGTGACATCCCTGTGGGACACTGGCCTTGGCTGTGTCTCTTTGGGGTGCCAGGGCAGTGACTCAGACTCCCTGAAGGCTCCAGGTGCCCCAGATATTGCCCTGGGGAGCTGAAGCCTTTGCTGCCACATCTCTGATGTTCTGTCCTTGGAGCTGGCTCAGGTAGGACTGTCCATTCCTGCTCTTCAGGGGGGTGTGGAACCCCTGAAGGACACTGGGCTTTCATCAGGGACAACCAGGGCAGCTAAAATAAGCAGGAAAAGAATTAACCCTTCTTAGAGGTTTTATATTCCCATTCTACAGCAGGTGAAACAAATTGAGGTCAAGAAACTCCCTCCATCCAGCTGCTTGTCCCTGTGGAAGTTTAGTGTAAGGATAGAAATCAGCTGGAGAATCTTTGTGGGCACCTCCAGAATTCACTGAACAGAGGGGAATTAAGTTCCCAGCTTGGTTTGCTCTGTGAGGTGTAACACAAAAAGTCAGCCTTTTTCTTAGGTGGAAGTTCCAACTCAACTAGAACTATTAATACTAAACCCCAGATCTGCCAGCATTAACCTGTGCTAACAGTGGGAGTGCTGGGGTTATAATTAGACACAGAACTGTGATCTATTTTAAAAAGAGGAGGAAAACTCAGTTCCCAGTTTGCTGGGCAGAGTTGCTGTTTGAAGCACCAAGCAGTTAATCACGGAGCAGTGAGCCAGCACTGCAAGGCTCACTTACTCTTGGTATTTTAAAATTCACCTCCCAGACAAGACCCCTTGCAAATGCAGTGTCTTTCCAATTCAGCTGATGCAAATGTTAAGAGAAAAATCACTGTGTAAGAGCCTTAAAGCAGAATGTTTTACAGGAAACAGATCCAATCAATTTCTACTTAATTAAACTTTGTTTCTACCAGCTTAAAGGATTATAACTTTGTTCCCTACAGCACTAACAGAGGAGGCCCAAGAGCAGATACAGTCCCGACCAGGCACTTGCAGTGGTTTCACAAATGAAAACCTGCTTGTTATAGAGGAGGGAAAACAGAATTTTGGGGTTTCTACAGCATGTATTTTTCATGTTCAGAACGTGCTAAAAGCCCGTGGGTGTCTGTAGAACATAATGGCTTTAGCTGCACTGGTTCTGTGTGTCCCTTGTCCCCAGGAGCAGCCTCTTCCTTCCCTGAGCTCCACAAAGCCCTAAAGATGATTCCTGCCCTCAGCCATGAGCTGGGGTCACCTTGAAGGCAGGAAATGTGAGGCATGAGCTAAAACTTGGGGGTTTGGGGCTTTTTCCTGGCAGTATGTTTGCATAATCCTTGTTTTTCCCAAGCCAGGACTGTGATCCAAAAAATAATAAACTCCTTTAATAACTTCCTCACGGTGTTCTGAGGAAAGCCTGATTATTTTAATGAGTGCACAAGCCTCCCCCCCACCCTATGGCAGTAATTAGTGCTGGGTAATTAACACTGGTGCCATCCCTGCAGGCTCCCTGTGGAGGTATGTCCGTGCCAGCATGTCCCTCTCGGGGTACATGCCTCCCCTCTGTGACCCCAAGGATGGACATCTCCTCATGGATGGAGGCTACATCAACAATCTGCCAGGTAGGAGGAGCACAGCTCAGCTGGGGAGAAGTTCCCAGAACAGCCCACCCAACAGCCTGCACACCTTGGGCTGCTTTTATGTTTTCCACAAAAAGGAAACAAGGAGTAATCTTGCAGACACCTCGTACTGGTTCCCTTGCTCTCAGTTTCCTGGGAGTTTTCTTTATCATGGCTTTGTTAATGCTTTTTTTTTGGTTATGAATTATTTCCTAGCAGTCTTATTCTGAACAGACAACTCCCAGCTAATTGTGAATTATTTTAGTGCTCACTGAAAGGAGAGAGCAGGAATCAAACCACAGACACACAGTCTGCCTTGGAGTTTCTCTTCAAAAAGTACCAGTTAATGAAGAAATAATTCTGAGAAAGCAACAGCCTGAACTCCTTGTTGCTCAGGTGTCACCCAGAGCACGTGGCAGGGGGGGAATCACAGGCTGATCAAAGCAGGGATGTGCAGTGGGGGCTGTTCTGAGGCCTGAACCCAAAAAGGATCCCAGGGTGTGAATTCCCTGTGTGTGTTTGGGATGTGTTTTGTGTCAGGTTGTCATCTCAGGCAGCAATGAGGGTGGGTGGCTCAGAGGGTGGCCACGACAGCAGAGCTACGTGGTGTCACTGCAGTTTGTGACAAATACAGAGGGAGAATCTCACTCAGACACTCCCAGACAAACCCAGGCTATATTTTTCCATCAGGGCTCTATTTACCTAAAAAACCCAGAAATGGAAATAACACCAAATAGATCCCCCAAATCCAGCACCTGCCATTCTGTTTGTGTCTGTAAGCAGAGGTGGGAATTGCAAACCAAAGCACCTTTCCCACCTCCTTTTCCAAAGCACCTTTCCCACCTGCACAGCTGGAGAGGGCCAAGAGCAAACACGCAGGTGACTCGGGTGGAACACACCCAGCAGGCTGAAGGAGCCCAGGAATACAAACCCAACTTACAGAACACAGCAGGTTTCAAAAGTGTCTAAATTAAGCACCTAAATTGGCTCTTCAGAGCTGTGGTTTTCCTACGCAGAACTATTCTGGAAACTGCAACTATCTTGGACTCTGGGGGTGTGGAAGAAAGATAAATTCATTCTGTGAGGTTCGTGTCCTTCTCTTCCCTCCCTCAGCGCTTCCCTAAATCCTCGCCCAGATCCAGTGACTGCAGCTCAGTCCTTTTACTGACCTTGGAGTAGGAAGTGTTGCCTCACTTTCCTCCCACTCTGGAACAGGAACCTTTCTCCTGGATCCCACAGCTTTGCCCAGGCTGGCATCCTCCCAGCCTCCCCTCGCTGGCAGCGCCCTGTGCCCCTCCTTGCCATTGTCACCTCCTCTCGGGGGGCTGGCCCTGGCCCTGCTGACCCCCCTCTGTAAGGCCACTGCCACTTGTTGTCTCTGCAGGTCCCCCAGGCCTTTTGTTCTCATCAGAATAGGGGTTTAATGAGCTCTTCCACATTATACCTTCATGTGGTGTAACTGGACTCATGCTGTCTGTCCCACCTCTGGCTCTGGATGGTTTGGCTGCTGCTTCCAGGGGTTCTGGTGCCAGCAGGGCCACTGATCCAGGCCAGAACATCCCCTGGGAGTGATGGTCACCAGCAGTGCAGCAGTGGGAACTCACCCTGAGGTCATGCAGGGGCTTGGTCAGGGTCCCTGAGGGGGAATGGTCCTGGCAAAGGTGCTGCAGGTCACAGAAGGTGCTGAGTTGGAAGGGACCCATCAGCCCATCGAGCCAACTCCTGGCCCTGCCCATGTTTCTATGGAATCACAGAATCATTCAGGCTGGAAAAGCTCTCCAAGATCATCAAGTCCCGCCATTCCTCCAGCACTGCCAAGGCCACCACTGACCCTTGTCCCCAAGTGCCACATCCCTGTGGCTTTTAAATCCCTCCAGGGCTGGGGACTAGCCCACTTCTGTCTGAGGCTTTCAGAGACACTTGTGGGTGTGATGTCAGGCTACAGACATGAGCCATATAGATATATATATATAGATATATATATCTGTATATATATATATATGTCTTATAGCTATATATATATAAGAGCAGGGCTGGCAGCAGTGGCTCCTACACCTCCTCAGGTTATATATTTGAGCCATATGCATCCATTTCTATGTATATCTTGGGAGGGACCCACAAGGATCATCCAGTCCAGCTCCTGGCCCTGCACAGGCCCATCCCCAAGAGTCACCCTCTGTGCCCAGAGGATCATCCAAACCCTCCTGGAGCTCTGGCAGCCTTGGGGCTGTGCCCACTGCCCTGGGGAGCCTGGGCAG
>JAWWEW010000038.1:9739847-9774289 GCA_035583185.1 Anabacerthia variegaticeps | reverse complement strand
CAGAGCTCAGTGCCTGCCCCTCCTCTGCCCCTCCCCAGGGAGTTGTCCCTGCAATGAGGTCTCCCCTCAGTCTCCTCCAGCTGGACACCCCAAGTGCCCTCCGTGTCCTCACATGGCTTACACAGATGGGAGCAGGGCAGGGCTGGCAGAGGTGGCTCTGACACCCCTCAGGTTCTATCCAGAGCTGTCTGTAGGTGGGAGCAGGGCGGGGTGGCAGCTCTGTGTGTGACACCCCCTGTGCCCCAGCTGATGTGGCCAGGTCCATGGGAGCCAAGGTGGTGATCGCCATCGACGTGGGCAGCCGGGACGAGACAGACCTGACCAACTACGGCGACTGCCTGTCCGGGTGGTGGCTGCTCTGGAAGAGGTGGAACCCACTGGCTGAGAAAGTCAAGGTATGCTGGCAGCTTCCCCTGGGACCTTCAGGGAGCCCCTCTGGTGCCAGGCCATTGTCTGTCTGGGTGAGAGCTCATGTTCATGATGGGGAGAACTGGGCAGTGACACCAAAGGGAGGGCAGTGGTATGGGAAGGGGCTGGAAGAATTGTTAGAGCAAAGAGACCTTTCCTTAGAGGTGCATTAGTTATGATACAATCAGAATTTATTAATTTTATCAATCAAAGTAGTATGTTTGTGCAGCTCAGTGATTCTGTCCTTTATGTCTCTGAATATTTTAGCAGTGGGCAGGAGTTCAGTACAAGTCATAAATGTGGGGCTGCAGAGCATGATTTTACTATTATTATTATTATTATTGCATGTGGTCAGGCCACCTCCGTGCCTTACTCTGCATTTCCTAAATTACCTGGCTCAGCAGCTTCCCCCAAGTGAATACTGTTTTTCCTTCTGCCCTCCCATTCTCCAATTGGAAGTGGAATTAAAACACTTGCTCATGCTTCCAAAAGTTGGAGAAAACACCAAAAACTCTGGGCACTGCTCTGCAGTCCGAGGGCTTCCTCTGTGATAACTCACTGCCCTGAGATGCTCTGGTGTCCCTGAGATGCTCTGGTGACCCTGAGAAGCTCTAATGTCCCTGAGAAGTGGCTCTTGGGGCTAGTGCAGGTGTGCAGTGCCCTGGGCATTGGCAGAGGTGACCCCACTGCTCCCAGTGTGTGGTGGGAGTGTTTGGTCGCAGAAAACGGAAGGCCCTGACTCTTCTCAGTAGTACCAGGGAAATATCCCAAGTGCCCAAATGGCAATAGGCACCCATGGAAACATGGGATTCCTTCTGAACACCAGCTAACACCTGATTTTGCTGGTAGTGGTGAAACCCTGGCCATGCAGGGAGGTTGGAGGGTGTCCATCTGTGGAGGTGGTCAAAACTCAGCTGGACATGGTCCTGGACACACTGGCCCAGCTGGCCCTGCCTGAGCAGGAGGGGTGGACTGGATGGTCTCGAGGGGTCCTGTCCACCTCAGCCATTCTGCAGCATCCCTGCCCTGGCACTGGGGAGATCAAAGAACCCCAGACTGGTTTGGGTTGGAAGGAGCCTTAGAGCTCTTCTTGTTCCACCCCCTGCCACGGGCAGGGACACCTTCCACCAGCCCAGTGTCTAGTCCAGCTTCCAGGGATGGGCCACCACCAGCATCACCCCAGCACAGACCCCCCTCTCTTAACTCACCACTGTCTCCTGGACTGAGGGACTCGCTTCAACCCTGAACTGCAGCAACATCTCTGCAGGCAACTCCCTTCCTGCCACGGCCATCAGAGCCTCACCCACGGTGGCCAGCAGAGCGCTGGGGCTGCTGCTGTGTGGCCACAGCCCTTGGCCATGGTGAGACCATGCTCAGGGTGTAAGTGCTGTGTGGCTCGTGGTGCAGGTGCTGAACATGGCCGAGATCCAGACCCGCCTGGCCTACGTGTGCTGCGTGAGGCAGCTGGAGATGGTGAAGAACAGCGACTACTGCGAGTACATCCGCCCGCCCATCGACCGCTACGGCACCCTCGACTTCGGCAAGTTCGACGAGATCTGCGTGAGTGGCCCTGCCCTGGAGCCCCACCCTGGCAGTAAAGAGAAGCTTTTATTTATGGAGGCACTGAGGTATTCATTGGGAGGTTGGGGAGCAAGGCAGTTAATGCGGGTCAGGCTTGCTCCGAATCATCAGTGCAAAACGGGCTGGTTTAGACATTTCGGGTACGTGGTTACATCAACTGGACACGCATTATTTGTAGTTGGGAGGAACGTGGGCAGAGTTTTCTAGATTCTTCTCTTGGCATCGTTTTTGGGTGGTCTCTGCCTCTGCCTTCATCGCTCAGGTGGTTGTTCTTCGTCCTCCTCTCTGTTGAACTTCTCACCTTTCTTTGTGAAGTGACCCAGGTTTTTCAGGCTCAGGTCCTTCCCTGTCTAATTCAAATGTCCAGTTTATCTAATTTATGACCTAGTGGTTCACTGTATAGCACTCCTAGCATTCTTCTATGAGGAGGTTTGTGGTCCTGTAAGCAGAACAGAACAAGCTGTCACTTAGTGCCAGGCAGAACAAGCACTGAGCAATTCCTTCTAACAGGGAAGGTACCTTTACTAATCTCGGTTAACTCTTTGGCCCTGCTCTGCTTTCAGCCCCACACATACCTGCTGGCTCCTGGGGCTAATTACTGCCCACTGGTTGGCACAGAGTGAATAACTGACGCTGAATAATGCTGTGGAATGGTCTCTGGGCAGGGAGATTGGATTAGCAGCAGGAATTGAGTTAGTGAGCTTGATTATATGATGACCCATGAAGGGATCAGTTGCCTCGCTCTGCTCGCTGCTCTGTAAGAGCTCTGGGGTGTCTGAGCTGCTCTGGGCACTTGGGGTTTGTCTGCCCTCGTTCTGGAGCTTTTTGTTGCATGAAGGATTTACAGAAGTCTGTTGGGCAGGCTGTGAGTCCCAGAAATTGAGAGAAACAGGAAAATATCTGGCTCTGTTAACATTTCAACACTTGTGTTAATAAAACATCATCCACAATCCCTCTGTGCCTGACAGAGAGTCAGGAAATGGCACCAGTGTCAGTGGAAGGATGTTGTGAAAAAGGTGCCTTTGCCTGCTGTAACCATGCAGGCATCTTCCATCTCCAGCTGTTTCTGCAGAGCTTTGCTCTCCTCCCAGGCTGGAAACCCACCATTTCTTCCTTAAGTCAATCTCCTTTCCAGCTTGGTGAGAACTGTGATATTCCTTAGGCTGCAGGTTGATTTTCCTGATAGTGGCTTACAAACACTGATCAAACCCAGACTCGCATTTGGGAGAGTCCTCAGGACACTGAACAGCAGCTGTTCCAAACCACCAGCTGATTTCCCCTCTCTAAAGATTTTCTCAAGGCTATTTGGTGGCTCCTGAATAAACACTGCTGGCTGCCAATGGCCCTAAGACTTTGCTGATCAAGAATGTTCTTTGCTAGCTGGAGTGCCCTGGCTGATCTGAAAACCTTGGGTGGCAGGTCTGGTAGTTCATCACAGTAACAGATCCTGAGCTGTCACATCCCTGTTCTGTCTAATGTGGTGTCATTAAAGAGATGTAAAGACACCAGGCAAGTGTAGTCAGTGCAATAAAACTTGGAAAAGTGCAATAACTCAGATACGTCACTGTCTGTGAGCCAGTTCTTGGCAGGAGATACTGCAGGGATGGATGGGCAGGACTCACCTGGATCCTGGAGTTAAATAACTTCTGTCCACAAGGGCCCTTTAAACTGTGCTGACCCTAAAGGAAAGGGCAGTCCAGGCATTCCTGTATCATTATGGGCTGGGAAGTAGGGGGGTTGATTTCAGCTGTGTGCCTGCATTTTACAGGAATCAGAAACGGGCACCATGGTTTAGTTCCAAGGAACTAAATCCCCTCCTCTTGTCAAACCTCTTTCCTGTCTCAGCCCAAAGCTCAGCTTCCCATGGTTATTTTGGATCAGCCTGAGCCAGCAGAGCTCTCAGGTCCTTTTTCTCCTGGGTAATCACAGCCACTCTGGGCCAGGAAGCTGGGATAGATCACAGGAGGTGAATTCCAACCCAAGTGTCTCCTGTGCTTTGAAGCCTCATCCAAAAAGCAGAGGAGGGACCACACCAGCTCAGCCAGGGCTGCTTCCCACACAGTGCTGCTGCCAGGAGTTGGGATCCAGGCTCCCAAAAGCTGTTGCTCTGTCCTTTCCGTTTGAGTTTTCCACACCATTTCTACTGCTTTTTGAGCAAAAGAGTAGAACTTGCAGTAATGGGTCTATTTCTTCCTGTTCATCCATGCTGATGGCAGTGCCATGTCACTGTCCCAAGCACAAATTACTTTATCCTGTTACAGGAGAGGAACATGGAGTGTTTGGTGGGTTTGGTGGTATCCACAGGCCATCATTTGTGCTCCAAGCTGCTCCAGCATGTTCACTGCTGTCTGGCTTATCTTATATTAAGAGATTTTGGAACCAGGTGCCCTGCAGGAACTTCTCTTTGTAGGGAAAGTTTTTGTTCCTTGATTCTTCTTGAGCCAAGAGGGGAGAAGACACATTTATTTGGGTTGTTGCCTTCTTCCAAAGAAAGAGCCAGGACTGGAAGGACATGTACAGGTGCCTCCTAAGCTCCTCTTTCTGTGGCATTATCCACTGAGGCCACTGCTGTCAAATGTATTGTGCCAGGTGCCACTTTTCATCAGATCCTCACGTTGGACTTAAAATAGCACCTTGTTTCCTTCATTGTCCCCCCAGTGTTAGGCTGGAGCTTATGTAGCTGAGGCTGGAAGGCAGCAAAAGTCATCCTGGCTTTAGGGTAGAGCTCTGCATTCCCTACTATTTGCAGATTATATGATATAATGGATTTTTCTAGTTATTAATTACATTTTTCTCTTGACTCTTTTTTTTTCCAGGAAGTGGGATATCAGCATGGGAAAACTGTGTTCAATGTCTGGTGCAGAAGTGGAGTCCTGGACAAGATGCTGAAGGACAGGCAAGAGACCTGCAAGTCCAAAACTGATGTAAGTGCTCAGGGCAAGGCAAGAGCTGCTTGGTGCTGCCCTGCAGGTGCTCAGGGCTGGGAGAGGGCACTGCTGAGGGAACTCAGAGCTGCCTTTTAGGCAAGCAGAGGTGGGTCAGTTCTTCAGAAATGCCTTTCCTGGAACCCCAGCCTGGAGGGACAAGGCCCTGCACTTCTCTGACTGTCAGTACCACTGTGGCCAAGGTGTGCTCTGCCAGAGCCTGAGCCCTGGCACTGGTGTGTGCCCATGCAGAGTCCCACCTGTGTCCTCACATGGGGGCTCTGAAAGCCCTGGCAGTGCTCTGGAGGGCAGCTCTCCTGCTGCTGCTTTATTCTAACAGATCCTTGATACTGTTTGTAACCTGGAATTGGTCACACATGTCCTCAAGTGACTTCTTCAGTGATCTCTGTGGGTCCCTTCCACCTCAGGATATTCCATGGTTCTCTGGGAAGGCAGGATTTCACCAGCCACCTGCCTTTTCCAAGACACAGCTGATGCTGATGTGCTCACATGGCCACCCTGCCCTTCTCCCTCACCCTGTGCATCAGCAGCTGGGAGCTCTGAGAGCTGCTGGCTGAGCTGCTCCTGCAGCAGAGGCTGTTCCTGTGCCCTGCAGATGCCAGGAGATGGTCTGGGCGTTCAGGTGGTGCCCACACTGGTACCCATGTGCATCTGAGCTGCCTCCCTGAGCAGTGCTGGGCAGGCACAAGTCACCTTCTGAGAGTTCTCTTACATTTATTCTTGTGCCACAAGCTTGAGGTGGTACCTGGATGTTGTTCTTGCTACTAGAAACTTGTCTGCCAGGGCTGTGTGTGTCTCCCAGAGGATGTGAATCAGGATGGCTGGCATTGATCTCAGCCACTGCTGGCTTTCAGGATGTGACTCAATTAATTCTTGGGTGCTTTCAGAAAACTTGATTTAAACCCTTGCTGGGGATGTGGTTTTAGCCAAGAGTAAAAATCCCTGCAGGGATGCAGCTTTCTTGAGTTGTTGCTTTTCTTCCTCACTCCTCTGTTCCCAAAGGCACTTTGTGGAGCCCCCACTGAGGCTCCAGGAGCTCTGTGGAGGTCCTGGGTGTCACACACCTTACCCTGCCCAATTAAGCACATCCAAGCAGTCACTGGTGGTGGCAAAGCCCCAGGTTGTGCAGTGTTGCTGGGTGGTTACAGGTGTATCTCACAGGGAGATAAAACCTCTTCTTTAATGCCTAAGAGCTGAGCTCAGCCTCTGGAGGTGGTTCACAGCCACTCAGTGGGTTTCTTGGAAGGGAAGTTTCAGTTGTTTTTAAGAAAGTTATCACCTTTTTGAGGAATTGAGTAATATATTATAATATATGGGCTCACTCTCCTTCCTCTCCTTTGAATCCCTCTGATTTGAAACCCAAGTGCTACAAAGGCTTCATGTTTTACCCAGTAGTTCTTCTTTATCATCTTTTGGAGAGAAGGAAATGAGCAGTAATATTTTAAGTGATGGCCCAAATGAATCACAACCATAGTGAGCCTCTCTGAGGAAGGTCACTTGAGGTAAGTGATGACTCTGAGGATTTGCAGCTCTCCAGAGGTGGGTGGTAGAGCACCTTGGCTGGGAGTGAGATGGTGAGAGGTAGGGCATGACGCCCACATTGGTGCCCTCAGAGTGCCAGCAGAGGTGAGATCTGGGGCTGTGAGTCACCCAGGGAATGGGAATGGCTCTGCTGGGATGAGATGAAAGGTGCCCTCAGTCTGGTCGTGTGAGGGGAGCCAAAGGGACTCGCACTGGGGACTTCCCATCATCAGATGAGTCCTGCCCAAGCTGCCTGGCAGGGTGAGTGGCTTTGGGAAGGGCACGCAGGGACTGAGCCTGGAGGGAAACTACCTGCTGATCCACATAGCCTGAGGAGCCCCACAACTCCTCAGCTTGTGTTTTCCTTACTGGGAACATGAGTACCATTCCTGAACCACGACAGAAGGTAGCCTGGATGAGGAGGGAGCTGCAGAAGGAGGTCCCCAATGTGCCTCTGGCACCTCGTGATCACCTGTGATGGGCTGGGGTTGGGGTTGTGTGTTAATAGTCAGGAGCAGAAGGCAAGGCAGGAGAGCTGTGTGTGCCTCAGAGGAACCCGTGTCCTACTTCAGCCCCCCTTCTAGCAGCAGGCAGTAGCAAGCTCAGCCCTGCTCAGTGCTGTAACAAACCCTGCTTTTCCAATTGCCCTCCCTGGGGGATGCAGTGGCTGGGGCCGTGTCTCAGGTGAGTGTCACAGTGTCACTGCTCCCAGCAGCAGCCTGCACAGAGAGCACATCTGCCCTGGGTTCTGTGCCACTGCAGGCCCCTGCAGAGCAGGTATGTCCCATCCCCACTGCACACACAGCTGCTCACTGCACTTGGTAAACTTGCTGATTGCTGAGAAACCCAGAGCATGGGGATAGGGTTGGGAGGGACTCACCAAACCCCTGGGTTCTGGAGCAGCAACAGGGCCTTTGTGCATCCCCCTGCCTGGCACTGGGGCTCCCTTCCAGGCTGAGCTCCCAGGGACCTGTGGGATCCTCCAAAAACTCAGGAGTTTGGTGGAAACCAAGACTTCTGTTTCTGTAGATTTATTTAACAGGTATCGCAGCTCCCACTGAGGTGTTTGTCTTGCTTTTCTTAGTCCATTAGAGTCACTTAAGTCCTTTAGCTCTGTTATCTGGCAGGGATAACAACTGATATTTTTAACTTGCCTTTGATTAGTGAAGGTTTTGATGCTTTATATGTTTTAGCTCTTCATCTATTTCTGGACTGTTCGACATCTGAGAGCCGAGTGCCGTTTCTTATCGTCAGGTTTCCGTGTCGTGAGCATCGGGTTTTTATTTAAAAATCCAGATATTTAATCATTTAGAGACTTCTCCTTTGCTTTGATCATTCAACCCCTGTTTATCTTGTCTCCAAAATGCAAATACTGAAGACACAAACAACAGGCACCTTACATAAACCTCACTTGGAGAGCCCAGCTCTTCCCCAGCACAAAATACTGCAGTACCATTAATTGGATCTCCTTGGGGAAGTTTTGTCTGCTGAGGTGTTATTCATAGTCAAAGCTAAATATAATCCAGCAGACTACAATAGTACCTGTCTTTCTCCCCTAATTTATTTCCTGAAGATTGTGCCAAAGAGAATACTTTCCTCCTTGGGAAAAAAGAAATATCACAGAGGTTTGAGAGTGGATTTCAGATGGATCTGAGACACTTCTTTGCTTTGTGTTATCTGATGGGAGGGTGGTTTTGTCCTTAAAAGTAGTGAGAGGAAGCACTTAAACATGGAATTGCTGTTTGTAAAGCATCACTTCCCACAAGTGGTTTTCCAGAGCTGGTGCTGAGGCTTTGGGTGCAGCTGCCTCCCCACGTGCCCTCCAGCAGGTCACTGGGGGGCAGTGACAGTGACAGATGCTCCCCTGGCTTTGGTCACACTTCATTCCCGTCAGTGCTCGCCACAGGAGCTGCTGGTGGGTTTCCTGAGGCACCTTTTGGTCCCTGCAGCATTTTGTTCAGCTCTTCATAGAGTGCCCTGGACCTTCATCCCATCCAAAGCTGGTCCCTCCCTGCTCCCAGGGACAGCCTGGCACGTGTCTGCCCAAGTGCTCTGTGCAGCCACCTTGTCCCCTTGGGCTTCAGAGTCCAGGCATGGCCTTGGACATTGCTGGCTCTGCGTAGTGGCCCTTGCTTAGTCCTGTGGCACAGGCTGAAGATGTAGGAGCTCTTCTCCCCTGTCCTGGGAAAGAGCCTTCTGCAAACCTTCTCTGGGACCATTCAGGTTGGATGTTCAAAGTGAGCCTGGTTCCTTAATGGTCACACTGAGCTTCCCACCTTCTTTGTGTCTGGAAGTGTGTGTCCTAAGCTACTGCTGTTCCACTTCATAGAGGTACCTTCTCCTTCCCTGCGGGCTCTGCTCTGCCCACCGTTCCCACTGGCTGTTTGTCCTGGATCCACGTGGTGCTGGGCTGCTCTAAATTACATCAAAAGGCAGTTCCAGATGAAAGGTCGGCAGAGAGAGCTGTGCTGCAGCAATAATGGGCTGCTGCTGGGACCCCACGGGGGTTTATGATTCAGAGGATCAGTGCTCTTGCCAGAAGAGCAAAGAATTGTTCACAAACCCCTGTGTTAGGAAACTGCCCCGCCTGGAAGCACGTGGGCAGGTCTGGGTGTTTGGAAAGATGACTGTCCCAGCAATTCCCAGTATCAGTAACATTCCCTCTGCCAGCCCTTCCCCATCCCTTTCCTCTGGGCTGGGAGTTGCTGTTGTGCTCATTAAAATCACTGGGTTTAAACAAAGGTGAGAGGTGTCCAGGTGCCCATTGTGACCTTGTGCCCACCCTGAGGAGCAGGTGGGGCTGCTCATGGCACACAGGGAAAACAAAACAGTTCCTAAATGCCACAGTTGGGTTTTCTTGGAGGAGAGACTGGAGCAGGAACTTCTCAAAATAGAGAACACTCAGCCCACTGCTTGGGTGAGACAATGAAAACAGAGGGTTTGTTGAGAAGAGGAATTGCAGGGGGAGATGTGTCTCTCTGCAGACCACACACCTCAGCTCTTGCTGCAGCACCTCCAGCCCTGTGCCTTGCTGGGGTCCCCAGGGGGGTCTTGGTCACCCCAGTGCCCACTGCCCATGCAGCCTCGGTGTCCCACCTGGGCACTGGGGCTCCTTCTCCCAGGGGAAGGCAAAGCCTCCCTGGGGGCTGCACTTGGTCCAGACAGTCCTTGTAAAGTGACAGTGATGGAGAACAACCAAGTGACGTGAACATGCCCTGTCACAGGGCCCAGACACCTGGCTCTTGTCTCTGGGGTCTTTTCTACAGTCTGCTAAATTTTTAATAAGGGCTCTTGTTTCCTGGATGGAGTGGGAGGCATCAGAGAGTGTCCCACTGTTGGCACTCAGGAATCCCCTCTCTGCCACCAGACCCGTGTGAGGAGAGCTGCTCTGAGGGCTTCTCACTGATGAGTAATGGCTTTTGAGGGGGCAGTTGTGGAGAATCTGTGTGTCTGGAGCTTTGTCTGTTCAATATCATTTTTTATACAGTCTTGACTTGTTTGGATCCTTTGTGTGTATTTGTGGACACACCCAGAACTTCTCCCTGTGTTGCAGAACGTGACCTGTCCCACCACCTCCTTCACGGACCTGGCGGAGATCGTGTCCCGCATCGAGCCCGTGAAGGCCCCCGTGGCAGATGGTGAGTGGGGGGATCTGCTGGGGCTGTGGAAGTGCTGGGAAGGGCAGGCAGGAGGGGGGGCTGCTCACTGCTCCAGTCCTCCTGACTACTTCCACCTCCCCGTGCTCTGAGCTGGCACAGAGCAGGCTGCCAGTGCCAGTGTCTGCTGGGCACTGCTGCTCATGGTGGGCTGTCCCTGTTGGTCACAATGGGCTGTACCTGCTGGACACTGCTGCCCATGGTGGGCTGTCCCTGCTGGTCACAATGGGCTGTACCTGCTGGCCATGGTGGGCTGTCCCTGCTGGCCACTGCTGCCCATGGTGGGCTGTCGCTGCTGGTCACAATGGGCTGTACCTGCTGGGCACTGCTGGCCATAGTGGGCTGTACCTGCTGGCCATGATGGGCTGTACCTGCTGGGCTCTGCTGCCCATGGTGGGCTGTCCCTCCTGGGCATGGTGGGCTGGCACTGCTGGCCATGCCATGGGAAGATCCCAGCCCATTACTGGTGTGCTCCAGCCTGGTTTCCTGGTGGGAGTAATCCCTGCTCAAGTCTCACCAGAGTGAAATAACACTGAGCTTCCATCCCCTATGGGCTGGGCTTGTCCTTGCCCTCCAGTCCTTTGGAGAGGGGAGGAGGCTGAGTTAGAGCTCTGCCTGAGCTGATAAAGCTCTGCCTGAGTTAGAGCTGTGCCTGAGCTGATAAAGCTCTGCCTGAGTTAAAGCCCTGCCTGAGCTGATAAAGCTCTGCCTGAAGGATGTTTTCCCTGCTGTCGTGAGGAGGATCAGGAGTGACTCACTGGCTCCATTGCTCTGGGTGTGCTCCTGTTCTGGGAGCTCCAGGGAACTAATGAGGAGCAGGTACCAGCTCCTGCAGCACACAGAGCCCTGTGCCAGCCCTGCCCTGTGGAGCAGCCCTGTGTTTGTGCCAGAACTGGAGCTCCTGGTAACCAAAAGGATCAGAGCTTTGCAGGCCTGAAAGCCCTGAGTGTGTCACCAGGGCTGGAGCTCTCTCTGAACAGTCTCTTCCCCTCCTCCTGATTCTCGTTCCTGCAGAGGGAAAGCTAAAGTTAGCAGTGCTCCCATCTGTGACTGTTTGTAGAGATGTCCCTGTGGTAATTTGAAATGCTAATTACAATCATATGCCTTATGAAGAAAATATTAATCAAATGTGGTTGAAGCAGCCATTGTGAGTAAGAGTGAAGAGTTCATGGAATGTGGTTATTTAAGGCTCAGGCACTGGGACCTGCCAAGATTTAACCAGTGCACTGGGACAAATGCTTCTCCTTTAGACAGTTCCTGATTATTCCCCCCATTGGGACATCCTGCTTTCTGATGGATGAGCGGAGCAAAGGACGTGTCTCAGAGAGCAGATGGGGCACATTTTGGGCCACATTTTGGGCTGAGTGCCTGTGCAAGGGCTGCCAGGGACAGGATGGGATGGGCAGGTGCCACATGTTCCTCGTGGATGCTGAAATCTGTTGGCTGAAGAGTCCAGGGCAGGGGGAGGTGGCAGGAGGGTCACTCCTGTGGGCACCATGTGGTGAAGGATCCTTGGTGCTCATGTCATGGGTGACTCCACATGCTGCCTGCAGGGACCTGGCCCATTTTGGGTGGCAGGGGCTGCAGTGCCACTCCTGAACACCCAGTGCCTCCAGCGTGGCATTGCTTTGCTAAAGAGCTCCTGGAGCCATGGGGCAAGCAGATGGAGGGTGACACCTCCCTGGCAGTGGCCTCGTGGCTGTGACACAGCTCTTTGTATGTGCTGGTGGCCCTTGGCTTTGGTCTGCTTGTGGTGGGGGTGGAGGTGGTCTGACAGCTTGTGAAACTGCACTGCCAGAGCCAGGGAAACCTTTGCTCTCCTTGGAAATCCCTTCCTGAGGCAGGGCTGGGAGCACAGGCTGTGCCTGTTCTGCCAGCACACTGCAGGTCTCAGGCTGGGGGGAGGAATTGTGTCAGTAATTTTGTTCTGAAGAAATCAGATGGAAAGGCTCCTGTTGTGATGGACAGGGAAGGGTCAGCACGGAGGGTGAGAGGCCCAGACTGGGGCAGAAGCTGCATTGTCTTTAGGGGGAAAGGGCAGTGGAGTTTCTTCTCCACTCTTGAACAGATTGAGAGCAATGGCTAAAACCACTTAAAAATTAAAAAGAGGGAGCCTGTCCCTCAGGAGGGCAGAGCAGAGGGACCAGGGGCTGCCTGCTGGGGCACAGGTGGGGAGTGTCTGTAGAACAGCTCATTTCCCAGCTGAGCCACTGCAGGGTTTGTGACCCTGTCCTGTTCTCCATCCACACACCCCCCCCCAGCTGGGACCATCCCTCTGCTCAGCTGGAATTGTGTTTCTCACAGCCCTGGCTGTGGCCAGGGGAGCACAGATGCCACCTCTGTCACATCCCTGGCCACTCTCCCCACTGTGAGGGGTTGCTGAGACCCAGGGCTGGTGTCCAGTGCCTGGGTTTGCAATACAGCCAGAGCAGAACACATCCCAAAACCTCTCCAGGGACACAATTACCAGGCACTGGGTCACCCTCTGCATCTTTGCTGCTTCAAAAGAACTTCTGTGAAGCAGCACTAATGCTCCCGAGGCTGTGCTGAGCTCCCAGTTCCTGATTTACAGCCAGGGTTTACAGAGCCCCTCCAGCCACACTGCCCTGTGTGCCTCCAGGCAGGGGGTGCTGCAGAAACCAGGGCCATATGAAAGAAATGCCAGCAGCCACAGAAGCACAAGGCAGGTGTGTGGTGGGGAAATGTGCCCTTCCTGCAGGGATGATGCTCCCCCTGTTCAGGTACCTTTCCATGTGGAACCTCCTCTTGGTTGGCTCAATTTTGAGCTGTTTGGGTGTTGGTGAGTTGAGCAGCGAGGCCTCAGTCCTGCCTTGATGGTTGTGGGAGTGCTCAGAGTGCACAGGCAGAGTCACTGTGAGCCTCAGCCTCCAGCAGGGCCATGGAAGGTGATGGGTAGGGACAGCAGGGCCATGGAAGGTGATGGGTGGGGACAGCAGGGCCACCTTCTCTGCTCCTTCCCCATCTCAGCACCCAGAGCTGTGAAGGATGTGAGAAGGGACACCCCTGTCCTGGAGTTGGTATCTGTAGAAAGGCCTGTTAAATGCTGAATAGTGCTGGGAGACCCAAGGAGTCTGGTTTTGATGGATTTATCAGAGGCCAGAACTCCAAGCTCCTGTTTGTGGTGGCTCTTGCTATTCACACCAGTTTCTCTGGGATGCTTAAACAAAGATTAGAATTAGTGGTTTTCACAGAAACTAACAATAATCCTCTGATCCACAGTAAAAAAAACCATTAAAAATAATAAAATAACATTAAAATTAATCAAATAAAAAAGACCAAATGTCTTTAATCCCAGTGTTCTCGCAGTTGGTTGTAGTTGCCATGTTAGGAGAAGAGGCTGTGGAACAGGCTGTGCTGTGTGTTCAGGGAGCAGATGCCACTGACAGCTCCCAAGAGAAATCCTAACTCCAGGACCCAGCTCAGGCATGAGCCACCTTCACTCTGCTGAATCCCAGCTATTGCTGCAGCAGCTCAGAGCACACTGGAGTGAGCTCAGAGCACACTGGAGTGAACTCAGGACAGGGGTGGAAGAACTGGTGTCACACACACATCACTTCAAACGTTAGAATGGGAACATTAAAAAGCCATTGTAGTGCCTTGACTTGCATTCTGAAGAGCTGGGTGCCAGAGGAGGGAGGTGCCACCTGCCATGGGCTCTGTCTCACTGTCACGTGTCTCCTGGTGTCACCTGTGGTGGGACAGGCTCTGCTGGTGTGTTTGTGGGGTGAACTGGGGATGTCAGTGGGCCCCAGCCTGGCATGTTCCTGGGGTGTGGAGTTGCTGGGGGGATCAACCCTGTGAGCAGACAGGGTCACAGGGTCACAGAGTCCCAGTCATACCCTGGTTTGGGTTGAGAGGGACCTTAAAGCCCATCCAGTGCCACCCCCTGCCATGGGCAGGGACACCTTCCACTAGCCCAGTTTGCTCCAAGCCCTGTCCAACCTGGCCTTGGACACTTCCAGGGCTGGGGCAGCCACAGCTTCTCTGGGCAACCTGTGCCAGGGCCTGCCCACCCTCCCAGGGAAGGATTCCTTCCCACTATCCCATCTAACCCTGCCCTTCTTCATCTTAAGGCCATTCCCCCTAGTGCTGTCCCTCCATGCCTGGGTTAGGGTTAGGATTAGGCTCCTGCTGCCTGTTTTACAAACCCTCCAGGTCATCTCCAGTGCTGGAAGAGGCATTGGCTCTGCTCTGATGTGTGTCCTTCCTTGGAAAGGGTTTGGTGACATGTCCTGCTGCCATGCACAGCTCCTGAGCTCCCCTGAGTTACATTAATCTGCTGGAGGAAGGGAGTGTAAATGATACTGTCCCCTGTGGACATTGATTGTGAAATTGTGACTGTGAGACACGTAATTATTCTGCTCCAGGATGAGCTCCCCCCGTGCCTGGGCCCCTGTTCCCAGCAGCTCTGTGTCCAGGGGAGTTTGGACTGGCAGCTCAAGGGCTTCTGGAGGTGTTCCCCAGGTCTGCTGGCCTGAGGAGGGGGAGACACAGCTGTGCAGTGCAGGGCCTTCTCCAGGGAGCATCTCCCCCCTGCCAGCCTTTGTGCCCACCAGACTGGCATGTACAGCCCTTGCTGCGGGTTCCCTGGATTCTGGAGGGCTCTGGGACACCAGTTCACACAGAGGACATGGTTTGATTCTGTGGCAGGAGAGCTGAGCTCTGTGTTGGAGCAGTCCCAGTTCACTGAGCTGCAGAGCTGGCTGGCACTCCCCTGCCCTGGTGGTCCCTCTCTGCCTGCCAGTTAAACCCAGTTCTTTTTCTCTCTTATCTCTTTAGATGAGTCAGACTACCAGACTGAGTACGAGGAAGAAGTTCTGGACACCCAGAAGGATGATTATCTCGATTTCATAAGCAACCAGGCTGAAGAGGACTCTGACTCGGTACGAACTGCCCTGGAAACAGGCAGTGCCTGCTCCTTGCTGAGTCCTGGGGGAACAGTGTGAGCTGGGGGGGCTGGGAGGGATCTGAGAGAGGCACCTGGGAGGGACTGGCTGTGCAGAAGTGAGTTTGCTTTTCATTAGGACAGACACTGAATGGCACGAGCTCACCCTGCTCAGGGCAGGCAGCTCCAGGGGTGCAAAACCTGCCCACAGTTCAGTCCTGGCCCTGCAGCTCTGGGGGTTTGCTCTGGAGGGGCACCAGGGCTGGAGAGGCTGAGGGAGGAGAGGAGCTAAGGGAGGATGTGCTGGCTGCCTGCAGCTGCCTGAGGGGTGGCCATAGAGAGGATGGTTATGGAGATGGTCGTGGAAAAAGCAGAGATGCCCAGCAAAAAGCCACAGGTGACAGGCACAGCTTGTGCTGAAGGAAACCCTTGGTGGCTGCAGGGGGAAACCTGCCCTGGGCACCCAGCTGAGACCCACTATGGGCTGGGCAAGGAGAGGGTGCAAATCCCATCCTTGGAGATACTTGAAAACCAAACTGATGCCCTGAAGAACCTGCTCCAGCACTAGAGTGAGCCCTGCTAGAGCAGATTGTACCCTCCAGAGGTCCCTTCCAACCAAAGTGGTTCCATCCTGGAGCAAACCTGTGCTGTGGGACCAGGTGTGACCCACAGCCTGAGCAGCAAAGCTCAGCCAGGCCATGTCCCTGCTGCTCTGACTGGGGCCTGCCTGTGCTGTTGGTCACAAGCAGTTGCTCAGTGGGAATGGGTTTGGGAATGGGTTTGGGATGGTTTGGGAAGGTGCCCTGTGAGGGTCAGGTGGCTTCGGTGCTCTGAGTGAGGGTTGGTTTGCTGGGCTTATCTGAGCTGGTGGGAAAGAAGGGGTGGAGGGGAAGAGGATGGATTTTTACCCAGCTCAGAGAGGATGCAGAGGAATGAATTGGTGCTTTTTTCCCCTTTCCCCTTCAGGATGAAGAGATGCAGCTCAGGAAGCGCAGGGCTGTCCCCAGCACGGAGGGCCAGGCGAGCAGCACGGGAGAGCCAGGCTAGAGCTCAGAGCTGCAGCCCATTGCTGACAGCAGCTGTATTTATTTATTTAATACTTCACCAAACCAAAACAAAGCCTACATGAAACGAAGCAAGAGTTCAACCTTCCCCAGCCAGGGCCTGGCACGTGGCTGCCCAGAGCCCTTGGGAGGGGTGTTTGCCCTGGGCCATCTCCTCCCTGCAGGTGCCAGGAGCAGGTTGTTGATCCCTGGGACTGGCAGAGGGGGAAGGTGCAGTTCGAAGCTGCCTTGATTTTTGCTGCTGTTTTCCTGTGGAGCCCGGAGAGCTCTGGGGTGTTCCCTGTGCCTGAGGACAGGGAGGGTTTCCTGGGTCACAGCTTGTCCTTTTCAAACCAATCAGGTAACTCTGTAATTAACTCCTCAGAGACGTCCGGCCACGTCCTTGTGAGCAGTGCTCTGACAGGAGCAGATCTGAATGTATTTCTCTTGAAATCTAAACCTAAGAAATCATTGGGAAGGGTGGCCATGGAGCTGCAACCTCGAGTCATCAGCAGGACATTTACTGACGGATCATGGAGCTGACACTTGCTGGGCAACTCTGGAATCACCACTTGGCTCTATTTGCCCTGTGAAATAAACTTATTTTGCTGGATTGAAATGTCTGGGTGGTTCTTTGGGGTGGGTGCTACAAAGCTGTCACCAGCTAAGAGCCCAACTTGCCTTTGCTGATGTGAAAGAAACGCAGTTTTCATTTAGGCTTGCAAAGAAATGTGTGTGGTTTCCAATTCCTCACCCCACAGGAGTCCCTCCAGGTATTGCCAAGCCCTGGGAAGGGATCTCCAGTGCTCTGTCCCCAGGGCTGGAGCAGAGGCTGAGAGTTGGACCCTGTTCAGGTGCTTTCTCTGCTTGTCTCACATCTGTCATTGCCAGGAGCTCCACGAGGCTGGATATCCAAGCTGCTTCCTGCTTTGTGTAAACTCCTGCTCAGCACGAGCTCTGGGTGCTGTTGCCTTGAAGGGATTTGTCATCTGAGCAGAGCACTGGGGACACTCCCCGGAGCCCCCTGGCCCTGTGATGTCAGTGAGAGCTGCTGGCGCTGCCTCCGGGCACGAGCAGGGCTGGGCAGCACCTGCAGAGCAGAGACGTGGCTGGGGCACCACCGAGCACGGGGAGCTTGGAAATGCTGAGAACTGGCACCTGTGCTCTGCATTTAACCTCCTCTCCTCTCCTCTGCTCTGCTCTGCTCTGCTCTGCTGGCACAGGCTCTCCCCTACCTGCCCTGCCTTGTGTTTTCCTCTGTCGGAATCCCAGACTGGTTGGGGTTGGAAAGGGCCTTAAAGTTCATCTCATTCTGCCCCCTGCCATAGGCAGGGACACCTTCCACCAGCCCAGGTTGCTCCAAGCCCCGTCCAGCCTGGCCTTGGACACTTCCAGGGATGGGGCATGTCCATGAATGTGCAGTCTGTGCCCAGGGAGGCTCTTCCTCTTACACAAAATGGTATTTTCAAGTGTCAGAGCCCCAGTCTCAGGGGGATTCCAGCCCTCCCTTGGTGAGACCACCCAGCCTGGCTGCACCTCTGGCCAGCCCCAGGCCCATCCAGAAGCAATGAAAGTGTTTGGAAACCTTCCCTGCAAGGATCATCCTGATGCATATTTTGATGGCACAGAATATGTTGCAGTTGGTGGAGGTTGCTCCCTGCTATTGCAAAGAATTAATTCTCACAAATTAAAAAAGTGGCTTTAGAAGTGGAGGTAGAAGAGCTGGGAGCTTCTGTGGAGGCACAGGCTGCCTGTGGAGCTGGAGAGATTGGATTTCTGCTGGTTCCAGGGGGCTGAGCTGGGTTTGGGAAAGGCTGCAGGCTGGGCCAAGCCTGCAGTGAGTGCAGGTGAGTGCCCTCCTTCCAGCAAGGTCTGCTTGGCTTCAGAGCTGCTCTGGGCAAGCCCCCCGTGCAGCAGCAGCACAGGTCAGAGCTTTGCCTGCTGGCTGAACCGGGTGTGAGCCCTTCAGTGTCTGTATTTATGGGTGGTTACAGTCCAGGAACCTTCCCTGGCAAACAGTGAACAGGGATGGAGCACAGACTAACCCCAGGGGTGACTGAGGTCCTCTGGCTGCCCTCCCTGAGCCCATCCTGGGCCACCCACCTCCAAAAGACTCAGTCAAAGCCACAAGTGCCCTCAGCAGGGTTGGCTCAAAGCTGCTGGTGAGGGACAGGCTGTTTGTCACATACCTGTGCTGGGTTCCCTCTGCCCAGCAGCCAAGGGCATCCCCCAGCCTGGGGCAGGACGGGCTCCATGGGTTATCACCCATGCAGGATGAGGGTGTGCCAGCCTGAATGCAGCTGCTCTGGCTCCAGGAGGGCTCTTCCCCTCTGTTCAAACAGGTAATTCACTTCCAAGCTGTATATTTGACCTCCAAACCTCCTGGCAGCCAGGCGTGCTGCAGAAACCAGACCCAAACTGGGGTCCTCAGAGCCCCTCTCTTTGCATTACACCCCGTGCCCCGGGGAAATGGCACTTAGACGAGATGGATGAAGACAAGATAAACCTCTGATGTGAGACTGGAAGTCTCCTGTAAATAATTGATCACATCTTCCCTCCGTAGCTGAGCCCTGGACATTAAACCAATCTGTTCCTCCGTGCCAGGGAATGTAAAACAGTGATGGTACAAATGTCACAGCAGAATTGTTTTTCCACGTCCCTCTGCTGCTGGCTCTGTCCTGCCCCTCTGCCTGGGCAGTCCCAGCACTGGGTCACCCGTGCTGCTCGGACAGCCGGGAGCATCCAAGGCATCCTCGGTGTCATCCCACTCCTGGAGGTTCCGGGAGCCCCTTGGAGAGCAGCTCCGAGCCCAGGGGTCCCCCCTTTGGCCCCACTGCACTGGGGGGCTCATTGTGGCTGTGCTGGATGTGCAGCCAGAGGAGGGGGGTTGGAAGAACCCAAAGCTCCTGTCCTGGCTGTCCTGTCCCAGGTCACTGTCCTGTCCCAGGTCACTGTCCTGCCCCAGGTCACTGTCCTATCCCAGGTCACTGTCCTGCCCCAGATCACTGTCCTACCAGGCCAGGCGCTGCCTTTGCCAGGAAACCACCCTGCAATTCCTTCAGGGCTGTGTGGCATCCTCAGAAAGGTGAAGTCTCCCCCGAAGCTGGATGAATTCGGCTTTGCTGGAGGAGACCAAACAGCTGCTGAGCCCTGAAGGCTTCGCCCCAGGAGGGGAGACACGGAGTTTGTTCCCTGGTGGCAGCGGGATCAGAGCAAGGTCCGGAGGGACCATGGCCATGAGCAGGGGCTGCAATGGGAATGTGCCCCTCAAACCCTCTGCTGGGGGGTAAAGCCTGCACTGAGCTGGCAGAAACACATCCCAGGGATGGATTTACAGCAGACCAAGCCCCGTCCTGCTTGGGGGTCTGGGCTGAGCCCACAGGCAGGTGGTGTGGGCATTGGGGTGAGGAAAATCAGCAGAGAAGGAATGGACAGGAAACCTTCTCCTCTCCCTCCAGGGCTCTGTGTGCCCAGCCTGGCACCCACCGGTGTCCACAGTCCTGGGAACCCTTCTGAAACAGGCCCTGGGGCACAAGGTTTGCCTTTCAGGACGCACCAGGGTTGGGAAGGTGTTATTTGGTTGATAAATGGGATTTTGGGATGTGGCTTTCAGTGGCATTGACTCCCATAAAGATCCCTGTCTGGGATGTTTCCATTCCCAGTGGGACTGGTGGAGTTCATGTCCATGCTCTTTGTCCATGTCCCCTCCTCAGGCCAAAGAGGGTCTGACTCCCCTTTTCCCAGTGGCCTTAATTTGGGATTTGATGCTGAAAGGAGCTGGCAGAGCATCCACACTTGCCCCTGCATCCCATTCCTGGGAGCTGCTTTGGGAAACAGGGATGGAGCAGAGCTGCCTGGGGGCCCTGGGTGTGAAAGCTGGGAATGCTGGTGTGTCCAGCTTGCTGCAGCCTGGGGACACCCATGCTGGGCAAGTCAGAGCTGCTGGACCCCCTCCCTCACTGCCATCGAGGCTTTGGGGGATACTGTGGCACCAGCAAAGAAAAAAGCAATAAAAAAGCAATTAAAAAAAGCAATAAAAGCATTTGACAGTTGTTTTAAAAAATAATAAGTAAAAGCAAAACCTAAGCAACATTAACTGGTTCATCTTGGGTTTAGAAGAGAATATACCATAAATCTAAATAATTGAGGGCCAGGATTGCTCCTGGAGGGTCCCTGCATTCCGAGCACTGGGAAGGCTCCTGTGCCTGGCACAAACGTGGCATTTTCATGGGTGATTGGCAGAACCCCTGTCCCTGCTCTCCACTGCCCCCAGCACCAGCAGGGACAGCTTTAAATTAAACCTCACACCATCAGCGTTAGTGCCAGGAATGTTCTTCCCATCAGGAAGCATCTGGAAATGCAGAGGTTTGTCGGTGAGGAGGGACATTGGGGGCTGAAGTGGCCTGTGGGCAGAACTGTGCTGAGCCCAGATGGCCCAGACAGCCCTGGCACTGGGCAGGAGCTGGCACTGGTGGGGCACAAGCCCTGAGGATGCTGCTGGAGTGCTGCTGTGTGGGGTTTGTCCCCAGCAGTGTGTGAGGAGGCAGGTCCAGCAGCACCGCGGGCTCTGCGCTGCAGCACTCGCGTGGTGGGGCTTTGGGATCAGAAAGAACACCGAATGTGCATTAATTTTAAATGTCCCATAAATGACACGTTTTTCCCTGGAAGAAGGCACATGAGATGGGATGCAGAGCCTGGGGGGGTGTGTGCAGTGAGGCTGCTGCAGCTCGAGCAGCCCTGACCTGCCTGTGCATCCCTGGGCAGGATGGAGAGAGCTCTGGGCTGTGCCCCTGCTGGAGCTGCTCCATCAGCCACCATGCCATGAATGCCCTGGGTGCCCTTGTCATTGACTGCCAGGGCACTCTGCACCCTCCTGGGCCCAGGGAGGCACAGGAGGGGCTCTGTGGCACTGGCTGTGCCCGTGGCTGTGTTTGCATCCACAGCAAGGCTCTCCCTCCACCCGCACAGGAGTGGGCTGAGCTGCCAAAGCCTCTCTCCTGGCAGTGACCAAGGGCTGCCCCAGGGCACAGGAACCCAGGGCAAGGCTTCAGCCTCTCACTGCCAGTGCCAGGAGGGCTCTTGCTGCATTGGCAATGAGGATTTGCCCAGGCTGTGAGGGGTGTTGGCTCTTGCGTGGCTGGATGTGCCAGGGAAGGACACGTGTCAGCTTTGTTGTCCTTGAATTCATCACTCTCAGTCCTGTCTTGTGCTTTCCCCTCTCCCACTGGTGTGGGTCTGGTCATCCAGCATGTGACCAGGACATTGCTGTCCCTCTCCCCAGTTAGTGGGATCCCCAAAGTGGCTGGTGGGTGACTTCTCTCCCCACTGCAGAGCTGGGTGATGCCAACCTGGCCCCACAGCTCAGCCCTGGGCACTAAGTCACCTGGTGGCTGCAAAATCCCTCCACTTGCTCCCTCTCTGGAAACAGAGAAAGCTTTCAATGAGGAAAAGCTCAGAAAATCTTCTAGAGCAGGGCTGGCAAAGTGATGTCCCCCGGGGGTCTCAGGGGTAATGAGGCAGCAAAAGGCTGGTGAGGAGGGAATTGTGGCACCTTCATGAATCAGTGCCCAGGCCACACCAGCACAGCCAGCACGGGCTGCACAGCCCAGGCAGCCACAGCCACCTCCAAGCCCTGCTGGGACATGTGCTTGGTGCTGCAGGAGCCTCTGTTCCCTGAGAGCAGAGGGAGAGCTGAGCCTTGCAGGGGTCACTGGTGTGAGTGTGGCTCTTTCTGGAGCTCTTCTGCAAGCAATGACCCTTCCCATGTGCTCCAAGTGTCAGCAAAGAGGCTTTCTGAGTGCCAAAGAGCTGAAGGGGTGTCTGTGCTGCTGTTCCTCAGCGTGAAATGGGCAGTGGGAGGGGGAGAGCAGCTCTGCTCGTGCCCCTTGCACCGAAACTGGGGCAGCAAGGGCGATGTTAAAGGGCTGGCAGAGGATGGATGGTTTGAAATAGCCCTGGCTGGAGTGGCTGGTATCCCCCTGCCAGCCCCATCCCTCGAGCACCAGGATTGCACACCTTGGGATGCCAAGCCTGTCATGGGGCTGGGGGAGGCTCTAAGGAAGGTCAGGACAGACCCATCAGTGGCTGAGCAATGCCAGGGCTGAGCCTGCAGCCTGATGGAGCCGTGGGCAGGATGGACACCAGAGTGTGGGCATGGACCACACATCACAGCAGCTCCTCTCCCCAGCCCTGGAAGTGTCCAAGGCCAGGCAATGTGGTCTAGTGGAAGGTGTCCCTGCCCATGGCAATGAGATGAGTTTTAAGGTCCCTCCCAAGCCAGTCTATGATTCTGTGATCCCCAGAGCCAAGCTGGGGCTCCATAAGGGCCCAGCTGGGCTGGATACACAGGTTGGCCCTCTGGGAAGCTGAGCTATTGAAAGCAACTCCCTTGGGGACCCAAATCCAGGCTGTGTCTGTGCCAGCCTGGGAGCTGCTGCTTTGACACGAGGCAAGACAAAAGTGGCAATGCAGAGCCCAGCCAGAAGCTGTGGAGTCCCTGCAGAGCAGCACCCAGTGGGAGCCCTGCACATGTCCCTTCTGCAGCATCCTCCTGCCCAAAATGTGCCCCGGGGGGGCTCTGTGGACCCCAGGGACACAGAGCAGCCTGTGCTGGGCACATGGTGCTCCCAGGGCCAGCAGCATCGTCCCCAGCACGTGGCCCAGTGCTCTGCCTTCCCAAAGTAGGTCACGCCGGGAACTCGAGCAACGTCGTGGGCAGAGCTAAAAATACCAACAGAGCCGAGTGTTCCAGCTGGGAAGGGCCAGGGACCCCCGGTCACAGGGTGGCCATCACACCCTGCCCTGTCCAGGAGGGTCACCAGGGCACTGGGGCTGCTGGGCATGGGGGGGTGGAGGGGCAGGGGATGGAAAAGCCCCTCCTGTGGCTGCAGGTCCAGCCACCCATGGAAATGTCTCTGCTCGTGGTGGGGACTTCTGCTCCTCACACAGACCCTCCCCTGAGCCCTGGATGTCTCATCTCCAGCCTCCTCCTCTGCCTCCTCACAAAACCCCCTCAGCTTCCCTTCATTCCTGGCAGAAAATAAAATTGGGGGGAGGAATGTACCCCCAGCCTGATGCAAGAGCTCAGCAAGGCAATCTTTTTTCTCCTGGGAAAAGGAGTGCTTTTATTTTAGTGTTGTGCTTTTGGAGGGCATCAAGAGGATGGGGTGAGTGACTGGAGTGAGCTGTGGGGTCAGGCATGGACAGGTCCCTGTGCTGCTCTAAGGTTGCGAGCTGGAGCCCATCCCCAGCCCTGTGACTTGCACCCTCTGCAGTGCCTGCAGCTCAGGGGCTTTGTCCATCTCCTCTTTGGGGACTTCTCTGTCTCCTTTGGCACTTCAGCTGTCCCCTGAAGCCACCTCTGGCCACCCCTGGTGTCCTTTGCCCATTACCCCTTGTCCTGCAGGGCTGTCCCACTTTCCTCACCTGCCTCCAGTCTCCACACCCAGAGCCAGCTCCACAGTGCTGGAGTGCTGCAAAAGCAGCTGCCTCTGACTTACTTTCCCATAATGATGTCTACATTTTTTTGCATCCCATCCTCTTTGGATGAAACCTTTCCTTCCATCCTTTTTGGCTGAAACCTTTCCTCCCATCCTCTTTGGATGAAACCTTTCCTCCCATCCTTTTTGGATGAAACCTTTCCTCCCATCTCTTTTGGATGAAGCCTCTCCTCTGCTCCTGTTTGAAAGCTGGCCTATTTTAACACTGCCAAGTGAAAATGGGTTTGTGCATAGAAAAGATCCCAGTCGCTTTGTAGAACTTCTCTGTCATAATTATTCACTGCCAGCCCTTGTGCTTCCAGCAGCTGGATAATTTATCAGCTGTGTTTTGTGCTCATTTCTCAATCAATGATGAAAACATTGATTAGTATCAGGCTGGGACCGACTCCGGCAGAATTCCTCTAAATCATCTCTGTTCACTGAAACTCCTTGTTTTGGAGCTGGGTTTGCAGCCCTCCATCCATTTAATGTGGGCTTTATTGGGATTGTATAGCACTAAATTTGTAATTAGGGTGTCATAGGATATTAAGTCAGACACGTTGCCAAAAGCTAAGCAAATAATGGCGACGTGGTAACCTTTATGCACAAACTGGTAATTTTCTCAAAGGATGAACTGAGGCTCATTTGACAAGACATTTTCCATTTCGCCACATTGAGGGGGGTATTTTTAATCCTTGGATTCTGTATTAATTGAGTCCTCTGTGCCCTCTCCATTTTCCAGTCTCAGTGTGCCATGCTGTTCACAGCCGGGGACCCGCTTTGCCCGCCCAGCACCACGGCAGGATCGCACCCAACCCGGCATCTGCCCCAGTCCCAGCTCCTCTGCAGCACTGGAGGCAGCTCAGCTGGGCTGGGCTCAGCCCCAGGTGCACAGCACATGGGTCTGCTGCTTTAGAAACCCCTCAGATGTCACCCGAGATGCTCTCGTGGTTATCAGACCATGGATGTTTTGTCATCCCCAAGCCTTACATTCCCATCCTTTCCAAGTGCAGAAGAGCTCCCTGAGGGCCTTGGCACTAGCAAAGCCCCTCCTCATGCAGGAGTGCTGTGGTGCCTCCCTGCTTGGAGATTTTCAAAATTCCCTGGGCAAAGGCAGTGTCACTGTGACATCAGTCCTGCTCCAGGCACGATGTAGGACCAGAGACACCTGAGTTTGCTCCCAGCCAAACTCCTTTTATGCTGTAAGTCTGTGAAATGAGTTTACAAAGTCAACAACATCATTAACGTTTCTTTTGTTTCTAATATAATCAGTGAACATCTTTTTACCGGTTGTGGCTTTGCCAGACATGGATTTTCCTCTGCCTGTTTGCCTCCTCTATCAATATCTCTCCCCTATAGATTGTTGTGCTGGTTTCTGCATATTGATCAGTATCTATTCCCTTCTTCTTCTTCGAATATTGTATTATTTTGCTCCCAAAGGCTGTTTTCAGGATTACCAACTTGCAGGATGGGCTTTCAGCCCAAGCTGCTTGACTGCAATAGCAGCTTTTCTGCCCTGTTGCCAGTTTGACTCTAAGAGCTGATGATTTCCCACTCTGCAGAGGCTTTTTCCCCTTCAGTTCTCATAACTATCACCCTCTCCATGAGCTTTGTGGAGCTGCTGGTTCCATTAGGGATGAAGAGCCCAACAAGAGCCCCTGGGAGGTGAGGTGACTCTGTGGCACATCCCAGGCAGGACCAGCCGTGCTGATCCATCCTGTCCAACCCAGAGCCCAAGGGATGTTCTGCTCCAGCTTCCTGATTGAGCACCTACCCTGCTCTCCCCACCCCAGGGTGTTCCTGCTCCCCCTCCAGTCTGTTCCACTGCCTCACTCTCCTTACACAGTTTTCCTTTAGGGCTGAATTTCCCTCAGTAGGAACTTCCTTGCCCTGTCCTGCCTTCAGCCTTGTACGTGCCTGGGGTGTGTTGCTGTGGCTTCCCCCAGGTCTGTAACTTCCCAGGGTGAACTGCTCCCATTTCCAGCCCTTGTTCAATGACTGTACCTTCCCACCACCCCAGTGTGAGCCCTCTCCATCCCAGCTGCCCCTGAAGCAGGCAGAGCCAGGTGTAGTGCCAGCCCCGTGCTGGCACACTGCAGTGTCACCTCTCCTGCCATGGCACTCCCCTGTTCTGCACCAGCACAGCACTTGTGGCTCTGCTTCAGCCCAAGGTTTGCAGCAGCATCTGGGTCCTTCCCTGCAGAGCAACAACACATTCAGCTCCAGCCCATCCCAAGCCCGATGCCAAACCCCACTCAGCACTAGTCTGACTTCACTGTGGACCTCCGGGGGCTGCTCTTCTTCCTCAGCACAGGACAGGCTGGAATTGGGGCAGGGACAGCGTGGATAAGCTCTGTGCACACCGTGGCCACTCCGCTCAGACTGTTTGAGTTGCAATTGTGGAGTTTGTTATCCTTGCCAACAGGGACTAAGCAAGAGGCCCTTTGCTGCCTGTGCCTTTGTGTGATGCTCCAGCTGAAGCAGATGGCACCTATTTTGGTACACCCTCAGCACGGCCAGGAGCTGCTGATGGCCCTGACTGTGTGTGCATCCATCCTCATCTTCCATCTGAGCATCCTGAGTCATCCTCTGCTGCTCTGTCCCCGCTCCCTGGCCCCTCTCTGTGCAGGATCAGTGTCCCTGTGCCACCTGCTGCTCCCTCACACAGCCTGGTGATGGGCACAGACCTCGGAGGGAGCCGAGCCTGCTGTGCCCTGGGCTCCAAGGGCAGTGGGTGCTGCATTTCCAGCTCTGCCCAAGCCCTTTTCCCAACACTTACAGCAAATGTGCAGGAAATTATTTCATTTGTGCATCCAGCACCTTTTGGGTTGGACACAGAGCAGGGCAGGGCTGGAGCAGGGTTTGGGGAGTGGGACATTTCTGGGGCCACAGTCACACAACCTTTCCTGTACCCACAACATTTTTTCTTCCATCTGACGCAGGAACATCAAACTTCAGCTCTTCTTCTGCTGCGTGGTGCCAATGTCAGGACAAAGTCAGGCTGATATTTTGCCAAACAATGAAATACTGAGGTGTGGATGGAGCAAAAACTGAGTAATCACTGAATCATTGAGCAATCAATTACCACTTGATCTGTTCCTGGAGCTGTTTCGGGAATCCCGACCTTGAGGAACCTCCACTGGAAGGGCCAAGTCCTGCACCTTCACAGCTGCTGCTGGTCCCTGGCGGTGCTGGGATCCCTGGGGGGAGAACATGTCTCTGGTAGGTACAAAATCAGTTTTCTTTGCCAGGAGGGTGGTCATTCTGGGGACAGGTCACCCTTGGAGGGGCATCACTGCCCAGCAAGTGTCCAATTGGCCAAGGGAAATTGGTCTGTGTAGGCACCTCTTCTGCTTCCAGCAAAGACCTCCAGAGAGCCTTCACAGAGGGCTTCCCTGTTCTGGGGAGAAGGTAAGGAGACTTTTCCCTACACATTCACGCTGCTGTTTCCTTTGTTGTATCAGTTGGGTTTATTTATTGTAGTTTATTCTGAGGGACTGGCTCTTGTCAGTTCGATGCCACTGATGCAGCCAATAGGAATGCAATGACGTTACCATCCTGCTCAAATTCTCCTTCCTGCCACTGCCTTTTGTTCCTCCACCTGCTGTATCATTTTAAGGAAAAAAAAAAAAAAATATATATTTTGCTGCTCTTGAAATGTTCACTCTCCTGACTCAGAAAGATGGTGTTTCACCCAGAGCCTTCCTCTCCTGGGCAGAGTGAGTTCCCTCGCTGGATTTAGGAGCACACTTCTGAAATGATCCCAGCCCAGGGATGGACACTGACCACAGCAATGGCCTGTGCTGAGGCTGGTTCCTTTCTTTGTTCAATAGTCTGCCAGGGCAGGGGTGGAGTCCCCATCCCTGGAAGGGTTTGAAAGCTCTGTGGATGTGGCACATGGGGACATGCATTAGTGGTGGCCTTGGCAGTGCTGGGGGAATGGTTGGACATGATGATCTCAGAGGCCTTTTCCAGCCTAAATGATTCTGTGATGCTGCTGTGTCACCTCACACTCCTCACTAGGCTTCCATTTGCCATCCAAATGTAATAAATAACAGACATGGCTGAGTGGTGAGACATCCTTGTGGCTTTCATGTGAGCCTGTGTCACCTGGCTGTGGCAATGCCAGCAAGACCTGGCTGGAGGAGCCATGTCAGGCAGGCAGCTCAAGATTTCAGGCAGCAGAGTAATAGCTAATTGAGTGTATTTCAATCATGAGATGCACAGAAGGAAAGCAAACTCCACAGAGTAGAAGGAAATTGCATCTTAGAGTAATCTGAATGTGGGTAGATAATTAGGCCTATATTTCATGGGAACATTTGCTGGGCAACATAATGAAAAGGCCAGCAACATAATTTTCTTTAAGTAGTATGATGCCTCCCACTGGGGTCGTGCTGTGCCAGTGCTGGTGCTGCAGCACAGGGAGCTGGGAAAGGGGCTGGGCACGATGGTGTGAGGCTGGAGCACATCCTTCCCACCACTAATGCCTGCTCAGAGAGACCTGCTGAGCCTCCTGCACTGCTCCCAGCAAAGAAAGTGGCAAAATGAACCCCACAGCCCTCCCCACCTTCCCAGGTGTGCTTGAGGAGCCAACCAGACCCGGGACAACCCAGTGGGAATCTCCCAGTGGGAAGCCAGGCTGCTGCCACAGCCCCAGCGTGGAAGAGCTCCTGCTCTGGGTCACTGCTGAGCCAGCCTGGGAGGGCAGTGGGGGCTGTGGAAGGGACTCTGTGCCTGGGCTTTGAGGGCCACCCAGCCAGGTGTCTGTGCCCAGCCCAGGGCAGGGAGCAGGAGCACCCTGTGCCCTCTGTGCAGCTCTGAGTGCTGCTAACAGGCTCCTGCTCTCATCCCAGCAGAGACCACCAGCCCTCAAATCCCCCCACTCTATGACTCTGTATGCCAAGTGAGGCTCCAAGGCCTTTTTCAGTGTTTTCTTCCAAATTTGGGATAAAAAGCTCTGCTTTTCCCTATTGTCTACCCACACCTAAGCAGAGAGCCTCCCTTTCAAACCCTCAGTCTGGCCCAGGGCTGCTCTGCCTTGCCCTGCCAGGACCTTGCTGCCTTTTGCAGGAGCTGGCAGATAATAGAAAATAGTATTCAACCCCTTCAAAACACTGGCAAAATGAGAAGCTTTGGGAAAACGCCATGACTTAGGAGGAGGGAGGAGAGGGTTTGCTCTTTGAGCACAGGTAGCCCTGTGATCAGGCTCTCAGGGGTCTGAGTTCCCTTCCCACCAGTGCTGCCCCCATTAGCACTTCAGGGCTGGGACATGTCACGTAGCAGAAGACAAGGCTGAGAGGCTGAGCCCAGCCCTGACAATCACGGATTAGGTCTTTCACTAAAAATAGCTGGGGGTGAGCTGGCCAGCATTGGGTCTGAGTGCTCCATATCCCAGCTGGTTCACAACAGATCACTGGGACTACCTTTGGGAGTGCATTTCACAAGCTCCTCTTTTCTGATGTCAAATGCTTGGTCATGTAAGAACAGCTCTGCTCAAAGCAAAACCATAATTCTTGGCTAAGTCCAACTTGTTAGCTATTGATATTGCTTCAGTGATGTATGGTCTAACTTTAATTATGCCAGTGTTGGGAAAGTGTTTCATTAGAGACCAGTTTCTAATCAATGAATTTAACAGCAACATCTTGAAGTGACTAAACTGGCCAAGCAGGAGGGTGATACTTGAGTGGCCTTCTGGTACTTGGGAGACCTTGAGCCTCAAGCCATCGTCCTCAAACTCGGCTGTGCAGATAAACTCCAACAGCTCCCACAGCTCCCCCACTGCCGTGGTTTTATCCCCAGCTCTCAGGGCTGCTGGGGCCTGTCACCAGAGCTCAGCTGGGACAGTGTCTTTATGGACCATGGGCACACCAGTTTGTCTTCTCCTTGCAGCCTGGTGCTTCAGCATACTTGGGCCTGTTCTGTGCAGAGAAATGGGAGCAGAGGGCAGAGGGCTAAAAACATCCCTGTCTGAGCCAGTCCTTTCCATACCACTTCTGCTGTCTGAGCACATCACGTGCCTGGAGAAGCACCTGCACCTCTCCTAGAGCTGTGGTGATGTACAGCCCTGGGAATTGTCCCTGGGAGGGGGTTCCAGCCCTCCCTCGGCACTGCTACCCTTGATATCCTGCCCTGCCCAGGAACTGAGTTACTGACTGTGTTCCCTGCAGGGACCACAAAAAGTCCTGGTCATGATTTGGACCACAGGAGCTGCAGCCATCTCACATGGCCCATTAAACACCCTGCTTTCTCCTGGGTTTATGCTCACCACACTGAGTCCCTTCCCCTTTCCTCCCAGGTTTGTATTCCCACCAAAGCCAGGGACCAGCATGAGGCACAAAAGCAGCTCGAGGGTGAGGGGGATGTTATTGAGCTGAACCTGGAAGGAAAAGAGGCCATTTCTAAGGATAAGGACCCAGTGCAGAGCCCGGTGCTTGTGCAGTCAGGATTGTTTTTCCCCTGTGTGTCTATCTCTGTAATTATCTCCTCTGGATGTCCTGAGCCATTTTATTACTCAGTTATTCACTGTCATGAGGTCCTTGTATAACTCCTCACCGCATCCCATGTGTTTGTGACCCTGAATGCCTTAACATCAGCAGCAAGCTTCGTCACACCTCGTTTTCAGCTCCGTTTCAAGATTATTCCTGAATATGCTGAAGAGAGCAGCCCCTCCCAGTGCCCCGTGGGGCTCCATTCCAGTCCTCTCTCCATTCCCAGCTGCCCACTGAGAGCCGCTCTTTGAGCATCCCTCCACCAGGTATTTATCTATTTCCAGCCTTTTCTGCTGACCCCATGGTAGCCACATTCCTGCAAGGCAGTCGCATTTTGGAAATCCAGGCAGACCATACCACATGCTTATGCACTCCTCTAAAGAACTCTAATAGATTTATGAAACATTCTTTTATTCCAGGAAAAACAACTTTTTTTTTTTCTTCCCAGTATTTCAGATGCATCCAGCTCGGCATTAATGGGATTCTTTATTACAATTTCAGTTTGCCCAGGAGGGACCTCAGACCTCAGGGTCTGTCTTAACCCCAAACCCTTCCCATCTGTCACCTTGAAGCTCTCAGTCACTGAAGCTCTTACACACAGGGGTTACATACTACAATTAAGTAATTAAACTGTTTCACCTCTGACTTCTCACTGAGCACTTAGGGGAACCATCTCAGTCTGGTGAATCTGCACTCTCTGGTTTGGCTATTTATTCCTCAACTTCTCCTGCTGACACTTGAATATGAGCCAGGTCCAATGCCACATCCATATAAAGATGACTTTTGGCACAGGAATATCTCCAAGCTTTTCCTCACTGACTACAGATGCAAAATATTCATTGTTTTTCTGTTCTGACCTTATCTCCTACGAATGCTTCTCTTGCACCGTGGCCAATTCTGACTCTCCAGTCTCTCCAGCTTGACATGTTTGAAGAAGTATTTATTATTGTTTGCCTCTCCCTTCTGCAGGTTGCTGCTGTGACTGGTTTTGGCTTGCCTTATTTCTCCTTTTTTGTATTTAAATTGTCGGGGTACACGTTTTTGCTTGTTTAGACAAAAATGGCTTTTCTAAACATAAAAAGACAAGTTCCTTACAGTCTGAGAATCAGAATCTGATCCAAGAGCTGGTCCATGGCAGGTCTGAGGTTCTGGGCTTTCCACTAGACAGAGAAGTGCTCTTTGGTTTGACACCAGATTTTCAAGTGTGATACATTTATATGGACAAAACCAGTCGCTGGTTGGGATGGATTTTGCCTGGCCTGGGCTTCAGGGCACTGCACCTTCCCCAGTGGAAGGGGAGAACATTCCTCTGAGCAGCTGTGATATTCTGGGAGCTGTTTTGGGGTGGGCTCAGCAGGGAGAGCCCCACAAGTGGGGGTTTGGGGCTCGGGTGGAGGGACTGTGATGTTCCCTGCCTATGTGCATATGTCTGGAAGGCCTGTTGCCATGGAGAAGTGATGGGAACTGTCTGCCTGGCTCGCCTGACTTTCTTCCTAGCACGAAGCAGAGGCATCTCTCCAGCTGTAATGAGCCAGGGGCCTGCTGCCTCCTCTTCTGTGCCACACTGGGGTAAACAAGACCCCTAAACACCTGGGAGAAAGCCAAAGGCAGGGAGCAAACTCTAAACGAAGGCAGGGAAGGAACAGGGAGCAAGAGTGGAACCTGCAGGGAGATGGGCAAGTGCTCGAGGGGTGCTGTGGAGTGATGGAGCCAGGGGCACACAGAGCAACAGGCAGCACCACGAGGAATTCCCATCAGGTGTATGGAAATCTTTCCCTGTGAGAGTGGTGCAGCCTTGGGACACAGACCAGAGCATTGGTGGCATCTCCATCCTTGGAGGTCTTCCAAACCCATCAGGCCAAGCCCTGAGCAGGCAGTGTGCCTTCAAAGTGAGCTCTGCACTGGGCTGGACCCTCCTCAGCCTCAAAGAGTAAGACCTTAGTGGGGAATGGGCAGGGGAGAATTGGAGAGAGCTCCAAGAGGCACAAGGGTGGCAGAGGGCAGAATGAACACAGAATGAAGATGGAGGCATTTGTGATTTTGGGAATTGACAGTACTGGGCACAGCTTAGTGGAGACTGTGACTGCCTGCACGGCTCAAGTTCTCAACAGGTTGGGTTTTTTTAAGTTGCTCCCTCAAAACAGGTGGATTTTCTCTCATTTTCTGTTACAGGGACTCTTTGGTGACAGGACTGTGCGACAAAGACTGGGGCGGGGGATAGTCATGAGGAGAAGTTTAGGGAGAGTCATCCTCTGTGGGAAGAAATCCAATGCACTGACGCTGGGCTTTGTTTTGTACCTGGGAAATGTCACTGTGAGCAACTTTGGGGTGTTTCCAGGTAAATCTGGTGGGGATTGTGTCAGGGATAGAGCAGATCTGACTGTTAGTTTGGAGGGGGAGTGTGTATTTTTAAGGAATAGCATTTGCCTCAACTGGTAAATTATTTAAACAAAAAGAACATTTTCCCCCCTCTAAAGGACGAAAAAGGTGAAAAAGGATGAAAGAGGATGGAAGGCACAGGCAAGAGGCCCAAGCTGACCCTATTTTTAAAGGATTTCCATGTATTTATCTTTTCTCCCTTCTTTGGACTGTGTGAACCTCCAGATCTCTGTGTTTCTGGGGCATGAAGCAAAGCTGGGCATCAGGTCAGATGAACATGCATCAGCTGTACCACCCTTGACTCCAACACACAGAAACGAGGTGTACCAGCCCAAAAACCTGTTCACCAAGGTGGGATTGGGACCATAATGTTTAAAGAAGTCCCACCACTCAGGTCACTGGGCATCGGCAGAGCTGTGTTCATCCTCTCCTTTGCTCAGCTCCTCTAAACTAAAAAGCAGAGATGTCTTTATTTTGCTCACATGGCACTTTTTCTGCTCCCAGCTTGGGTCTCAGCAAAGACACAGCTCAAAAAGTTTGTTCTTCATGGTGAATTCCTCAGTGTATGACAAAATGTATTTCTGTGTATGTATTTGTATCCTGCTTGTATTGTGTTTATGTATTTATATCCTTGAGGATGTATTTATATCCTGCTCCTTGTGTCCACACACACACACGGAGAGTTGGGTACCTGATTCATCTTTTTTCCTGCTCTCCACACAAATTACTTTTTTTCAGTGTGTATATTAATAGACCAAACAGTTAGACTTAATTTGTTCAAATCCTCTTATGTTTCCTTGCAGATTTGGAGTCTATGAATCGTTTTCCCAAACTTTTGATCTCTTCATCTGCTGCCCCTACTCATTCAGGAGCCCTGAAAGTAGATTTATAAAACACTTCCTCAATGAAAAACACTTTTCCAAATGTTCCTAGGGACCAAAACCTACACCCATGGAACTGAACAAGAATCCCTCTGCTTGTAAAGCAGGGCTGAAGGAGTTGGGATTGTTCAGATGGAGAACAGAAGGTTCTGGGGAGACCTCCTTGCAGCCTTTCAGTACATAAAAGGGGTTTATAGGAAAGATATGGGGAGACTTTTTACTGGGGCCTGCAGTGACAGGAGAAGGGGAAAAAAGATTTAGATTGTGCAATAGGAAATTTTTTATGATGAGGGTTGTGAGACCCTGGCACAGGTTTCTCAGGTAAGCTGTGGCTGCTCTATCCCTGGAATTGTTCAAGGCCAGGTTGGACAGAGCTTGGAGCAACTTGGTCTGGTGGAAGGTGAACTAAGTGATCTTTGAGTGTTCCTTCCAACCCAAGCAATTCTGTGATGCTCTGAACTGAAAATCCCCTGAGGCTGGGCTGGCTGAGCAGCTCCTTGTGCTGGGTTCATTTTCCAGCATTTGATGACCTCGAGGCAGATGTTTGCCCTGGCGGGTGACACTGGGGACAAGGAGATATCCTGATTCCCAGCTCTGCTCATGGCTCTGCTGCCCCCAGTCACCCCTGGGAACTGCTGTGCTGCCTGGATCCTGCCCTGGGACCACCGTGGTGAGCAGTGATGTGCTCAGGGGACAGAGCCAGTGGAGGAGAATAAGTGTTTGTGTCAATCCTCCAGAGCTGTCGTGCCCAAAACCCAACAGCCCAACATTTATGACCGTGTCCAATCCATGAGCAGTGGGACACCACTGCACCCAGCCCCTGCCCTCCTGCCAACACAGTGCCCAGCTGTGGAAAATAAACCACGTGAACACCTTCCACCCGATCTGTGGAAGGCAGGCAGCAGTTCTGTGTCCAAACGACTGGGTTTTCTGCAGGTTGCACACCCCGACAGAGGAGCATCCCCCGGGTGTCCCCTCGCAGCTGATGGCTGATGGCTGGACATTCACCTCAGGTAGAGTCATGGAATAACAGAGTATCCTCAGCTGGAAGGGACCCACAAAGATCATCCAGTCCAACTCACAGACACCCCAACAATCCCACCCTGTGCCCCAGAGCATCATCCAAACCCTCCTGGAGCTCTGGCAGCCTTGGGGC
>JAWWEW010000038.1:9719360-9739662 GCA_035583185.1 Anabacerthia variegaticeps | reverse complement strand
TGGCAGCACTGAGCCATTCCTGGGGGGTTGTGATATTTGCAGAGACTCTCCCCTCTACTCCTCTCCCTTCTCCTCCCTCTCCCTCTCCCCTCCCTCCCTCGTCCCTCTCCCCGGCGGTGCCGCAGTGCTCGGGCCGGCGCGGGGCGCGGGCCGGGCGGGGGGCGGCATGGCGGGGCGCTGAGGGCCATGGCGGGCGGCGGGCCGCGGCGATGAGCGCTGCCCCCCGCGCCAACATGGGCACGGCCGTGTCCAAGAGGAAGACGCTCAGGAACGAGGCCATGTCGTCCGTGGCGGCCAAAGTGAGGTGGGTGCCTCGGGGGGCGTGTGTGGGGGTCCCCATGGGGGGCCGGGGCGCGGCGAGCCCTCAGGGGCTGTGCGGGGCTGGGGGCGCCGGCGACATCACCGCGACAGCCCCGCGATAGCCCCGGGACCGAGGGGTGTCCCCAGGGTTGGGGGACAGTCGTGATAGCCCCACGACAACCCCGGGACCGAGGGGTGTCCTCAGGGCTGGGGGACACCCGTGACATCCCCGTGATAGCCCCGCGACAGCCCCACGATAGCACCGAGACTGAGAGGGGTCCCCAGGGCTGGGGGACACGGGAGACACCCGTGATAGCCCCACGATAAAACCGCGATAGCCCCGGGACCGAAGGGTGTCCCCAGGGCCGTGGTGGGGCTGGGGGACTCCGGCGACATGCCCGCGACAGCCCCACGATAGCACCGCGATAAGCCCCACGACCGAGGGGTGTCCCCAGGGCCGTATTGGGGCTGGGGGGCACCGGCGACATCCCCGCGATAGCCCCACGACCGAGGGGTGTCCCCAGGGCTGAGGGACACTCGCGATAGCCTCACGACAGCCTCACGACCGAGGGGTGTCCCCGGGGCCGTGTCGGGGCTGGGCAGGGGGAGCGTGGGGGGACCCCTCGGTGGGCTCTCCCCGAGCCCCCCAAAGCCCCGCAGCCCGGAGAGGGGACGTGTCGCGACAGGGTTTGCTGTGCCGGGCTGGCGAGGAGCGGCTCTGCCGGCCGGGATGGGGATGTGTGGCCGGGTGGGCTCTCCGAGAGCACAGCCGGCAGCGCCCTCCGAGGGGTCTCGCTCCTGGGAATGGGGAAAGGAGCGTGGAAATCGCGCCCACCGCATCTGCCCCCTGTCCCGCTCCCACCGCATCTGCCCTGAGCCCACTGCATCTGCCCCCTGTCCGAGCCCACCACATCTTCCCTGAGCCCACCACATCTGCCCCCTGCCCCGAGCCCCTGCATGGACCGCTTCTGGATTCTGGATGGTGCTCCTGTATTCCTTGTCCTCCAGGGTAGCGTGTCGCTCACTGACCAGTCCCACTGCTTTTCAGTGTCAAACATGGGAGATCCTAGAAAATATATTTGCTGCTTGATTTTACCGGGGTTGAAGAAGCTGTCCCGGATGAGCTTTGCTTGCAGTGCCCTTTGCCCAGACAGGTGGACAGGTCCCTTTCCCACGCTGCAGTGCAAGTGTCACAGAAATCATCCCGTGACTATTTGGGGGCATTGGCGCAGCTTTTCAGCTGCTCCTACAGCACAGCCGTGCCGAGAGGTAGGTCTGTCCCTGTCGCTGCTACATCCATGCTAGCTCCTTGCTGCTGGGGGAAAAAATGGGGAGAAATAAACTTTTCAGCTGCATTATGTAACCCCTTCTTTGTGTCAGACAGAATGGCATTAGAATAACCCGGAGTCATGTGTAGGACGCGATCCGTGTTGCTGAGAGATCTCAGTCACCTCTCTGTAACTCAGCATTACGGCATCTCTGCCGTGCTGGGAGGAAAGAGAAGTCTTATGGCTTGAAGTGAAGAGATCCAGAGCTGTCTGTATATTGCCATCTGTTTGAGTTGTAAAGAAATCCATCCTTCAAAGTCCGGAGTGGCTCTAGAGAAAGCTCCCTGTGCAAAGCCTGCAACTTTTCCCCGTGTTTTGGTGCACCCTGTCCATAACCAGTATTGGAAATGTACTTTCAGTGGCGTTCAGGGGTTTGGAAGTGGGATTCTTTTTGTTGAGGTCAGCCAGGTGGATGTACAGAAATGAGACGTAAAGCACCGTAACTGCTGTGATGGGGTTCTGGGAGTGGGATTAGACAGTCACACAAACAACATATTCGGTAATTGGTAAGATTTCAAGTGGTTGTGTGGGTGTTTGGGAGCGGCTAATGTGTTTTGAACGTAATGACTTGTTAGCCCACACCAAGGTGGGCAGATGCCACTCGGGTAGTATCAGTTGTGTGGAGTCTGGGAGGTGCCTCTGGGGTTCTGGTTTGCTGCACACCTGCTGTAGCCACGGACAAGCTGCAGGTACAGTTTTGTGGGAGCTCTGGAGAGTCTCCTGGTGGTGTGAACAGAGGTGGTTTGACCAGAAAAGTTAGCTGGACTCGGGCTGGGGAACATAAAGTCCTTGAGCGTCTGGTCTCGTAGACTGTGGCACAGGACAGGTGTTTTTATGTGTCTCCCTGTTGATTCCCTGTGCTTTTCAGAAATGCCTAATCCAGAAAGTCTTTGGGGAGGGCATAGAACGTGCTGAGGGGCTCCCTGCAGTGCCTCTTTGCATGGAGAGGGTGCCGTGCAAGTGCCTCCATCCTGCCCCTCTGTGCAGAGCTCGGCTCCTGCCTCCTGTGGGCTCTGCCACCCTGAGAATTTCTACAGCAGTGTTGCCCCACCTGCTCCAAGGTTTTCTGTGGGTTTCCTGGAGCACGTCACACACAGCTCCTCTGCTCTGCTCTAGGTCCTCCTCCATGTATCCCCCGTGGGATAAATGGGCTAAACTTGTCCTTGTCTACAGCAAGGACTCTGCAGGATGCTAAATGAGGCTACAGAGACTGTTCTGTCCATCCCACAAGGGCTGGGGACTTGGGTCACCTGTGTGGTACCACTGCTGCAATGATCAGGTGCCCTGTGGGTGTAGGCATCTGTAGAATCCTCTTCCTCTGCTGCAGGAAGAGATGCCTTGGGATTGTTCCTCTGTGTCTCCTGAGCTCTGCCCTGTTCATATTTCTCATGACTTTTTTGTTGGAGAGAAAAATCACCTCCTGAAATGTGCTGCAAGTCCAAGTGGCCACTGATGTACATTTGTTCTGAATGGATGGAGCGTGTGTGCAGACTTGACTCCTACTGAGCGAGGAGCATGGGCTGAGTAATGGGATCTGAGCAGAAGGTGCAGGCTCCCTAGATTTTTAAATGAAAACCTCTGCAGAGCCTCTCAGGGGAGCCTCCTGTCCCAGGAGGATTAATTAAGCCCCACACAGCTTGTTGTGTGCTAGGTCTTTTAAACAGCTCCCTACAAACCAGCACCAGGGTTGCTGTGTGCCAGTACGGTGGGGAACATCCACAGTGCTGCTGACCCGGGTCTCTGTAGCCTGTTCTGCCGAGGGACTTGCAGCGACACCCGAGCTGTGGCTGTGCCTGGTGCTGCTGCTCTGCCCTGCTCTGCTCTGCTCTGAAGTGCTCGCGTGGGAGATGTCTCAGCCGGTTTCCTCCCTGTGTGTGTGTTTATTGCCCTGCAGCTCGTGGGCCCCAAGTGCTGAAGGCAGGGATGACGCAGGTGTCCTTGAGCCGTGCCCTTGGTGCTGCCCCTCTGCTGACAGCGCCCAGCCTGCTGCGCTCGGGGCTCGTGCACGTTCCCTCCAGGGCCTGGTGGTGTCTGACCCACACTCCTTGGCTCCCTCCGCACACTTCGGAGGATGCACATGTACCAAAGCCCTCAGAAATGGGCTCTCTTTGCCCTTGCTGCCTTGACACCTGCAGAAAAATACTGGCACCCCAAATGAGGCAATAAAAGGAAATCTTTTCGTACGGCTCTGCTTTGTATTGTGCTGCACTTTGTGAGAGCGTGACAGTGTGAGCAAACAGACATGAGGCTCTTGCTGGGTGTTCCAGAACCATCTCTCCTTGCTTTAGTTAGCTCAGGAAACATTTAGTGTTCAGAGTGTGGTTCATCTTCCCCAATTTCAGGGCTTTGGCATCTAATCCAGGATACCCCACAGAGAGATAAGAATTTGGTCTCACTCCCTCTCTATTGACTAGAGCGGACTGGAGAGTGGCTTTGAACGTGCCACAAAGCACTAGTTGTTGTGAAAGGGTAAATTTTGCACTGACAAAATCCAGAGGTACGTGAATATATTCCTTATCCCTGGCTTCCTGCTGCGTGAGAGATGCTTAATTTGGAGGGTTCTTCATGGAGTCTAGACTGGTTTTTTTTCTGCTTGTGAATGTTCTGGTAAGTGGTATGAACTCTCTCCTGCTTTGATTGCCTTTTTCTTTCAACTTCTTCCTACTCTTCCTCTCTCCTCCTGTCCAAACTTCATGACTAAGTTACTCCAAGACTGTGGGGTCTTTGACTTTATGTTCCATTGCTGACATCCGATTTTCCTTTGTCGAGAGTGAGAGTTTTAAAATTAAAATTTTCCAGCTACCAACTCTCTCCACAGGTATTTCAGAAAACTAATTTTCATCAGGGTATTGTTACTATTAGGCTTAAACAACGTAGGTGTCAGCAGTCTTTAATGACTGAGCTGTTAACTGTGGATATGCTGGAGGTGTTCCCTTCTCCGCTTGGTGACAAGAGCAGGATTGCTGCTGTAGGAGGACGTAGGTCCTGATGATGCAGGAGGTCTCTTGTCTCCCCTTTGCCTGAGATGCAGCACTGTCAGGTGCTGTCACAACAGATTCCTGCTGCAGCTCCTCTGGGCATTACTTCTGAAGGAGCACAAGAAGGTGGTGGGTGTTCTTTATTTTTTCCATGTAATACGTCTGAATAGTCCAGGTTTTGCTTAGCTTGCTGCTCTGCTCAAAATGGAGTTATCTGAGGTCTTTTCTGTCGCTCTGGGTGTTTCAATCCACATTTCTTCACTCAGTTCAGTGTCAGTTTGGTGGATTGCATAAATTTATGTGCACCAGTTTCTCATAGCTTCTGGTGTGCCTCAAGGCCCCTTTTATCCAGCTGATTATTTCAGAGACATGAAGGCTATTCTGTGCTTATCACATTGCAATTGAGATCTTATTTGGTGACTTTGCTCCTTCTAGCAAATCTCTGTCTAGACTGTCTCGCTTCTCCACAGTTCTCTCCCAGACCTGAGTCCAGCTCTGACATCTGGTGCACAGTGAGTACTGAAAAATGCCCCCAGAAGGGCAGCTGCCTTTGCAGCCTGTGCTGTGCTGCCCCATCCCACTCTCCTCACTCCTGAAGCCGTTCTGTTGGAATGCTGCAGGAGATGCTGATGGTTTCTGAGGCTGTGGCAGGCTGGTCAGTGCTGGTTAGACTGAGCGTGCTAAAGCTGTGGTCCCTGGTCGATGTCCATCTGTTAAATCAAGCTGTGCTGACTGTGTGACATGCAGGTCTGACCTGCCACTAAAATGAAAACCTCTCTCCAGATGAGTCAGGGCTGAACTTGTCGTGTCATCAGCTGATCACCTCTCAGTACTACCTGCTCATTTGTATGCAGCTTTTGCAGTGTCAGGCACTCAGGGTTATAGCTCACCAGCCCGTGCAGCTGGAAGGCACCTTGTACCTCCTCTCATTGACGTAAAACAAGTTTTCTTTTGCAGCCCTTGCCAGTTAAATTATCCCAAGTTGTCTCTGCTCAGGCTCCAGCTGAAGGATTTTGTGTCCGGTGCCATCTGATGGTATGGTGGGACTTGAACTCCGTTGCTGGTGATAGTGGAGGCAAAACTGAGCTGAGAGAAAAGCCTGATTGTGTGACTTGTGTTAATACAGGGTGTAGATTAAAGGGAGAGAAAAGAATGGGATGAGTAGAGCAGCTACCATCTGTTTGAGTTTTGCTCTGGCTTAATTTCGATCAAGCCAGTGGGTAGCCAAGGAGAGGGGGGAATGGGCAGGTGCTGGTAAACTGGGGTGGCTGTGAGCACAGTGAGGGCAGAGAAGGAACACAAAAGGCTTGGCAAGGGGAAAATAGGCATAAGGAGTCATCAGCATGGTCATCAGAGTCCCCTTGGCAAAGGGCACGTGGAGGCATCAGTGGGAGATCGGCTGAGGCACAGCCAAGGAGGAGCCGATGGCACTCGGAAGGCAGGAGTGTGGAAGAGAACCACTGAGATAATAGGCAAAATAATTAGCCTGAAGTTTGCAGGGTAATTGGCTGGAAACCCCCTGTTGCACATTGTGCTGTGCAGGCGTCACTGCCGTGTTTGCTGTCACTGGAGAGCTGTGACCATGTGTTTGTTTGCTCTTGGCTTGGCCTGTGGGGTCTGAGAGCTGTGGGCGTGCAGAGGCTGCGACAGAACTGCAGGTTCAGCCTGGGCAGGGCAGCAAGGCTTTGGAGCAGCCCTATGCTCCTCGACCGTGCTTCTGACCTGCACCAGAGCTCTGGGTGTTGCCTCTTCCCTGGGAGCTCTGGCACTTGGGATTGCAGCCTCTCACCTCATCTGCTTGGGGGAACAGCACAGTGAGGTTAGAGACACTGCAGCACCTTTCTGCTTGGGCTCCTGCTCCCAGTGACACTGTTTTCACCGGGGAACAAGGTGGGCTGGAGGGTGGCAATGCTTCTCTGGCTCTGTGTTAGCCAGTTCTCAGTGTGGGTCTTTTTTTTGAGCCTGTGGTTTGCAAGCTAAGGGTGAAGCGTTGGATCAGGTTTTCAGACAGACAAATCGGCTGCAGGCATTGGCAGAGAGATGAATGGAGAGAGTGATAGATGAGCTTGGAGCTCTTGGAGCTTTTGAACTTACAGACCACATTTTATCATCATGTTTCACCATTTTTTGTGTCAATCGCTGTGTTCTCTCACTGATAAATTACTACCTGAGAACTTGCTTGTTTTATCTACACAAAATAACTGCTGATGCAAAAGAGAAGGTTTGGAGTCTTTCCCAAGGATGTTTGTGAATGGTGTTGGTGATGCCTTGCAAGGAGTGGCATTTCCATGGGAAGCCTTGGAGTCCCAGAACTCTTGGTGGAAGAGATCTTGGAAGTCTCGAGCCCAGCCATCTGCTCAAAGCTGAGCTGTTGCTGGTGCTGTGCAAGATCAGCCATGGCTTTGGCTGAGCTTTGTCCACCTCAGAGACAGAGTGCAGGAGTAGCTCAGGAATGCTCTTGCGGATACTCAGCCTGATGTTAGAATCACAGAATCATTTAGGTTAGAAACCACCTCTAAGATAAATGAGTCCAACTGCAAATCAAACACTGCCGCGTCCACCGCTACCCCATGTCCTCATGTACCACATCTTCCATGGCTTTTAGATCCCTCCAGGGATCTAAAAACACCACTTCCTTGAAGTTTCCACACTCCAACTCCCAACTTTGCATTTGTGTGTCATCCTGGGACCAAGTCCTGCTTTTTGCCTGGACAGAAAGGAACATCCATGAGATACTTATCCTTGCGAATGGGTAAACCATGATGGTCACCTCTTTCTTCTTTGTATTGGGGATTGCAAGCTGGTTGTGCCTCTCCCCATGTGACAGAGCATGTGTGTGACCATCTCTGGGGGGCTTAGGCACTGAGGGAGACAGTTTGGGCCACTGCCACCCCAGACAAGTGTCTGAAAGCACAGCCTGGGAGTAGACAGGTCAGGATCCGGGCACAGGGAAAAGCTCAGCACTGGATGTGCTGCACAGAGAAGCTTAAACCTTGCTCCTTGCACAGCTCCAGCTGTGCTGCTCCAAAGCATTTCGCATTTGGCTGTGCTGAGACGTGGTCCCAGGGAGATTAAATGACTCTTTCTTCATTGTTCATATCGATCCCGTGTTGCCGGCTGGCGATGACAAATGGACTCCCCGCTCCTTCCAGCCCGCGTCACTCGGGGAGGTGCTTTGTAGCTTTGTTAATCTTTTGCCCTTCGGGAGTTGGTGCATAAAAGCAGTGGCTTCGCAAGCTGGGGTTTGCTGCTGCATTGGGTGGCAAAGCAGAAGGTTGTTTTGGAGGTCAGAGCCATTTTCCACTTAGATATTTAATAGCTGTTACGAGCTTTTTGCAGCAGCTTGAACTGGAGAGGGATGTTGAGGTTGAGCACCTCTGAAGGAGGAGGACAGTGAGTGTGATGCCTTGGTATGGAGAGTTTTCCCTGTTGCAGCAAGTCTTGTCTCCTTCCCAAGAGATGCTGATGTGCTTGTGGGCTGAGAGTGCTGGGCTCTGGGTCTGCTGCCTTGGCTTGGCTACCCAAGGATGTGGGTGGCTGTGTCACCTCCCTCTTGTTGAGGCCCATTGGCAACCCAACCTGACTGTGAGGCTGCAGACCTTGGAGAGGTTGTTCTACAAACCTGGGGAAAATGGATGGCTGGAAAATTAGAATTAGAATTGGCTCTCTTGAGTCACAGTTCTGTTGGGTCCAGGAAAACAAGCACAGCAGCAGGACCTTACAAAAGTCCTGGCAGTTGGAGTCTGGAGATAACTGTATTCCAGGGAATGCATGCCTTGACCAAGGATTCCTTTCCTGTGTGGGTTGCAAGCAGAGAGCTTTTGCCTGGTTGGAATATTCATAGGTTTGCTCTCTTACGTAGGCCTTGATGTGTGATAAGGGTTGAGCTCCTCCTGCTTGGTTGGTTCTTAATATATTCCAGTAAAATCTCAGTCATCCACAGGACCTCAATCCTTCAGAGAACCAGGAACTGGGTTGGTTTTTTTGGGGTGGGGGATTGTGGATGTCTCTCAAATAAGCTTCTCCAGTAATCCAAACACTGATATAGTTGATGCTTGAGAACTTGGTGTTAAGGTGGGTAAAATGGGCTTTAGCATTCACGTCTAAGCTGTGCCAGCTCACGGGGGGAGCGCTCGGGACCCAAGTAGGAGGTGGGAGAGGTGGTTGGCACTGGGGTGGGGACACCACCTTCCCTGGGTGCCAGGAGGGGGTTGGAGGCAATGAGCCTGTTCTTATGTGTGTCAGAGAAACAAGGCCAGGTTTAATGCAGGTGCATTTCAATTTTATTTTTCAGTTTTAACAGAGAAGGTAAAGATTAATAGAGTGCTGGACTTCTGTTCCCTCTTTGGGCAGGGGAACACTGGGATGTGTGTAACCGGGAAGCCCTCACTGCTGTGGCAGAGTGTTTGCACTGGGGTCACCTTGGCTGAGGGAAGGGCAGCTGCAGGAACACAGCAGTGTATTGGTGTTGAACTGTTCTCCTTGCCTTGCCCTTTAACCACTGCCCATCTCTGTTTCTCTCCTTGGCTGTGACACTCGGATGCGCAGAGCGGCGAGGGCTTTTGGAGAATATCTTTCACAAAACCATCCTGAAGGCAGAAATGGCTCAGGTAAGAGAACTGATGTGCCTTCTTTGTGTCCATGTGTGCATGCACCTATTGCTCAATAGCCTTAAAATCAAAGTGCATTTATCATAAAGGGTTAGTGTGAGATCTCAGCAGGAGGAGCCCCCTCGAGGAGAAAAGGTGGTTTGGTGACTCAGGTGGGCTGTGGGGACAAGTTCACTTTTAGTGGACAAGTGCCCTGTGGGAAACTCACCCCTGGAGCTGATGTCCTTGGGAGAAGTTTTAACTGGGAAGTGACAGCACTGCACTAGGCTACTGCACTGCTTTGGCACTCCTAGGTCTTGCTTTCACTGGGGAATAAAAAAAGGTGAGTTATAATGTGTTCACTGATGTGCTTAGTGTATGTGCAGCAATCTGTCCTTGCTGGCAAAGGTAACATCTGGATTTATTTCCAGGGTTTGCTTCAACAGAGGTTAAACTGAGATTTGCCTTGTCTAGTTGAGGGCACCTGCATGTGCTAGTCAGTGTGTCAGTATTTCAGATGCAGATATTGTCCCCATCAGCTTGTGATGAGTCCTCCTTGATGGGCAAGAGAGCATAAGAGAAACTCACTTGACTTTTAAAAAGCCTGTGTCTTATCTGTGAGGAAACACAATGTTTTGCAGACAATAAATTCACTACAAAACCTCTAGAAAATCCTGTGGAATCCACAGAAAATCCTGTGTGAATAAGTAGCAGATTTTGTTCTCTGCTGTTGAACTCTTTTTGCAGGGGATAAAGTTATCAAATAGAATGTAATGTAGAGTGATGTTATCATTCTAGGCAAATTCTCTGTGTGTTTAAACCTCTTGCTAAAAGAGCAAGCCCAGTCACACTAGTCTTTGGGAGCCAGCTGAATGGATCCCTGCCTTTTTTCTTGGATCTCTTCTAATGACCTTCAAGTTTGTCCTTGGCTGAATTGTGCTAACATTGTGAAAGGAAGGGCTCTAAAGCAATGTACTGCCATTTTCTTGGATTTTTTCAGGCATGAGAAACTCCCATAACACTTCACATACAATATTTGGTCTAAGGACAGCCTGTGGTGGTAGGAAGGGCAGTGTGGAGAAGGGCTGAGGTTTAGTGCAGCTGAGATGAAGTGTCTGTGAGGCAGAGGAGGAAGGGAGGGTTGGACAGGCTGTGCAGAGACAGGTTGGCAGGAGCAAACCATCCTTCCATCCTTTTGCAGCCATTTTGCAACTGCCTCTGTCTTTGCTGGTCCTGTTTTGCAGCCCCCCATCCCAGTTTCCTGCAGGGAGAAGTGTTGGCTTTGTAGTGCCCTGCCAGCACCTGTGGGGTCATGTTGAGGCCAGGCAGAGAACCTCTGATGGAGACAAGGGCAGATTGCAGATCTGATCAGATCCAAGGAGCAGGAGCCTCTCTGACCTGCACTTACAGAGCTGTTGTTTGCTCAGCCTTAGGGGTGCTCCTGGTTGCTTGTTCCTCTCTGACTGTGGGTAAGGAGAACATGGAAATGAAGCTGCTGTGACTCCTGGATAACATGTCAGGCTCCCCAGAGCAGCACCCCAGCACTCTCTGTGCTTGTAACACATCTGTAAGCTCTGCAGGGAAGTCTTTTCAGCCCTTGGTGTATCAAGCTTGAGATCATTTGTGAATCCAAGTGAATTTAGTTGCCACAGACAGGAATCAAGCTGTGAGAGGTACACATGGACATACCACAATACTTATGGGATCCTGAAGTATTCACTTGGAAATACAAAAAATTCCCTAGAAGTTACTCTGAATTCTAAAGAAGAGGAGGGGAAAAAAAAGAATCGTCATTTTTAAGTCATCTCTTGAAACTCTGCAGTGTATAATTTAACACGGTCTGTAACACTTCTTTATAAATAACCATGGTAGGAAGGTTGCTATCCTATAAAAAAAATGTTGAGAGTAGAAAATTTGGCTGCCTTTTATTCATCCAAGTAGTCCAGTCACAGGGAAGTCATGTCTTTCCTTCCTGCAGCAATTCTGGCTCAGGATGAATTGTGCAGTTTCTGAAGGCTTCACCTCTGGCTTGGCAGAGGGCTGGAGCTGTAGGCTTAGCTGTCCTCCAGTGACTCCAGTGAAACAGAGGAACAGCCTCTGCTACATAAGCTGAAGATGTAGCACATATCTAGAGGTACCTGAATCTGCTCCAGCTCCTCAGCTGGGCTGCAGAGAGCAGAACAGAGGCACTGTGAGCAGGGAGAGGGGCAGTGTTAGGGCTCTACAAGCCCACCAGGATCGTGTGGTTCAATTCCCCCTTGCATGTGACGGTGGTTTAGGTCCAAAAAGCTCAGTGCTCTGAAGAATCGAGTCCTCAGTGCCTGTATGTGTCTGGGCTCTCACTAGGAGGGTCTGTATCTGGTGGGACAGGTTTGTACTGTCATAACTCACCTGTGCTCCCTGCACGGGCAGCAGACTCGGCTGGGGTGAAGGCTCTGCCCTCAATGTGACTGGAAGGAGACAGGCCTTGATGCAGTCATGGTTTAAGAAAGGATTAAAGTCACTGATGAGTGCAGTGAGGGAAAAGGGTTGTGGATTTTGAGGGGCAGGAAGGTGGTAGAGCCATCAGTGGGACAGTGGAGAAGGGAGGGGCAGGATCCTCCACTTCTGTGGATGCAGGAGCTTGAACCCTCCTCTCTCCCTGCAGAGGACAATCCCCGTGCAGGAAATGAGGTGGATGTGAGTCTTTGGGCTGCTTTCCCTGCTAATTGAGCTCCTGAGCAGAAGGGTGAGGCTCTGATGGCCCCAGGCAGCCCCAGGAACCCACCTGGGGGGAGATGCCAAGTGTGCAGACACTGCCCCAACCTGCTCCACTCCTGCTGCACTTTGTTCTCTGAGCATTGTCCATTTTGGTTTGACTTGTTTCATCTCTAGAGTCCCTTGACTCCAGGGAAGGGAAATGGTGTAATGGCTTTTGTATCCCTCATAACATTCTACAACTGATCAAGGAGCTTGTCCTTCTTCGCATGGTAACTTCTACAGCCCAGAGTCTGTTTCTGGTGGCTCCTCTGGAGAGCCTGTGTGGCAGAATGTCTTGGAGAAACTGGGGAGTGGTAATGAAGAACTGCAGAGGGATGGTGCCCCAGTAGGACAGCCCAGCTACCACGGCCAGGCATTTTAAGGAGGGCTGAGTTATGTGCAGGGCTTTGTGTTCCTTCGGTTTTCAATCAAATCCTGGTCTTTTGGTGCTCTGTGTGCTGTGCTGGGGCTGTGGGTGTGGGATGGAACAGCAGCAGGAGGCAGAGAGGGCTGCAGGTACCCTGGGGTTACGTGGAGTGAGAACACTTTGTTGTTGCTTCCAACTTGTGATTCTTCCTTATGTGAGTCCCGGGAACTTCACAGCTCAGAGATGTTGTGTGACTATTCCCATGCAACTCCTCAGTGTCTTATCCTGGAGGAGGTTTTTCCAGGAGACTGGGAAGGTACATTTACCTCTCCTCTTGCTCAGAAGTTACGGAAGGGGTGATGGCAATGCACTTCTCTTCCCTTTGTTTTCCTTTTGGACCGGGGCAGTTGCCTGGTGATGGGGGATGAGTTGCTGGCAGAGGATGGAGGAATTGTCCCTGTGGAATCACTCAGATTTTTTCCCCTGATCTTTAAGGTATTCTGAGGAATTAGAAGAAAAGGGAGTGTTGGGCTCTGCTGCAGGTGACAGGACATGAATCTGTTGAGGAAGCTGGTGCTGAGGAGGTGATGCACCTCCTGCTCTCTTCCTGCTTCTGTTCATTGCTGGCTTATTCATGCAGGCTGGAGGTCTGGGAAGGTTCCCACGAAGAGCACTCTCCTGTGCTCCGTGTTCATTCAGACTGAAAGGCTGTTGGCAGAGTCCTTGCTGCCTTTTGTGGCTTTCTGGTACCTTCCAAAGACTTCCCATCTTGTCTGGAGCATGGTTTTAGTGCAGGAGTGGGTGTCCCTTGGGACAGACCTAGAAGAATGATGGAGAAAAGGGTTGAAATGTTGTGGAAGGGAAGTGTTAAAAGGCTGCAGAGAACACAGCATAGAAGAAATAATCACTGTCACTGGAGCTCATGGAATTTTGGGGCAGAGTCCCTTTCTCTAGGTGTCAGAGGCCCCACACTGAGATAATTCTTTAGATTTTGTTATCTCCACGTACTGGAACCATGAGAGGAAAAGGTACCCAGGGCAGTGACATTAAAAAGGACAGCAAACAGAGCCTTTGCGAAGCTCCCTCCTGCCTGGGGAAGCAGTGATGCATCCCGGTGAGCTGGGAGTCAGACAGTGATCCTCCTTGAGGAAAGGGAGAGGGCTGTGTGGGTTGTTTTCCTGGGTGTTTTTTTTTTTGTCAGGCAGTTTCTATTTTGCTCAGTGGGGTTACTGGGAGGGCAGCTGCTGATGCTGGAGTGCAGGGCTGTGGGATGCAGCACTGGGCTGCCTGCTGGGACTGGCTGCTCCGGGCAGGCTGCGTGGGAAAGGCTCTGGAAGCAGGAGAGAGGGAGAGATCCCAGCAGATACAAGGAGTGCTTGGTGCTGCAGAGGTGATGGGCCTCGGCCAGAGCTGTCTGGGAGGTCTTCAATCAAATTGGCTGTGGCTCCTACTTAACCAGCATGGTTTGCATGAGTACAAACCAAAGGGGTGTTACCTGAAACTGGAAAAAGCTTCCGTTTAAGCTAAAAAAAAAGTCATGTTCATGTCTTCCCTTTGTTTTTGCATGTTGTTTCAGTCATCAGTGCAGTATGTAAGGAGAAGAGGGCACTTGTGACCTTCTCCAAGCCAAATGGGGACAGGTGGCAGGAGCAGAACATGCTTACACCTGTCCCAGGTGCAAAGCCTGCACCTGCTCGACCCATTGTGTTTGCAGCCTGGTCTGGAGAGGCTGGGAGTGTGTGTGGAGGGAGCAGCCACACCCAGAGGAGCTTCCTGCTGCTGCCAGAACTGGCTTGGGGCTGGAGAGACCCCGGGGTGAGGCTTTGCAGGTGCTTCAGGCTAAAGTGACCTGCGAGCTGTGCTTTTTGTGCCACCACCAAGTAAAGCTGGAGCTGTGCAGTGCTCTAGAGGGACCTGCAGTTTGCCAGTGTCGAGTCTGGGGGGCTGCCAGTGGTGCAGGGTGAGCACCAAGTCAGCCTTTTTCTCTAGGGGATGGTTGCCCTGTCCCCAGCATGGACCCAGTGGCATGGCCCTGCTCTCAGTGTGTCCCTGTACTGATGAGGTGGAAATGACCTTTCTAGAAAGAGCCTCTGCTCTGGAGGGGGTTGTAGGTGGCCTGAGCTCAGGACAGAGCAGGGATGTGAAATCTCATCTCTGAGGGTTCCAGGCCACTTCCATCATAAGCCAATGCAAGTATGGTGTGGGTGTATCCTGAAATTTGCCATGGAATATGTTCTTGGCTTATAAAGGGAATGAAAACGTAGGTCACAGTGTTACCATGGAGATGCTGAGGCCAGGGATGGAGCTGCCACTTGCTCCTTTGGGTCGTGTCTCACAGTAACAATTTCATCTATTCACATTAATGTTCCAGGCCAGACTAAAAGGTTACTCACCTATGAGACATTGTGTCAATAATATCTGGAGTTTGTTTGTTTTCTAGGCCCATTTGAGCACAGAAGACTAATTGGAACCATTTTGTCATAGCTAAGTGACCTTGTGGTTTCTCAGAGCAGCTCCTTTACAGCAGCAGCGCTTGCCTCTTCCCTGTGGCTTTGCAGGGGAGTGTGTGATGTTCCCTCCTCGGGAGCACTGGGGTCGTGGTGCCCAGTAAGTCACAGCAGGGCTTGGTCAGGCCCTGGGGAACCCATAGTGGACATTGTGAACATTGCTGTGCACAGATCAAGAAAGACAAGGAGCTGCTGGAGAGGTCCAGCAGAAGTCACAGAGATGATGAGGGGTCTGGAGCATCTCTCATATGAGCATAGACTGAGGGAGCTGGGCCTGGTTAGTCTGGAGAAGAGAAGATTCAGATGGGATCTCATCAGTCCATAGAAATATCTCTAAGGCGGGTGCCAAGAGGATGGTGCAGACTCTGTTCAGTGGTGCCCAGCGACAGGACAAGGAGCAGGGCCATAAACTAAAACACAATTTGTTCCTCAATGTGAGGAGGAACTTCTTTCCGTGGAATGTGGCAGAGCACTGGAACAGCTCTCTGTCTCTGGAGACATTCCAAACCCACCTGGATGTGTTCCTGTGTCCCCTGCTCCAGGTGACCCTGCCTTGGCAGGGGATTGGACTGGATGATCTCCAGAGGTCCCTTCCAACCCCAGCTATTCTCTGACTCTGTGATTCTGTTTACTCACTTGACTCTGAAACTGCTGCACAGCTGAAATGCTACTGTGACCTTTTTTCTAATTGTTGTATCTCCATTTTTATATCCCTGCCTTGTGCTTCAATATCGTGGACAAATTCCCCATTTTCCCCCATGCCTGGTTCTTGACTACATCCCAGCCCCGAGCCCAGCAAGGTGGGCTGCCAGCCCTCTGCTGGGGGGTCACACTGGGGGAAGGACAGAGCTGACACGGTGGGAACCTCTGCATTAGGGCTCTGATGAGGGAGCAGAGAACAGGACCTGCCAGCACACCTGAGGGGCAATGACAGGCATGTGGGAGGTCTCCAGGATTGCAGGAAAACCTGCTCAGCTGTGCAGTTTGAGTAGATGGTCCTGGGTCTGCAGTGCCAGAGCACCTCTCTGCTATCCTCACTGAGGCCATCACCTGGACTCCTCCTGCTGGGACATAAACCCAGCATTAACTGCATTCCTGCTCCTATGAGCAATACTGCAAGGCCATAAACTCTACACCCAAAATCTTTCCATTCATCTCCAGTGGCCAGGGCAGTTCTGTCACTTAAAATTGGTGCCATAAACATCAGGTCCAGAGAGATCCAGCTGAGGTGGAGCAGGGAAGAGAGAACTGTCTCTGAAATTTATTTTGCTGAGATGACAGATGTGCTTTTAATGGGGTTTATCTGGATTCCCCTTTGCCACTTTGCTTCTGATGCTGGAGCGGAAGTTTTAAATCTAAGGTGCTTTAATCATCAGTTTAGCTGCTAAATGCAGGAGTAAATTTGGTGCTTCTGTCTATGCCTTGTGGCTATATTCTGCCGTGATTTATAAACTCCTCATCCCATGGGGTTACAAGGCACTCTGCAGCACACACGAGTTTGGCTCTCTGAGCTGTGGATGGGCATCAGTCAGCTTGTGCTCATCCATCATGTTCCCATTGCCACAGAAACCTGGGGACAGTGAAAGCACAGCAGTGCTTGCCCTTCCACGGTCCCTGGGTCAGAATGAGTGCTCACATTGGAGTTACTGACTGAGAAAGGCTGTGTTGTAAGCATCTCATACCAATGAGGGCCTCACTGTGGGGAATGAGTTGCACTGAGATTGTGGATCCTCTCTTTTCCAAGATACTGCCAGTTACCCAGGACAGGCCATCACTGCTGCCAGTGGCTCTGGGGGTGTGTGTGCCCTGAGGAGTGTAGTGGGCACTGCTGCTGGAAGGTGAGAAAAGAAATGTCAGATGGGAACGAGTGAGGCCAGAAAGATGTGTATTCAAGTGAATGCCAAGGGTTGGCCCTCAGGGCTGGACCATGCCCAGGCTCAGGACAGGCTGTTGGACTTGGCCCAGGTGGCAGGGAAGTGATGAAAGTGTCATTTGGATGTTTCTGTTACCAGTGGACACGTGATCTGCAGATCAAGCACGTTGGTCTTCCCTTCATCGTGCTGTTAAGTACCCGAGGCACAGTAAATCCATGTGGAGCAGAAACCTGGATGAAAAGAAACCATCTGAGGAACCTGCTTTGTCTGGTCCAAAGTAGCTTTGCAGCTGTGTGAGACAAAGGTGCTGCTGACAAAAGCAAGTGGGAGAGCAGAGTCATTCCCAAAACAGATTCACTGGAGAGGAGGGAGCTGTGCCAGGCTTCCCGAGCCACGCTGGCCTGGGCTGCCGTGGATGGAGCAGCTGGGAGTGGGAGAGGTGACAAGAGCAGTGTGACAATGAAGTGAAGGGAGCAGCAGTGAGCAGGCACAGGGTGTTAACAGCAGCCTGCTGCAGATGACTCCCTGTCGCTGCTGAGCTCCCCTTTGCTGTCCCTCTGTTCTCACCTCAGCATCCCTGTGGCTCAGGTCTGATTCAGCACTGATTCCTGCACCAACTTGGACTTCTTTCTTATCACACACAAACTGTTAACCTAAAATGCCACTGTGGAAGCAGGTGCAGTGCTCTGGCACCTGCATCCAGTTTGCTGCAAGCACAGAAGGGGTCACTGATCATGCCTTGGGCTGCCTGTTTATGTGACCTCATGTGTATGTGAACACACAAACCTGCTCCTGAAATGGTGCAGGTTCAGTTTCACAAGCCAAGAATTCATTGTTATGGGGATTTGAATCTCTTTTCCTTCCATACTATTTCTGTAGATAAATTCTTTATTAACAACAAGTCTGGAATAAAGCTTCACATTCCCTTTGCATTTGAAGTTGTTTCTCCAATGTGTAGTTACTGAAGGTGCTAAATTGAATGAAAATGAAGAATTATCCAATTGTTTCACAAAAAGAAAGTGCATTTGTATTGTGGCAGCCCTTTGTTGTGTAAATCATAAAAACTCCTCCAAGTGAAAACACTTTGAGGAAGGGAGAAGTAAGGTAGGAAGAAGGAATTATTAGCCTGGCATTTTGCATGCTAGACCAGCCAGGTAGTTGATGTCAAATATACCCGGTCAAGAATTGTAACCCTGCCAGGATTTCAGTAAAAAACTGACTTTTACTTGAAGCCAGTCACGTCCCACTTGTATGTCTGTAAATTTTATGGGGCTGAACAGACCTCAGTGCTTATAAAACAGAGACTGGAATTGGTCTCTTTGCACTTGTGATCATCACCATTTTCAGACATACTGTGCTTTGGGGACTGCATTTTTCCATGTAGCCACAGATCCCAGAGCTCCGGAATTCTTGGATCTCTGAATTGTGGAGCTGTCAGCGTGTGAGTGAAGGTGCCACTCCTGTGTGTTTGCTCTGAGGAGGCTGTACATCTTCCTTACAAGGATTAATTTCAGGAGGAGCAGGGGCAGCTGTCAGCCACGATTTTGTGGTGTCTTGAGAAATCTGTAGTGTCATTGTGCCCACACAGATTAGTAAGTTTGACAAGTTGAGACGAGTACTGAGAACTGGCCTTTGTTTTTAATTTTAAAAATGGTGTGCTTGGCACTATTAGCCAGCACAGATCTTGGCAGATCCCAGGGAGTCGTTTGGTGGTGTTTTCCCAAGACGTGCCCACACTAGAGTGCAGTTGCTCTCGGAGCTGGAGAGGATCTGAGGTGGTGGGGAGCAGATGTGGGGTCCTGCTGCCCCTGGAGGGGTGACACCTGCTTGAGAGGCTTTGGAGCCTGTCAACACTTTGTGCACTGGGTGGTCTGTGACACTGTGTGCTGGAGCTGTAGGACAAGCTGCTGGATGACAGCTGGTGGAGCACCTTTCTTCAGTGGAATGGCCCTGTTGTCCACCAGGCTCTCCTCCTGGAGCAGTGCTGATGCCCACACCATCTCTGTGCAGGAGACCACTGCCTGCCTTCCCTGTTCTACCTGGGCAGTGTCAGTGAGGTGCATGACTCCTCACTACACCTAGACATGCACTCTGCCTGGAGAGCATCAGCCATGAGTTCAACAGGCACAGCTCTGCCATTAGGACACCTGCAGTGTCTCCTTCTGGTCAGCTCCGGTATCCAGAGACTCTGAGCTCTCTCTGGGAGACAAAGGAAGTGAAACCTGAGTTGTGTCACCCTGAATGGTCCTGACAGTCACTTCTGGAGCAGAGTGGCCAGAAACATATTTATCTCCTGATGGTGCTGGAGGAAGTTGTATGTCAAGCAGAAAAAGGAAGTAAGTGTGACACCCTGCACCAGGTCAGTTCTGGTTAGTAGTCTTGGTTGCAATGGGAAGAGGTCCTGGGCAACCTGAGCATGATCCAGGATGGATTTCAGGTTCAAAAGCTGGCAGTGTATGCCCTCAGCTTGGCAGGGCTCTTCTCAGAGGGGCACAGGAACACTTCAAAGGCAGCAGAAGGTGGCAGCACACATACACCACCAGGCTTGTCCTGAGGCAGGTCTCTTCCTCCTCCATCTCCTCAGGGCCAGTTACAAGGTAGGCAAGCCTTAATCTGTGGCCACATTCTTCCAGGTAGCTAAAGGAATGATGCTCCTGAAATACCTGCTGAAGTGAAGGCTTGGGCTTGCCTTTTGTCTCTGTTTTAAGTGCTGCTGTCTGTGCTGGACACTAATAATTTCGGTTTTTTGGGGTAGTAGTCACATGAATAATGCATTCCCTGCTGAGCCTTTTTGCCAGTCCCCCATAGCTGCTTCCCATCTGAAGGGAAGTGTAAGAGGTAATTAACAGCCACTTGAAAAAGGATTAGCAGGTGGGTGGGAAGCTACTGTTGGGTTCATGCATGGAATTGCCATGGAAATGCTGAGATTTCCTGGCACTTCATCCAGTGTGTAGGCTCCAAAGATAGTTGCACTCATGGGCCTGTCTCCATTCCATCTTCCTACCCCACAAAGGGAGCGGCTGTGTTTTCCTTCAGGGCAGCTTCCCTGGGCTGGGCTGTGCCCATGTGCAGCTCTGCTGGCCGGGGTGCTACAGGGAGCTGGGCTGGGCTGCACCTGTCAGCTGAAGTCTGGCAGCCTTTCTGTCCTGTCACAGAATCATAAAATATGCTGAGTTGGAAGAGACTCACAAGGATCATCAAGTGCAACTCCTGGCCCTGCACAGACACCCCAACAATCCCACCACGTGCCTGAGAGTGTTGCCCAAATGCCTCTTGAACTCAGACAGGATTGGGGCCATGCCCACTGCCCTGGGGAGCCTGTGCAGTGCCCAGCCACCCTCTGGGGGAAGAACCTTCTCCTGAGATCCAGCCTAACCCTGCCCTGACACAGCCCCAGCTGTTCCCTGGAGTCCTACCTCTGGTCAGTGAGAGCAGAGATCAGTGTCTGTCCCTCAGGAGGATGTTGAAGACCCCAGGGAGGTCTCCCCTCAGTCTCCTCTTCTCCAGCTGAACACCCCAAGTGCCCTCAGTGTCCTCACACGATTCCCCTCCAGGTCCTTCCCCATCTCTGTGCCCTCCTTTGGACACTCTGCAATGGCTCAATCTCTCCCTTCCATTGT
>JAWWEW010000038.1:9683272-9717650 GCA_035583185.1 Anabacerthia variegaticeps | reverse complement strand
CCTGACACAGCTCCAGCCATTCCCTGGGTGCTGTCCCTGTCACACAGAGCAGAGATCAGTGCCTGCCCCTCCCCAGGGAGTTGTCCCTACAATGAGGTCTCCCTTCAGTCTCCTCTTCTCCATCTGAACACCCCAAGTGCCCTCAGCTCCTCCTCAAACAGCTTTCCCTCAAGCCCTTGCACCTGCATTCCTGGAAAGGGGTTTTCAAAGAAGGAGTTTGAAATAAGCTGAGCTCAGCTGGAGGCCAGCTCGTCCAAGCTCTGTTGTTTCTGCTTCCAGCTGGTGAGCAGCAGCTGACCAGGGTGGTTTTCATGACACCTTCCTGCAGCTCAGTGAGGGTGAGCTCTGTGGAAGGGAGAGCACGAAAGGAGGGGCTGTGTCAGAGAACCTTCATCCCTGCTCTTCCCAGAGGCAGTTCAGAGCAGGACCCTCTCTCTGCCTCATGTGGATGTGCCACAGTGCTCAGTGGGACCCTCAGCTCAGCTTACAGTGCTCTGTACTTTGGTGTGTCCCCAAAAAGCTCATCTGCGTGGTTGGAAGCAGCTTATCAGGGTCACTCATGCAGTGCCACCTCATGGGCTTCCCACAAATACTAGCAAATAACACAGTGTTGGACTTCCTGCCCCGCTCACTGTCAATTTGCTCAATGTTCTCAGGGAATAGGAGTTGTAATTATTCAATTACATTTAAAAAATCCCTGATTGTCTTTAAAAACTGAACCATTAATCAAATATATGTCCCAGCCCATGTGCTTTGAGTTATAAAGTAGTGCACAGTCCATCTTTGCCTGTATGTGGCTGGCAGTCTGACCTAATTTGTCTGATTTTTTCTTTAAACGCACATCAAGGCCTTTAGAGCAGAGTTCAGCCAGCAAAGGTCAAGCTTTGCTCCTTGAAAAGAAATCAAGTATAATGACTGTGCAGGTCAAACTGTCCAGCTTTACTGGGTTCAGAGTTTTCTAGTAAATACTACAGTGGTGTTTACTCCAGGGAAAATCAAAAAGTTTGGGTTCTTGACCTTATTTTCATGCTTGAAATTATGTGATTAATACATGGCCTAAAACTGAAGAACAGTAATGTAAAAGTAGTTGATTATCAAATGTGCAGAACAGCTACAGCCCCTTGGAATCCTGAGCCTGGTTTTTAAGCATTCTTCCTCTGTTCCCTGGGATTTTTTGGGCTTCACATCGGACACTGCACATGCAAGTTTAGACTTTATTATTTTTATTGCCAAAGTGCAAGAAAAAGAGCAACAGGAGTTTTTCTGTATGGAAACCTTTTAGGGTTTTATGATCATATGTGTTTCCCTGTTAGAAAATGGCTCTGCATATGATGTCTGAGACAGAAAACCTGTTGGAGGGTAGAAAAAGAAAGTATTTTCAGGAAAAGAGATCCCAACCCTAGGGGCTTGGTCTCCTGGAGATCAGGGTGCTGAGTGGACCCAGTTACAGACTCATGATGTGTACTGGGTAAGGAAAAGGAGGATTTTCTGACCCAATGCTGGTGGGTTTATGTGGAAAGCTTTCCTGATGTCATGATGTAACTCTGGCCTCAGCAGCCACTCAGTCCCCTCCCCCCGTGGGGTGGGGAAGGGTAGAAGTGGGAAAACTTGTGGGTTGAGATAAAGACAGTTCAGGTAAAGCAAAAGCCATGTGCCCCAGTGAAGCAAAATAAGGAGCTAATTCCCCACTCCCCATGGGCAGGGATGCTCAGCGATAACAAAACATCCCTGTGTTATGAGCACTGTTTCCACAAACTCAGGGAATCAGGGAGTGGTGTGGGTTGGAAGGGGCCTTAAAGGCCATCTCACTCCAACCCCCTCCCATGGCAGGGACACCTTCCACTAGCCCAGGTTGCTCCAAGCCCTGCCCAACCTGGCTGGATTTCAGTAGAATTTCAGTACAGTTTCAGTACAAATCCAAAGCACAGCCCCCATAGCACCTGCTGTGAAGAAAATTAACTTTATCCCATCCCAAACCAGCATGTAGGAACAAATCAAAATTGCACTTTGCACTGGGGGACTGAAGCAGGTTACGTGATGCAGAACCAGAGGAAAGCTCCACATCACTGAGGAGGGCTTTAACTCCTCCTAGCTGGACCTAAACTGCTCCATTTGCTGGAAAACCTGTCCTAGCAAATCCTACAGGGAGATGCCATGTCCTGTTTCTGGGCCTTGGAGTTTAATACCTGTTTTTAACCAGGCAGCACTTTTTGTTGGGGCCAGTTACCAATGTGACTGGAGATTTGTCTTTCTGAAATGTGCCACAGTAGTTACTGAAGTGGGAACACAGGGGCCAGTTCTGAATCCATGGATGCTTCTGTGAGTATTTTATGTTTCATACAAGCAGGCAGCAGCTCCCCTTGGTGATGGTCTCAAGCCTCTGAGTTCTGCCATGTGTGGCTGCTGTGTCTCCTAGCCCAAATCCCATCACAGCACTGGCATCATGGAAGGAGCTTTCCCTCAGCTTGGTCTCATTTGCACTCTGCATCCAAGTGCTGTCCCTCGGAGATAACCTGAGAATTGAACAGCACAAGTGGCACAGGCTGCAAGAAGAATTCCCTGGCATGTCCTTCATGCCTGGCTGGCAGGGAAGATGGAACAGAGAGGAGTGGAGGTGGGAAAGAGGCTGATTTCCCCAGAGGTTCCCCCTGCAGTGCTGCTTCTCTGTTTGGATTTACATGCTGGTGTTGCTGCAAACCAGCACTCACGGCACCAGGCCCGATTGGCATCATCTAATATGGATTTGATGCTGAGTTTATGATTCCTCACACCATTCCAGGGAAGCACAAGCTGTCATCTCCTGGGCTGCTCCCAGCATCTCACACAGACACTCAGGGATCCATTCCCACCATGGAAGTGGTGCTGGGATTTGGGTGCAGTGCTGTGTTCCTCCAGTCTCACCAGGCCATGGCCCCTCAGCTGTTTCATCACAGCTGGTGTCACATGGAAGGAGAAGAAGCTGCTCTGTGGGGCAAAGAGGAGGGTGCTGCCTGCTCCTGGCAGCAACAGCCATACCCATAATCTGAGCTGTAATCAGGTGGGTGAGCTCTGGAGCTGTGCTGCCTAGTGCCCAGTAGTGCTCCTCTGCTCCTGTTCTACCTCTGGCTGGTAAAAAACACCTCTGAAGGATCCCAAATCCTTAATTCTCCACTGAGTGCTGTGTGTGGGGTAGGAATGTCTTTCCTGTGTTGACTCCTGTCTATGAGAAAAGGAAGGGAGGCTCCCAGAGATGGTCCAGGCAAAGCCTCCTAAGGAAATGAGCTGTTCATAAGCTTTGCTTTGAACCAAAGGTAGAGGCTTAAAAGCTGGAAAACACATCAAGAGATGTCAGTCCTTTAAGATGTGTAGCCCCTGAGAAGTCTATACAGGATTGTTGGCTAAAAAGGAACTTGTACAACTTCTTCTCCTTCACCACTTCTGTGGGTTTGAGACTTCAAACAAGTGATTCCTTTAGAGGCTGAGTTGTTCTGCATTGCTTCTCTCTGCTTTGGGGGAGAGCAGACTTTGGGACTGCATCACAAGTCTTTGCCACACTGGAATGCAGCTTTCATTTGACATATATATTTCCTTAGGGTGCCTTTAAACGAGGCTTGACGTAAACTCTTAGCTGAGAAGGAGTGTCTGGAGCAGCTTTCTGTAGGTTTCTTGGAAGCTTCACTTCAGAGGAACAATCCCCAGTTGCAGTCAGCACTTTTTCCATCTGTCATTGCAGCCACTTTTTGTGCTCTCAGGGAGTGGCAGAATCAGTCTGTGATATATGATGGTCTGTACAAAACATTTGGTAAGATACCTGGCCTGGAGTAATTATGTGTGCAGTGAGCATGTGGGGTTTGGCTGGGTCTGGGCCACTGAAAGTGAATTAAAAAATACCTTAACAATGCCAGAATATTAGTGGCTAAAATAACACCGTTGCTAATGATTTGAAAATTTGAATGATTGAAGCAAGACACACAGTCACCAACATGTGGCAAGGCATTGGGCAAGGAAGCCCCAAAGTGGGAGTGAAGCAAGGTGAAAAAACAGGTAGCCCCAAATCGCAGGAATCCAGTCCCCTGAGACCTCTCGAGTGTTGTGTCAGTGGATTTCCGTACCCCTCTGGTTCCCTGCCTGCCTGACTCCAGGCTCAGAGTTCCCACCAGGAGCTGCTGCTTGGGCAGGTTCCTCCCCCTGGTCAGCACCATCCCACACACATAATTAGTATTTTCTCTGCTTTTTGTCTTAGTGGTCATTCTGTGAAGATGACGCAGTGTCTTAATGCCCTGAAATTAGGAAATAATCAGCTGGTTTGGGCAGGGCAGTTTCCAACCAGAAGTGACCAAATCAGCCCAGTTAGCTGCAGATTCATTGCTGATGGGCAGCCTGACTTCCAAACCAGACAAGCTCCTGAGGGCCAGGTCACCAGGAGTGGGTGTGTGAGGGATTTATTGAAACTTCAGTGGCATTAAGAGAGAGGGTATCTCAGGCTCACAGGTCTGAGGCAAGGAAGGTGAATGCTTTTCATCTTCCACTGGGGCTGTATCAAAAAGAACTGGGGGAATGGGACATTTCAGATTAATGGTCTGAAGGAGAAGGCAGAGGCTGGAAAATGCTTTTAAAGAAAAATGTTTCTTTCCCCTGTTATTTTTTTTCTAGTTCAAATGTCACTTCTGTAATTCCTGGATTATACTAATCTTCCGTGCTTAGGATAGAGCTTTTATTCTTCATTTAGCAGCCTGATAGACAGGCTTAGCACCAATTTACACAGCACTGAGTGGCAGTGTGCATATATATGAGGAGGATGAGACTCTGCTCAGTACAGGGCAGGATGCTGGGGAAAAGAAAGTCCTAAGAAAGAGCTTGGGAAGTCTCACTGTCTGCAGGATGTTTGTGCCCACTGGATGCTCAGGCTTTGCTCTCCCTCTCTTCCAGATGATGTCCCCATACGAACCTGGTTCCCAAAGGAGAACCTCTTCAGTTTTCACACTGCTACCACAACTATGCAAGCGTAAGTGAAGCTCCTGCTGTAGCCTTTGGGTGTGTCTCAAAGCTGTGTCTGAGGGCCTCGAGTTGTGTGGTTGGCCTCACAGTCCAGGGCTGAGAGAGAGAGAATGAAACTTGTCTCCTGTTAACTTTTTTTCACTTATAGTTCTTTCCTACTGCTCTCATTTATTTGGTTTTACCTTCTTTAACTCCTTGGGCTACTCAGTTCTCTCTGCTTCCCTTGTTTTGTCTGTGGCACTGTGGCCTGGCCCTGGCTGCCATGCAGAGGGAGGGTCCTATGGAAGCACCAGCTGAGACCCTCCACCACTTGGTTCTCCTCCACCCAATTCCCCAAGGGAAGGTTATTGCAGGCTTGCCCTGCATCCCTCACTCCAGAGACATGGGATAAGACACAGCCCTACAGCTCTGCACTGCTCTGGCATTTGAAGGTGTCAGTAAAGTCCCTGCAAAGTGTGAAGAGATGTGAGTTAGGATGAGCCTTTCCCTCCACACTCCCTGCAGGATTTGGTGCCCCTGGTTGCTCTGGGAGGAGACAGTTCTCAAAGGGCTGAAGAGGGTAAGGGAAGCCTCATTTCCAGGTTGTGCCCAGCCTTTCAGGTAGTGCTGCCTTCCAGGTTTCAAGTATTTCCTACCTGACTGGAAAGCCAAGGCAAGCAGTGAGGAGAATGAGACGCTGTTCTGCCTTCCAGGGCCCTTCTCCAGGGCCCCTTTTTCCTGTGCACCTCTTCCAATGTCTGGAACACCCTCAGCTCTCCTGCTCTCTCTGTTTTCTTCTTGTCTAATCTGGTGTCCTTTCTGTGATGTTTCTCTGACATTTCTTCTTTCCCTCATACTCTTCCCTTCCCAAGTCCTGAAAGAGGCTGATTGTTGATGCTGGGATAACCCAGACTGGATAAGACCTGGAAGGACTGATGCAGGAAGGGCTGGATGCAGTGCTGAGGAACAGAATAGCTGCATTCCCCAGAAGAACCACTTCAAAAATGTTGGCTGATAACAGTCAGTGGTGTTTTACAGTTCTGATATGACCCACAAACCATGCACAAAATCAGCACATTGCTTTGGGCACGTCCTTTGCTCTCTGAATTCATAATTGCTGGACAGAAGATTTGTTGCAGGATGATGGCAGGGCTTACAGGGCTTGAAGGCCAGAGTGAGATTGGTTTGGGGAATGGTGCCCTAAGGAGACCCTTGAGGAGCACAGCTCCCTTGGTTAATATGTCTGTGCTCTAGAAACTGCACAGAAACATCTCCAGAGGTTCAGGGCACCTCCCTAAGCTGTTGAGGTGGCTCCCCAGGTGCCCCTGGCCTCTGCTCCTGGAGCCTGTGGTGGTGGAACCTGATGGGCCATGTTCAGCTGTTGCACCATCTGCATGTTCTTTGGGTCCCCGTGGAGTTTCCTTGGCATCCAAGCCACATGTCAGCGTCGCCCTAGGGAGGATTAAGCTTGGTCAAGCAGGAGCCTCACTACTGAGAAATGTTTCATTTAAAAAGCAATTTCTTTCCACCTAACAAGAAATATTCCTTCTGGAGTGAGAATTCCCTCAGAACACTGGCTGGGGCTCAGCACTAATGAATTCCTCTTCTCTTTCTTTTTCCCTGCGTCTCCTGGAATCTCTAGCATCTCGTAAGTATGATCTTCATTTTTTATTTCCTTGTCTGTTGGTGTCCTGGATAAACTCTCCGTTCCTCTCCTCTGCTGTCCATCATACTCGTGCTTTCCCTGTGCCAGGGGCTGTGTGTCAGCTGGCAGGAGGTTAGGTGGCTACACCTGTAGGCCTTTAGGGATCACACCACAACCATCCTCATCAGGGTGCAGACCCCAGTTGCAGAGGGTGTGTGCCTGCAGCTCCCAGCTCCATCCTGTGCAGCAGGGCTGGGGCTGCTCAGCCCTGGTCTTTGCTTTAGGAGCAGCTGCTTGCCCAGCCCCTGCCCTGGGCAGCGAGGAGCTGTGCTTTGGTGAGTGCTCTGCCCCCTGACCCCCACACAGGGCTGCCCATCCCCTGGTCAGCACGGTCTCTGTTGTCTGGTGGGAGCTCTCCTGTCTGTGTTCCGTGTCCTCTCCAAAGCTGTGGAGTTGCTTAATGGCTTGAAATGGTTTCCCAGGGCGTTCAGGGCCTACGCAGAGAGGAAGAGACGGAAACGGGCGAGTGATTCTGCAGCTGTTATCCAGAGGTAGGGCCCTTCCCTCCCACAGCCATCCCCCTGCCCGCTGTTGCATGGGCCCTTTGGGGGTCACTGGTGAACCCTGGTGGCATTGCTGTGTCCCTGTCTGTGTGCTGTCCCCAGGGGCACTGGCAGTGGCTGTGGTGGAGCTGTGGAGGTGGATAGCTGATCTCCGTCTTCTTAAAGAGCACTGTCAAGTGTCTTATAACATGGCAAATATAATGTATGTGATCTGTGTCTCAGGCAGTAAAGTAGATATGTGAAAAATTAAAGATGCAATTTCCCCAGCCTTCTCCCAGATACTTGGCATTTCCTATAATTATAGAATGGTTTGGGTTGGAATGCATCTTAAATATTATCTAGTTCCAACTCCTCTGCCGTGGGCAGGAATTTGATTGAGGTTAGCTGAATACTTTTATGTGCTGTTGCTGCATCTACAGCTGCACCTCAGAAATCTGAGACAGGCAAAATTAACATCTCTAGTGACAAGAAACCTATTTTTTAATCTCTTTTTTCAATAATAGAAAGGGGAAAAAAAAGGGGATGGGGACTAATTCCTTGTCCATGTATTGCAGAAGGGCCTGGTTTCCCTCTGCAGGCCTCCTGTGGCACATCACTTACCCACAGTGGGAGTCAGAACTGGTTTGTTTTTTGAAATGTGCCAAGGCTCGTGTATTTTGGCAGCCTACTAAAAAGGAAAACACAGCATTTGTGTCATTGCTTAAAAGGTGCCATGATGACTTCAGCACTGTTCAAAACCAAGTGGGAGAAAAACATCAGGTTTTCTTAACTGGGAAGTTGCCAGGCAGCTTTTTTTTTCTCTTTTTTTTTTAGCAGCTTAAGGGTGGTGTGTTTTTTTTTTAAACAAGAATGAAGAGAAATAAAAATCAGTACTAAAGACACTCAAAACAAATAGACAGTGTATCTTTAAAAAGAGAGAGATTTCTCAGGATTTGGAAGACAGAGGCAAGTCTTGGTTAGGAAATGGCTTGTTCATGGAGGTGTGAGTACAGGGATTGTGTGCTTTGGTGGTGCTTTGTAGTCAGGGGAGAGGATGGAGCCACTAGAGTCGTGTCCTGCCTGTGCTGGGTGGCCAGGACAGCCCTTCACCTCGTGTGCACACTGAAGGTCCGGGCAGGACTGCACTGCAGGAGCCCATCTGTGCTTATCATGTCTCAAAGAGGACAGAGCACAGTAATGATGGGATTTGGGCTGGGCCATGCAAGCAGACCCTGGCCAGCTGGAAGGGTTGCTGGCAGTGTTCAGCTCCCTTCTTCAGGCAGTGAGGAAGACCCCAGCCCTACCTCACTTTGGGGGCTTGTTGGGCAGCCCTTCATGGCCTCGGGTGTTTTGGGGTTCAGTTGCTGCCCCTCCCTTTCAGCACTTGGTCCTGGTGCCCAGGGAGGTTGGATTGTGTGGCCTGGCACACAGGGGTGGCCCTGGTGCCCGAAAAGGCTGGATTGCATGGCAGGGCACCCAGGGATGCTGCCTTGGGAGTGAGGGATGCCCAGAGGTTGCTGAACTGTGTGCCTGCTGCAGGAGCAGTCAGGGAGGGAAACAGGGGAGGTGCTGCCAGGAGTGTGGGTAGGGAAGAGGCTTCTCTGCAGAGTGTGGTGACCCACTGTGGGCAGAGCTGCAGAGTGTGGAGTGAGGCTGCAGTGTCTTGGAGACCCTGGAGGGATCCCTGGGATGCAGGCCCTGGAGGTGCCACAGGGTCATGCACACCACGAGGCAAACTGGAGCGTGTCAGGAGGAGCACTGTTCAGAAAAGGGCCTAACAAGGAGATTTTGTAACTGAAACTGAAGGGACAGTGGTTGTGCTGTGATGGGTGAAGAGATCTTGCAAGTGATCAAGTGTCACAGGGGGTTCTGGGTGCAATTGCAGGAGCCAGGCAGGAAGGCTGGGCAGGTTTGTGCAGCCCCACTGCTCACAGAGCAGGTTGTGCTTGCCCCGTGGCCAGTCCTGTCCTGCTGACATGCAGGTTCAGAGGGGCCTGAAGACCCATACAGCTGCAAAAAGCCTGCAGAAGGATCTGGATGACCACAGGATGCCCACATTAAGCATCAGTGCCAGGTTTGCACCTCCTTTCCAAAGTGCTGTTTTTCCTAGAGGAGAGGAGAAGGAGCAAAAGGCCTCTGTTCCATTCTCTGAACATTTAGCATGGGGGTTAACCTCGAGCAGCTGGATTCTCCCTGGAGCTGCTCTCAGCAGTATTTAGGAGGCAGTATTTAGGTCTCTCCTGGGAGAGCCCAGGCTGTCCAGGCAGCTGGGAGCAGCATTCTTCTGTGGCAAAGACTGCTTTCCCACTCTGCCCCCAGGGGCTGAACAATCTCCTCTGTGGAAAAGACAACTGAGCAATTAACAGAAATTTTACTCCAAAATGCCAAAAGCCCAAAGGACGTAACAGTGGCCTTGGCAATTAATATTGGTGCTCAGTGTCTGGTTTGATCTTGGGCTCACAGTAGACCACGAAGATTTTCATTCTGATGAGTTATAACATATGTCTGAGACTTTTTTGTGTGAAGAACAAGCCTGTTCCCTTAAAATGTTGTATTTATTTGGATTTGAATGTAATGCACAATAAGCCAGACCCCATTGTCATTCATGGTGCACTCCAGAGGGCTTTGTACATCGAGCCAGCCCAGCCTGTGTTCGTGGACATGTCTAAAGGTGCAGCTTTCTGATCCACGGCATTGAATCTTCATGCACTCAATTACAGATGTAATAAATCTTTGGAAAATATTAATAGCCCAAGTGCAGATGGAAATTTGGCATGGAATGATGTTGCTCCCAGCTGCTAGTTTTCTTTCTTGAGCTGCTGAGTTTGGCTCCTGATGACAACAAGGGATCCAGGGGTTGAGTGGGGAAGTGCAGAAGGTGACGTGGGTTAAGTGCTCTCCCACAAGGACTGGGTTTGTGTGGATCTCCCTGGACAGGAGCAGATGGATCCAGGTTTCTGTGAACAACTTCACACTGGTGCTGGAAGTGTCTCCTAGTCCAGTGCTAAAGCATCTGCATGGTTGTAACATGTCCTTCCTCATCCCACTAACCTGTGTGTGAGCCAGAACCACTTGTCACTGACCCTTTTCCCCAGCTGTAGTCTCTGTTGCCTGGTGTCTGTGCCTTGTGGTGGTGGGGGCAGAAGGGAATCCAGGAATGCTCCCCCACTCCATGTAGGCTCCCTGACATCCTGGGGCTGCACTGCAGGGGGAAGTCACCCTGACAAGGTAGGGTTCATGGACAGATGATACTTCTCTTCATAGTCCACATTCTGCTCCTCACTCTGTCTCTTTGTGTGTCCTGTTTGATTCCTGTCCTGTTCCTGCCTTGGTGAGTGATGAGAAACTAAGGCAAACGAGTCCCTTGCTCTCCAGAGGGCTGGACAAAGAGTCCCTCTGCCATGGCCTCTCAGGAGCGGCCAGGACACTCTGTTTTCCACAGACCTGACTCTGGGGTGTGGCTGCTCTCCAGGGCTCACCCTCCATGGGATTTGCCCTGGAGCTGTGTGCTCTGCAGCCCCCCTGGCCCTGCCTCTGAGTCCTGGGCAGGGCAGCACGTGGTGAGGGTGGCAGCTGCAGGAGAGGGCAGGTCCCTGGGGACAGCCAGCATCCCTCAGTGCTGCTGTCCAAGGAGGGAGGACCTGCCTCAGTCTTCCCCAGCTCTTTGCCCTGGAGAGCTGCGTGGTTGCCACCAGCACGGGTGGGATTGTGTAGCAGCTGCTGTGTTTGGCAATGAGCACAGCCATGAGCATGGTGTGTGCAGACACCCCACGCTCCTGCTGAAGCACGAGAGAGGCGAGCAGGCACTGCTCTTTACCGTGAAAAGAGGGACCATTCTCAGCGTGGGCAGTGGGTGTGCTCAGCAAGGTGTGCCTTAGTCACAGGAAAGGGAAAGCAGGCTGTGAGCAGGGAGTGCCCCATCCCAGGGAGCTCAGAACAGCCCCACTCCTGACAAACATAACCATCCCCAGCACTGGGTCGGTGCAGGCTGGAGACCTCCAGCTTTGGAAAGCCCAGAAGGAAATACTCCATCATCCCCATTTCATTTTCCCCCTCCCATTTTCTTCAGTCCCGCTGGGCCCCGGTGTTGCTTTGTATTCCCTGTCTCAAAGGTTGTGTCTGGCCTTTCTTTCAGGAATTTTCGGAAGCACCTCCGCATGGTGGGGAGCCGAAGGGTTAAAGCACAAAGTAAGTGAGCACCTGTGAGCCGTGGCTGTGAGGAGCTGGGGGTTGTGCTGGTGGGACAGAGGGAACTCTGTCACATGCAGGTGTGGGTGGAAAGGACCTGGCATCAGGCCAGAGAGAGGATTTGACCTGCTGGCGCCAGTTATCCTACAAAAAAAGGCCAGGTTGCTGCAAGTCTCCAGGACACGTGGATGTCTTCAAGCAGCCTGAAAGCTTTTTCCAAGAACTCTCTGCCTTGGGAGATCTCTGGTGCAAGGAGTGGAAGAAAAGCTGCAGCATCCTTGCCCTGTGTGTGGGTCTTGGTGGTCACTGATGTGGAGGCCTGTGAGGAGAACCCAAGCTGGGAGTTCAGCAGAGCTGGAAGCACTGCCTGGCCTCCCTCTGCAGCTGCGCCCAGCTGTGGCCCTTGGGATGGTCAGTGCTCCATGTGCCACCCTGGCTGTCCCTTCTCCCCTGTCTCACTGCCATCTCCACAGCAGGACCTGGGGGAAAAGTTGCTTGGTGAGAGCTGAGAGGATGATGGAAGGGGGATAGAAGAGGAACAGGGAGAAGACTGGAGCAAGGGGGAAATAAGGGAGTGTTATGCCTCACTGGGGAAGCAATCCCCTCTTAGGCCTGGGAATTGGCAGTTCCTTTTCCCTGCAGGAGACAACACTCCTTCATAACTTAGCTGGGACAGCTCCCTTGTCACTGTGAAATGGGCTGAGTGGTGTAACCTGCTCCCGAGAGCTAAGGATTGCTCCAGAATGGAAAACAGCCCGTTCTTCCCACCCCCTGGCCAGGCATCATGTGCACACTGCCCACAGCAGAGCAGTGCTGAGATCAATTTGCATTCTTTCCTTTCTCCCGTGCTGTGGGAAGTGACCAGCAAAGAGCTTTGCCCTTTCCAGAGTCTTCATTGGCATCTGAGTTAGCACAGCCTGACGTGGCCAGGGCTCACCTCCCCTGGAGCTGTCAGGAAGCTCAGCCCTGTCTCTGCCTCAGGAACACTCGGGTCATGTTTTCAAAGCTTTCTTCCTGTGCACAATATCTAAATGCCTGGTTTTGATTGCAAACTGAGGATGGAGATCTCCTGAAGACGTCATTTATCTCCCTGGACATGCTACAGGATGGAACAGGTTGATTCTCAGCTCTTGTGGTCCAGATCTGCAGTGAATTCCTGTGCTGCAAACTCCCTGCCTGCCACCAGAAACAGGCATGAGTGGCTACAAGAGGCTGTTAATCTCAGCATAATGGCTCTCACCCGGGTTTGCCAAGTCAGACACCCGTGGCTGGCAGTTCCCAGGAATTTGCCTGGGGTGCAGCCAGCTGGGCCAAGCTCCCTGGATTCCACTTGGGAAATGCCAGTGCAAACAATACGAGACTCCTTGGGAAAACCAAAGCAGAAGTAGTGCTCACAAGAGTGCAGGCAAGCAAAGGCTAAAGGATTTCCTCTTTCACAACAAAAGTTAGAAAGCGTGAGCTTTCCAGAGACATTCCTGTCCTGCTGTTTGGTCCAGCTCCGGTTGGGGTGTAAGTAGAACATGAAGGGAGAACTGACTGGAGAACTGCTGCCGCCTTCTGGTCAGACAGGTCCTTAGCTGTGCAGTGCATCTTCCTGTGAGGTTTGTGCTTTTAAGGAGACCCCATCAAGTGTCATCCTTTTTCGGTGTTACACACCCTGTCCTGCAGAGAAAGTGGGCACTTGGTCACTGCAGTGTAGAAGAGAGACCTGTGTTGGCTGTGTGGAAAGGACTCACGTTTGGCAAGTGGAAGGACCAGCCCAGGGGAGTCTGTGAGGTGTGGCTTTGGTGGAAATCTACTGGATGTTTTGTTTGGTGGCAGCAGCAGAGGTGGCTTTGGAATCTGTTAATGTCGTGCTCTGGTTTTATCCTAGCCTTTGCCGAACGGCGTGAGAGGAGCTTCAGCAGGTCCTGGAGTGACCCGACTCCCATCAAAGCTGATTCCTTCCATGACTCTCGAGAAAGTGAGTTCTCAGTCCTTTGAGCTTCCTCCAGTGGAGGTGCGGACTGGAGTCCCACTGGAGTAACTCCTCTGTGCCCTTCTGTCCTGTCTGTGATCCTTTTAGTTTCCTAAGATCGGAGCACGTGACGCTCCAGGTGTATGTACCTGTTCATCTGTGTGTACCTCCAGTCATTTGTAGAGCACAGCCCATCTAGCCTCAGGTTATTAAGCAGTTGCCGAAGGATACAGCTCTCTTACAGCCCTCTGTTCCCATCATCCCTTATTTGCTTGGCACCAAAACAGCCTACCTGGAAGCTCACCAGTCCAAGCCTACCTTCACCATAGCAGGGCTGACTTGGTTTCCCATACAGGACCCCCTTCTCAGCTCTTCCCTAGGCTGGAATAGCTCAAGAATACACCTGAAGTGCTCTCTGAGATGGAGCTTTGATTTTCTAGCCTTGCTGCCTGCACAGGTCGTAGCTTGTTAGGTGATGATCTTCATTTGGGCTGCCAGGAATTCCTCTGGGAATCCCCAGTAGTGCTGCCACATTCTGCTTGTGGGGACTGAGATGCTGTCATGTTAATTTGCAGGAGGAAATGCCAGCATCTTCCCGCTGTATTCTCATAGAGGGAATGGCTGTTTTACACAGACTTTATTGGAAGCCTGGAGGCAGGAACTTGGTGGATAGGAGTTTGCTCATGTTGAACTGGATTTCAGTAGTGAAATGACCTGACCTACCAGGCAAGCATGAGATCTGGCCCTGCTAGCTGTACCAGGCTGCAGGGGGAGGTGTATGAAAGGCAGGCCAGGTTCAAAACATGACCTGATTGTTGCTTGGCAGTGAGATCCCCCCCTGCTCCCTCAGCTAACCAGAGGCCAATGGAAAAGCCGTGGTTCAGGCAGGCTCCAGGCACTGCCCAGCGACACTCGGACATCCTGAAAGGCACAAGTAGAGGCACCTCGGTTCTCCTTCCTCAGCCCAGCAACCATCTCTATTTTTAACCTTTAATGGTCAATTATATTCCTTCCAGATGTCTTTTTTCCCCAGGAGGCATTGAAGGCCAACAGGTAAGGTCAATTTGGAGAGCAAATTCAAGTCTACTGTTGCAACATGACTGTGTTTGCTGCAGCTGTCCTCGTGCACACTCTCAGAGTTCTCTGCCAGGATCAGTCTGACCAGCAAGGCAGATTTGCTTTATAATCCCTCAAAAGATGTAGTCAGAGCAGTGATTACTACAAGGAGACCAGCTTTGAAGTCTGGACTTCTGCTTACCAGCTTGGCAATGCTGAAGTGTAGAGAGTCCGTCTGTGTTGTGTCTCCCGTCTCCTTCTCCACTTCTGGAATGGCAGGGTGTCTGTCTGGAAGCTGAGCTCAGTGCCTGTGAGAGTGGTGTGTGGTGTGGAGCTCTTTGTGCACCCTCCATTCGTTACACGTCTGTCTGTGCGGAGGCACCAGCCCCAAAGTGTCGTGTCTGTCACTCTGGGGAGGACAGGAGGGCACAGGTCTGGTGGCACTTCCTGCAAGGAAGCTGCCAGGCCTGGAGTGGGGAAGGCTGTTCTGCCCTTGTAATGCTCCCTGTGTTCTGGCAGGCCATGACCTTCAGGATTCCTGCGGCACTCTGGACGGTGATTTCGACTTGAACTGGGAAGCAGAAAAGGAACTTGAAGCCATGGCATGTGAAGGAGAAGACTTTATTCCACCAAAAATAATGGTGAGGGTTTCCAGCTCAGCTGCCTGTGTCTACTCAGGCTCTGTCTGTTCTTTCAGAGCTGCTGAGTTCAGGATTTTCATGGAAAGAGGCAATTCTGTTGTATAGACAACACTTCAGGTGTGTGTGAGGGTCACTCAGAGGTCAGCCAAGACACCATAACATGGTGTTCAGGTCTGTTATTGCTGGGGATAATGTGTTGGAAGAAAATGAGAAGGAAGGACCTGTCCTCCAAATCAGAGCAGGACTGACACCAACACTGAATCAAGTCAGCCTGAGTCTCATTACCCCTGAAAATAGAGACCTGAGTCCCCACTCCCAGCAGTCCCTCCCTCCTGTTGTTATTTGTCTGATTTACTCTGGAGCTGCATGTCATACCTTGGGATACTTTCTGCTGATGCCAGGCTTGCCCCTGTGTTCCCCTGCTCTGCTCTGGGGTTTGGCACACAAGACCAGGTTCTGACACATCCCTTCTTTGGCCACATGCACACAGCAAAATGGTGTCTTCAGCTGTTCTCTGGGCAGCACTGCCAGCCCAGCACAGCAGTGCTGGCTTTGAATGGGTCCTTTTGAGATCTGGGAAGAGCAAAGGACATGGAGACAGTCTGTGTGTGTTCCCAGACTCCTAAAAGCAGCCTCAGGGCAGAGTGTCCGGGTGAGACCAGACAGTAGGATTGGCTCAGCCCTTGACACACTGTCCCCCTGGGCTGTGTGTGTGATACTTGCCCATCCTTGGAGATACACGGAGTATACTGTGCTGCTTCAGAAATGTCGCGTTAACTCCCACAAGGCTGGAGTAGGAATGTGCTGCCTGCTGGGATGGGGGCTTGGACAGCAGCCCCAGCTGCAGCCCAGGCTGAGCTGCCCAGCCCACCAGCACCACTGCCTGCTCTGCTCTCCCAGGGGTGAATGGGAGTGCCTGGAATCACAGCACAGTCAAATTGCTCATGTTCCCATAGCCCTCTGGCTAGTCCTGACCCATCCAGGGCCCATCCCCTTGGGCTCTGGTGCTGCTGGAGCCACCTGAAGCTTCAGCCAGAGCTCCCAGGCACCTTCTTGGTGCCTGTGGCCCTGTGCCTGCTGCAGTGGCAGCCCTTGGCTGGCCCCTGTGCCCGATGCAGCGTCTCACCAGCAGGCAGGGGCCGTTTAAACACTCCCTGCGGCCAGAAGGGAGGCTCTACAGGAGGGATCCTTACTGGGATACAGCCGTTCCTGGTCACACAGCAGTCTCTCCTTCCCAAACTGCTCTCTCAGGCTCAGGGCTGCTGTGAGGCAGAGCTGGGTGCTCACGTGTTGGGAATCCAGGAGACTGTGATGGGAGGGGCTCTTGGCAGGCCTGGCATGCTCTGTGGTGGACCAAAGGCTGGAAGACCTTCCGTAGGGATGCAGAGAGGCTGGATTAGCTGCCAGCTTGAGTGACACCTGAGAACAGCTGGACAGGGCACTTTTAGCATGTATTATGTGCTTCTGTCCAAACTGTACTGCCTTCTCATGCTGTTGCACCCTTTTTTTCCTTTTCCAGCTCATTTCTTCCAAGGTGCCCAAAGCAGAGTATGTCCCGACAATTATCCGCAGGGACGACCCCTCTATCATCCCCATTCTCTATGTAAGTAAATCACCTCTGCTGTGGCTGGGAACAGGCTTCCTATTCAGAGTTTTTGTGTTCTGTTGCTGTTGTGCTCACTCCAAAGCACTGAAAGCTGTCAGGAAAGGGCAGGGGGTGTGCTGAACCCAGCTGTGTGGGGCTCAGGTCTGGGTGGAACAGGAAGGTGGGGTGACAATGGCACATGTGGGTTGTTGTGCTCTTCAGACCCAGCCAAGCTGCATGAGAAGATTATCAAGGGAAGGCAGGGCAGGCTGAAGCACAGGCAGAGCTGTGCATTGCCAGGCTTAGGGCTCCTCCTTATGCTCATCCTTGGGATGAGCAGGACCTCAGAGCTCGGCAGAGCAACACAAACCCCACGTGCTGTGGTGCATCCCTGCCAGCCGCTAATTTAACTAATTCAATTCACTAGGAGTCTGGCCTGAGCAGATGTCTGAAACAGCAGCAAGGAGTCCTGGGTCTCTTTTCCCAAATCACTTCACCTAATTTGAAAGGGAAGGCTGGGACTGCCAGCCCAGAAAGCCCAGTGTGCCCAGTCTCCCGGTGCAGCAGGCAGTGCTGCTGGGGCCTTGTTGCCTCTTGTCCTTGGAGAGCTGTGCAGTTGTCCTGATGGTCCTGCTGTGCCAGAGGCAGCTGTGTTGGGAGCCAGCTTGGACATGGGTGAAGCCTGAGGCTCCGAAACGTGGGCCAAGAGGGAAAGAGGCATTGCTGATGCTCACTGCGTCTGCTGGCCAGGCTGTGCTTTGGGCCTGCCTGCAGCCTGGCTGGGTTTGGTCTCCAGGGACTGTTGAGCCTTCAGCATCTGTGCTGAAATATGATTTAGGGAGGTGATTGCTGTGCTGTGACTACCAGCCTTCAGCTGCTCTAATGGTGCTCTGGAAGCATCTGTTTGCCTGGGACTGGGGTTGTGTGCAGTATTAGGGACCATAATGCCTCCTGAGAGCTGGTGTAGTGACAATGAACCTCTGTGTGTCTTCTCTCTGGGTTTCCAGGACCACGAACATGCCACCTTTGATGACATCCTCGGTACGTGAGTGCTATTTTCTTCTCTTACCTCCTGGCCACTGTAAATGTAACCCATCAATCTGTCACTCACCCTGCTGCCCTGTGCCTCGGCTGCCACTCACAGAGGTCTTTTTGTCACCCCTGTGACACCTGACAGTGTCAGCTGCTCTTGGATGTGCTGCTGTAAAAACCTTCACTCCTCTGGCCCGTCTTCTATGCCAGTCTCCTGGTTTGTGGAAGGGAAACTGAGACACAGGGCAGCTCTGTGGTGGGTGGGAGTATTAAGAGAGGGTCAGGAGGGCCAGGTGTGCTCCTGTGCCATGGCCAGAGCAGTGTCTGGTGCTGCACTGTCCCTTCTCTGCCCTGTGACACACTGGGATGCTGCTTCCCACAGCATCTGTGGCACCTGGGTGCTGAGCATCTCTCCCAGCTCAGCCTCCTGCCTTGAGGACTAAAGTGAAAGAAATAAGATTAATTTTTAATTTTCTCCATGGTTCATATTTTCCAACATGCTTTTTTGGGTCTTTCTTTCACAGAGGAAATAGAGAAGAAACTTAACATTTATCGCAAAGGCTGCAAAATCTGGAAGATGCTGATATTTTGCCAGGTATGTGAAAGTTGTTAAGTGCTTGGGTGTTTTGTTACAAATTTGTCTTTTTCTACAGGCTAAATATGACATAAAGGAAGCAATATTCCAAAGTTAGGTGCCATTGAAGTGACTGCCAGTGCACAGCTTTCACTTCCCATTTCCCAGACCCTGAGCAGTGTGGAGTTGCTGTGACAGCAGGAAATCACATCTGATTTAGTGAGGCCAAGCTGGGCTGATTCTCAGCTGCTCCCAAGGAACCTCAGGCAAACCAGCACCAGCACAGGCCTTGGAAGGGGATTGCAGGGACAGGAACAAGCATTTGCAGTGTCCTAGTTATTGTTCCCATGCAGTTTCATTGTGACACTGGGTCAGAGTGGCACATGGGAGCTGGAGGCCAGTGAAGGCAGGAGTGGGCTCAGGGCACGGGCTGGAGCTGTGGCTGGGACAGGTTCAGGCCCTGCTGGGGATTTCCCTCCCAGGTCTCCTGTTCCTCAGTGTGGTCAGTTTTAGGCTTCCCCAGCAGCTCTGTGAGAAGTGAGGAAGGAAACCTGCCTGGAACTCCCTCCCTGTGCTGCACAGTGGCAGGTTTGCCACACACTGACCTGGAGATGGTGGCTTGTAACACTCCTGGTGTTGTGCTCAATCTGTTTATGCCCTTTGCTGCCCAAGTCTGGTTCCCGTGCAGTGCCAGCCCTTTCCTGGTTATCCCTGCTGGGCTCAGCTTCTCCTCTGCCCCTAAGTGACAGGGGATGTCCCTTATCCCCAAGTGACAGGGTCTGTCTTGTCTTCCCTGTTTCTCTCCAGCCACCCACAATGACGATTTTTGTCTATTTTTGTGCCTTTCTGGAGCCAGGTGGGCAAAGGACAGTAAAAACTGGGGAATCCAACCCCACACACTGCCCATGTGTGGATGTTCCCTGACCAAATGCCCACTGTGGAGGGTTCCCAGTGGCACTGCCCTGCTCCCTTGTGGCCCTTTAGGAATGGCTGGGCAGGACAGGAAATGCATCCAGGATTGTTTTCCTCAGAGCCTGTGCCAAGGGGTTCCCATCTGTGTGTCTCTCTTGCAGGGAGGTCCTGGGCACTTGTACTTGTTGAAGAACAAAGTTGCCACTTTCGCCAAAGTGGAGAAGGAGGAAGATCTGATCCTGTGAGTGGCTCTGCTGTGTTCTGGACTTGCATGGAGTCTTCCTGCTGGGTTTTTTCAGTGTTTGCAGCACGTGGCCAGGCAGGAGAGGTGAAAGGAGCTGGGCTGGCTTGGTCAGGGCATGAGGAGGCTGAGGAGGGGCTAATAGCAGCTTACAGCTTGTTGAGGGGCAGATGCAGAGGTGACAGCTGAGCTCATCCCTGGAGTGCTGCATCCCTGGTCACCAGCAGATTTATGGTTCTGTCTGCAGTTTAGTGTCTCTCTGGGCAAGAGACTATGAAAAGAGATTAAAAAAAAAGTATTTCCTCTCCTAACAAAGGCTTTGCTGACCGGAAACCAGACCATGCACCTCGAGCCTCTGGTGCTCAGCAGTGGCTGCAGTAGCATTGCTAAGCAGGCAGCTGGTGGCAGAAATCCAGAGTGTTCCCCATAGCTGTCTCAGGTCAGGGGGAATTGGAATTTGTCTCTGCAAAGCCTGCTCAAAGTCCAGCCTGTTACTGGGGAGGCTTTTCACTAACATGCCAGCCTGTCAGCTGGGGTTGCTGAGGAAATTTTGCTTCTCCTTGCAGAGTTAAGCTTTGCCTGTTTTGCTGCCTACTCCCTCATGCTGGCTCAAACTTCCTTGGCTAACAGTGCTTGGCTGTGGGGGAGAGGATGTTACACCAACCTGTTCCTACACAACTTTTTGTTGGCGAGAGAACTGAGTATTAAAATCAACATCTGCTCAGCAGCCTCATGCTCTGGCACAAACACTGGCTGTGAAACCTTCCAGCACGTGTGCACATACACGATTCTGAACACATTCCAGGCATAACTGCTCCCAAGCTGATAAATCAGGGATCTTCAGAAAGCTGTGAACACGCAGCTGAAAGTTTGGAGGCTTGGCAATGAACATTTCCATGCAGCCTGTGTGTCCCTGGGAGGCTGTTCTGAGGAGAGCTGAGGCTGCAGGCTGCTTGGAAAACCCACGGGGGAACTGCTGGGCTTTAGAGCCTCCCAGCTCCAACCCCCTGCCCAGGGAGGGGGTTGTTTCACATCCCACAAGGGGCTGGTCACAGTCCCAAGACCTGAAGTGGCTCTGGTTGTGGTCAGCACCAAGCACAGGCCTGGTTTGGTGTTGTCTCTCTTGCTGTGGAGAAGAACAATGTCCCCAGCTGTTCCCTGCTGGTTTCGTGCCCTGGAAATGAACCAGTGCACTGATAACACTGCTGATTCAAAAGGGCAGTTGTTGATAGGAATGGGAGAGAGGAAACTGGAGGGGATGCTCGTAAAAACTGCCACTCTAAAAGCAGTGCTGGTGGCCTTTGCTCCCTTCTCTTCACCTTGGAGCTTCCATGGCCAAATGGGCCACTCCTCTTCCTCTACCACATGGCTTGGAGCTTCTCCTCAGACCGTTGCTCTGTCCCTGCTCTTCCTTGTCTGGGATCCAATGGATTTTCCTGAGCATTGCTGCCCAGGCTACAGGCCTTGGGCCCATTCTGAATGATGTGGGGATTCATCATGCCTGTGAGGAGAGAGATTTTATTTTTTAATCATGTATTATTCTGTTTTTTCCTGTTTGCTCCAGCTTCTGGAAGAGGTTGAGCCGGCTGATGAGTAAAGTCAATCCTGAACCAAATATCATCCACATCATGGGCTGCTATGTTCTTGGAAACCCCAATGGGGAGAAGGTAGGAGCTCCTGGGTCACCCCTGGGAGTGTCTGCTGGGCAGCACCAAGCCCAAGGAGGGAAAAGTCACACTGTGAGCCCCAAACCTTCCCCTGCTGCTGGGTGGGAAGAGGCTGCTGGCCTGGCCCATGGGGGCTGTGAGTGGGAGAACTGCCCTCTGGATGGTGCCTTCCCCAGAGGGCAGGGGAGGAAGGAAGTGACGTGCAGGACAAATGCTGAAACCTTTGAGAAGAATAGTCATTCAAATCACTTTATTTATTTACTGATGAGACATATTTTAAAGGACAGATGTGGAATGTTTTCTAGAGGGAGAGAGCAAAGATGGGCAATTCTGGGTGCCAAGGAGTCATCAGTGTTTGCAGCTGCTAACTCTGATATGTTTTCCTTTCAGCTATTTCAGAATCTGAAAAACTTAATGAATCCTTATAGGGTTGCCTTTGAGTCTCCACTTGAACTATCAGCTCAAGGTAATTTATTTTCTGTACAGAGGCACACACCTTCCTAACCAGCCTGCCTCCTTCAGGGGGACATCTATGTGCAAAAGCAATTTTGACCTCCCTTAAGTCCTGCCATGGTCTTTGTTTTGCTTGTAACCATCTTGTGTTCCTGGTTCTACCCTTGCTGTTCCTCCCTATTCCCACTTCATGTGTCCTGTGCCTGAGGCTGCAGAGTCCTGTGCCAGGCTATGGCAGTGCAAAGCAGGCAGCTTTCCAAGCTGAGTGAAGGAGATCTGTCAGTACCAGGACATGAGGAATCTGGGGGAGAAGTGCATGTGGAGCAGAACCTTCTCTGTAGCCAGGTCTCCAGGGCTCTGAAAGAGTTGTGTCACCAGCAGGCAACTGGGATATGACCCATGAGAGCCATTACACAGCTCAGTCTGTTGGCTCTTCTTCCCTTTCCTGGCTGTAGCTCAAGATACTTCAAGGGGCTACAGGATTTTTCCTGTTCTCTGGTCCATGCCAGTAACTGATGTGGTTTTACAAGTGGCACATTGTGAATTTGCCCCTGTTTTTGATCTTTGCTGTGGCCCGTGGCACTTTGTTCTCTTGGCAAGCAAAACCATGCCCCATTCAGCCCTGGGTGCTTCCTCAGCACTGCTGGGTTATTCCTAACTCCCCTCACCCTCAGGAATGTACAGGAGTGGAGCACAGGAATGTGCAGCAGTTGAGCACGTTGATGCTGCACAAAGTTCCTGGAATCACAGACTCAGACTGGTTTGGGTTGGAAAGAACCTTAAAGCTCATCCAGTTCCAACCCCAGCCATGGGCAGAGACATCTCCCACTGGAGCAGCTTCTCTGTCCTCTGTGCCTGTCCTGCCAAGCTCCAGACCAGCTGGGCCTGGTGCTTGCACAGATCCCACAGTGAACATGCTTGGCCATGTGTCCCAGAGCAGCTTGCAGGGAAATTCCCAGGTTTGGGGGCAGCTCAGCAGGCCGGGCAGGGGGTTCTGTGTGCAGGAATTGTGCAGGAATTAAGCAGTTGGTCGTTCAGGAGGCTGGGCTGAAGAACACGTCTGAGTTTATCCCCTTGAGCGGTCTGGGACGCACTAATAAGTGTACCCTGGTAATCCTTTGCAAAGTCATCTAAAACTAATCTTAATCAGGCCTCACAAGTGAAAATCCCCTCCTTGAGCCCTGTCTGAGAGCAGGCTTGTTTGCCCTTGTGTTTTCTAAAGCCCCCACTGCCTCCTGGGCACAGCCTTTGCTCTGTGAGCCCCCCTTTCGTCAGAGGGACCAGGGGCTCAGAGCTGGCACTGCTGTGTCCTGTGAGCCCATTGCTGGGAGCAGAGACAATCCTGCAGGACAGAGATGGCCTGGCAATTTAAAAAAAAAAATACCTGATTTCATTTGAATTTTCAGTGTTAATTATTTTTAAATTATTTTTCCCCCAAGTCTTGGTTTGTAGTTCCTGAAGTCTCTGTGCCTCTTTCAGGCTGTCGGGGCTGTTGGCTGATCCTCTCCAGCCCCTGGCCCCAAATCAGCACTCAGAGCACAGAGGTCAAAGTCTGGAGACAGACTGTGCTCAGTTCCTTCCCCCTGGACAAACCCTGCCAGGGCATTATAAGGAGCCATTCATGGCTGAGGAGATCTGAAAAGATGTTTGGTTCTCACGGGCACCTCCACGTGCCCCAGCCGGGTGCCCAGGGTCAGGGTTCCCCCAGGGAAGCACCCAGATGGGTTCCTGTGCCCTGCCCACGGGTAGGCTGGGGGGTTTTATGCTGCTGTGGCCTCTCCCCTGTGTCCCTGGGGCTGCAGGGTGTGACCCCTCTGCTTCATTTCCCTTCTAGGTAAGCAAATGATCGAGACTTACTTTGACTTCCGCCTTTACCGCCTCTGGAAGACCCGCCAGCACTCGAAACTATTGGATTACGATGACATTTTATGAGCTGGGCAAGCCTTTGCAAGAGGAAGCTCATCACCAGTGTCCAAGAAGTCATGCTTATTGCAGAGAGACTTTTTTATTGGCACAGGGAGCCCTTCGGAGCCCCGCGGGAGGCAGCAGTGCTGCAGGGAGGGAAGGAGGAGCCCTGGGAAGCGTGGCCAGGGGGAAGGCTCCTGGCTCAGGAGAGACTGGAGGCAAGGGCTGGCATCCTGGCTGGCCTCCGTCCGAGCCGTGGGCTCTCAGGAGGAGCTGGGTGCAACGAGGACAGGCTGGAGTTCCTGGCAGAACTGAGCTGTTTTGGGTCAGAATGGGCCAGATTTGATTCCGGGTCCTTTTAAAGACTTTTGAAGCTCAGGTTTTCTTACAAAAATAAACCCAGTTACTCATGCACTACAATGGAGAAGGCACCAGAGCACAGAGGGAGGAGGGGGTTGCACTCATGGGACCTTCTGTGCTGAGCATCTCTGAGAGCAAGGACTGCTACACCTACTCCTGCAAGCTTAGAGCAAGACAACCCAGTTTCCATGTGAATATATGCTGGGATATAGAATTGAAATCTTTTTTTTGTTTTGTTTAATAGAAAATAAGTGCAATTTTTATAGCGAGGGAGGGGGGTAAAAATCCCTCCCAATATTTAATTAGTTAAAAATAACACACCATAACCAATAGATGAGGTATTTTGGGTCTGCTTGAAAATATATTCAGAATGGTAATATATCTTCTGTAGACATATTTAATCACCAGCAAACATGGTTTTAACATAACTTGGCAGACCCTGCATGTCTGCTGCATTGGTTTGGTTCCTTCCTTTCAGAGTAGCTGTGTTGCACTAACTGTACCTGCTCTCACGAATGTATAGTTCTCCTCCAATTAGCCACTACTTTATTACTTTCTATTTTGCTGCTTGCAAAACTATGGGACTTTAGTTTTGCTGAAATACTTTAGGTTAGAAATCTGGGGCCTGGCTGGGAAGCCTCTGTCAGGCTCACCGTGGTATAAAGATGAATTAGAAATTAATAGCCATGGTAATTAGCTGTTCATGCCAGTGTTTTGCTGTGTGTTGGGAGATGAGCTCCCTTCCCGACCTGCCGTGTGGAGCAGCTGTTGGGACCCCCCTGGGGGGACTGTGCACTGAGGCATTTGGGAGAAATGCTTCTGGAGGAACAGGGTTGGAGCATGAGTTTGGATCTTCCCTGTGTTCACTTGATTGCCAGTTGTTTGTGCATAAACCACCTCTTTTCTCGTGCTAAAGCACCTGTTTTTTGACCTGAGCTGTTCCTTTCCTGAGCAGGGCAGGGAAAACCCCAAGCTCTGAGAACCCAGGTCTTGATATTTGATGATACATTTTGGAATCTATTTACTTTTTGTTTGGTCAGGTCGGGGGGCGATGGTGATTTTTTGTTTTGGGAAAGAGGTTTTTTTTCACATTCTACTGTCCTTTTAGAGGATAAATAGTATTTAGAGTCTGTATAGGTCACTGGCAATTCTGGGAGGTGACACAAGTTATTTCTTTTATGAGCAGAAGAAGTAACAGGGAAGGATTACCTTGTTTTCCTGATTTCCTGTTATCTAAAATTAGTTGATTGTGAAGTGAAGGAAAATATGTGTACAAACATTCTTTTAACTACTTACAAAAAGAACTGTCTGTTCTGATCTGTGGAGTCCTCCCTCCCCTGTGCCATACCTGTGGTTGTGATTTTGGGGAGCAGGTCCCTGGCTAGAACTGCTGAACCTTTTACATTTATGGCAGTTTTATAGCAAAACCTTTGAAGAAATAATGTACATACAGTAAGGAGAGGGATTAGGTGGAGAGAGATGGTTTAAAGTCATTGAAAGCCTCATACTGAACCCAAGAGGTGTGGGCTGCTGCCTCCCCCTGGCTGGGAGCTGCCCTGACCTCGGCAATTTGGGGAGCCACATCTCATCCTTAGACTCAGTCAGGCTTGCCAGACTTGTAGTGAAGGGGAGAACAGGCACCAGTCTGGATGCCAGATGTAAAAAAGAGAACCCAAAATTTATGCCAATTGTTATTTAATGTTGTAGCTTCCACCAGCTCTGTGGTGAGAGGTGGGAGCCAGAGGTGCAATGAAAGCACAAAATCACATTATCTGGAGAAGGAAATGGTTGTGGGAGGATTAAAATGCTGACACAAAACTCTCTCCCTTTCTGACCCTTTCACCTCCTGAGTGGAGACAGACGAGTTGTTCCTCCTTTCTCTTCCTTAAAGTAAAATCCCAGTTCAGTGAACTTGGTAGCATGAATGTAGCATTGTGGAACTATTGAAAATCCTATTTAACCCCAAAGGGCCCATTTATGTATCCACTGGAGTGATTTCTCTGTAGAACTATTGTATATCCTCACTGACCACTTGTAGAACTCGGGGTGCAAAGTAGAAGGTAGTTTGTACAGTAACTTCTGTAGGAAGGTGTAAGTTGGAATGGACCCTATGGACTGTTTTCCTGGTGCAGCTTATAGGATAATGAGAACTGCTGAATGCATTGCCCTCCAAAGATCTATCTTCCTCACAGTGTGTGATGTTTATGACATGAGCATATTATTTCCTTTGTAGCCTTCATTTGCCTAAAGAGAGGAAATACTCTCAGAGCTGTGACTGGGACTGAGTTGTGATGTTTAACATCCTGTGTGGAGCAGCATCGTTGGAATTAGCCTCTGGTGATGGAGGAAAACACATTGCTTGCCCTTTGTCACTGGTTGAGCTTTTCATGTGGCTGCTGGGAAAGGAAGGGGTCAGCAGAGGAAAATAAAAATTGTCATTATTTAAACTTTAGAGGTAAAAATAGAGCCTGGAACTTCCTCAATGGGACCAGCCCGTAAAGGATGATGAACTCTGAGCGTGCATTCACTGCCAGCGCCTGACACTGTGACGGGCAGGACATCTCCAAGGCTGAGCACCCCTTCCTTTCTCCCCCTGGGCCCTGCAGCATCCCTCCTGGGAATATCAGGGCACAGCTCCCTCATGTCTCTGCAGCATCTCCCCTGGCAATGCCAGGGCACAGCTCCCTGTGTGTCCCTGCAGCATCTCCCCAGGCAATGCCAGGGCACAGCTCCCTGTGTGTCCCTGCAGCATCTCCCCAGGCAATGCCAGGGCCAGGGCACAGCCCCTGCAGTGCCTGCCCGGGGCATCAGTGCCTGCTGAGCACACAGGCCAGTTTGCCATTCCCCTCACTCCTTGCAGCCCCCAACAGCTCGCTGACACCACTTTGCTCCCTCCCATCAGTCACTGCCCTGTGCTTTGGCTTTGTGAGTGCAGCCCAGTGAGCAGCTCCTGTCCCTGTGCCCTGGCAGGGGACACACTGCCCTGTCCCCCTGTCACACTCAGTCCTTCCACGGGGACCTGCTGCAACTCCTGTGTGCTCTGGAATTGTTTTCCAGGGGCAGGACAGCCCCGGTAAGCCCTGGAGAGGACCAGATGAACAGGGATGGATGAATTGGGTGCCAGCCCTGTGTGTTCACCAGCCATGGAAGGGGGTTTGTGCTGCCCTTGCTGGAGCAGAGCTGGGTGTGAACTGCAGCCTCTTGCCTGGGTAAATGTGTGATGGTCTGGCTGGCAGTGTCACCTCCAGGACAGGAGAAGGGTGGCAGGAAGGGCATCACCTGCTGGGAGTGGCCCAGGGCATCTCTGGTGCCTGCAGGGAAGGTCACTGGGGGGATCATTGTCTTCTTGGATGTGGCACTGATCCTGTACAGGGCTTTGCAGAGGGTCTTTGCTCTTTTCCTTTCGTTTGGCTGGGAAGGAAAGGGAAGAAGAAAATTCAAGTTACCTGAGAGATGTAGAATTAGGTAGAAAACTGAGATGAAGCTTTTTGTGCCTCTCCTCGTGCTGCAGCCACCAGCTTCCCTTTGCACTGACCCTTTCCCTGGGGTGGGAAACAGATGAATTCCCAGATAACCCCTTCCTGTGTTAAAAAACAAGGAAAGCACCAAAATCCTGGTAGCTCCAGCAAAACATCTGACTGCAAAAGGCCCCCAGGCAGCTGATGCTGCCTCTCAGTGCCTCTGCCTGCTGAGCCCTGGGGAGGGGCTCTGCTCTGCCTCTGCACGGGGGACTCCAGGCAGGAGTTTGCTCTTCATCTCTCAGCCTGGACTTGTTGCCTGGAGTTCAGCCCAGGGTTCCTGCTCCAGGGGCTTCTGGAGTGTGTGTGTGTGTTCCTCCTTCACACACAGGCTCTGTCCCTGGCCAGGGGAGCCGCTGCCCTCCCTTGCCACGTGCAGGGATGTCCTGGTGTCCCTGCCATCACTCCAGGCCTGGCACGCACCCACCTCACAAATAGCTGCTGCTGGTGACCTGTCCCTGCGAGTTCCTGTTCCCAGGCTCTGCTGGCAGGGACTGCGGGGCTCTTTGGCACCCTCACACAGCACAGCTGGGGTTGGCTGAAAGAATGGAAAATGCTGGGTTTTAAATAGCCAGCCTGGCAGGATCTGGAGATGGGAGTGTGTCCTTAATCCCAGCCCCATCCCTAATCCCACCAGAGGTGGAACTACAGGCTCGCTCTGCTCTCTTGGTCTAGATGTAAACACTCGACCCATCACAACCCAGTTGGAGTCACACTTTGTGCCATTCATGTGTCAGTGCAGGGTAGGACATGTTACTGTAGGAGGCACAAAATCCTCCTGGGGGTCTCGGCAGTTGGCACTAACAATCAGCACCCTCCATCTGTGTCCTCCTCCTTTGGGTGACCAGACCCCACTGCCAACACCAGGACAGGGACCTGCAGGTAAAACAGAGTCACTCTGTGCCCCTGGTTTTGCTGTGCCAGTCCCTGGAGCTGGTGATACAGACAGCCCTTCCCGAGGGTGCCAGGATCCTCCGGAGGGACACTGAGGGGCAATAGCATTTTCCACATCATCTGTAAAGAGCTGTTTGTGAGCCTGTATTTTGTCCCACTGACCACAGCGTGTCTGTGGCTTTCTGCATCTTCCATGGAAGTGTTTTTTAATTCTCATTGTGGAAACACAAGCCAAAGGCAACTGGAAACTTCTGTGGGTGAGTCAGGCTGTTCATGGTATCATATGGGAACTGAGTGAGTAAATGGGTGGTTTAATGGCCATGAACCTGATTGGGGTCATTGTTACTCCCAGGTGCTCCTGCTGTGTAATTGGCAGAGTTTATAGTAAGATAACCTGTTACTGAGGCAGTGCATGACCTGTCAAAGAGCAGGAACCAGCAGCAATTTGGTTCAGAAATAACTTCAGCCCAACCCACCGCCAGTCAGTGTGAGAAATGTAAGGACTGGAAGGAATAAACACTATGGACATTAAATGTAAAAAATCCATCTGAACAGAAACTACATTGCTTCTTTCCATAAATGTTTAGTAAATATTAAAGAACTAATACAACCTAATAATTTTCCACAGTATTGTATTGCTTCTAGAGTATCCTTAGAGGTGACATAGGTAAGGACAGGGGAGACCCATCACAAGTTGCCCTATATTCCATAACTCGGTTAACTGGGCATTCCAATCTTCCTTCCTTATCTCAGCATCCCAGAGAAGTGGTGATTAGTCACAGCACTAATGGCCTATGAACCTTTAGCAGGAGGGGCCTCTCCACCTGCACTGCTGAGCAGAGAGAGAAAGAGACCCCTGGGCACCTGATGGAGCCAAGTGTTGGCCCCATGTCCCCAGGTGTTGGCCCCATGTCCCCAGGTGTTGGCCCCATGTCTCGGGGTGGCCCCTCCTGTGCTTCACCCAGTCCATGCAGCTGCACCCTTGGGCACAGCTCTGCCCTGTTCCCTGCTCTCCTGGGGGAGGTGTGTGTGGCCAAGTGGAATTTCCCTCCCTGGTCACTCGGGGATGTCCCTGGGGAACGTTTCTCACCTGGGGACACGGAGCTGTGGGTGCTGCAGCAGGCAGGGACTGCTCACTGCCACCATCCCCCTGGGCTCTGGCTCAGGACCAGTTCAGATGCACGTCAGGGGGTTCAAAAAGCCTCAACAGGAAGTGTGGGGTTATGAGATAATATTTTTTTAATTGATATTTTTAACACTAAATCTCTGTTGTAGCGATACAGTCACAACTACAAGGTGCTGTTAAAGTGGAGCTGGTGTACAACTGGCAATTCAAGGACGGGGATCTTTGCCCTGCCATTTGAAATGCCCTAAAAAGCTGGCAGAGAAGCCCAGCCAAGCGAGGCCTCTGAGCAGGGATGCTGCTCCCTGAATGAGCCCTGACTCTGTCAGGGGTGAGAGGGGGGAAGGCTGAAGGATCCCAGTGAGTTTGGTGTTCCCCATCCAGGGAACCAGGCTGGGGTTGTACCCAAACGAGCTGGAGGGGCTGTACTTTTCCTGCTGTGTATTTCCTGTTGTCCTTGAATAACACTGTTCCTGGAACTGGGGTGTGATACCAAGAAACAACAACCTGAGCTCTCTCAGGGCTGGGAGTCGGTGCCCTTTTGGAACCTTTGCTGTTTCCCCTCAGAGTTCAGGCACGTTTTCATTTCCAGCTCCTTTGCTCAGCTGCAACCCCTCCCTTAGCTTCTGCAGAGCTGTGAGTGAGGAGGCAGCAGCAGCTTTCTGAAAACAAAATAAAACAAAATTCCTGAATAACAGGCTTTCGACATGGATCTGGTACTGTGGAGAAGGGCAGGTTGTGTCCAGCAATGCCCCTAAACCCTGAGAGGTTTGAGCAAGTTACTTTCAACCAAATGAGAAAAAGAAAGAAGCAACATCAAAATACTGGGGGGAAACCCCAAATCCCTTGAGTGTGATTGATGGGTTGACAAATCTCGTGAAGATAAAACCCTGTGCTGCTCCTGCCTCTGCCCTCAGGTGAGTTCAGAGGCAGGGGCAGCATCCTGCTCCTCTCACAGCTCAAACCCCAGTGCAGGGCAATGTGGTTTGAGGGCTCAGCCCCTCTCTGCTCATCCCATCTCCGTGGGAAGCTGAAGGCACAGGAGCTGGGAATGTTGGCTCCACGGGGTTAGAGGGCTCAGCATGAGACAGGCTGCTTTGGGGCCAAAACGGGAGAGTTTTGAAAGGGCAGTCTTGGTGGGCCCTGGAGCAGCAGGTTGGCTCCTTGGAAAAGCCAGAAGGAAGTTCCCCCAGCACTCTCCCTGGATTTCAAGGCTGTTTCTGGCTGCTGCTGCTGCTGCTGCTGCTGCTGTTGCCCAGGCAGGAGCCTCTGCCATCTCTGCTGCCTCTGTTATCGGGTCCCTCTGAGGCTCTGCTGCTTCGTGTGTGACAACCAGGCCTTGAGAACATGATTGTTTCTGGGGTTAAAGATGTGATGTAATAAAAACAGATGTTTCTGGGAAAGCAGGTTTTTTTCTCTCGTTTTGTTGTTGTTGTTGTTCTCTGGCTGAGCTTATAAACCCAGGAAATGGCACTTGGCAGATGCCATGTGAGGGACATGGGGTGTGATGAACCTGTGTGATGCCATCTGAGGACCACAAATCCAGGGACAGCACAGAGTTCTGAGGGGATCTCTGGCTTAGTGAGCAGGGACTGGGGTGCTAAGGAACTCAGAGTGCATTAGGGCTTGTGCCTCTTCCTGGGAGGAAGGCTGATCTCTGAGCACCCTCTGAGACACAGAAACAGAGCCCTGGAGAAATTCATGGGAGGGTAAAGGCCTGGTAATCCCTCTGGGGAAAACAGAGCAGCTCCAAAACACAGCCCATCCCAGGAGGGCAGGAGGCAGGGAATTCTGACAAGCCACTTTCTGTCTCACGGGTCTGTTGCACTAAATTGCCAAAGGGAGCAGCTCTGGCTTGAAGTCCCAGCTGCAAATTTCCCGTTATCTCTAAAGCTGAGAGTGACCTGCATGTTCATGTTCTGCTAAATGTGGTCACTGCAGCCCCTCAGCACAGAGGCAGAGAGAAACAGGCAGGACAGCTCTGTCCTTTGAGGCGTTTTTCTTCAGCCTCCCTCCCCGTTTGGGGACATTCTCCCAGTGCCACCACCACAGTGGGGTGGCAAGTGCCATGTCCATGCCAGAGGTGGGACAGATGACAGCAATCACTTTCAGTGCCTTGCCACCCACTGCACAGCCAGTGCCCTGCCCACTGCTCTGCCTTTGGCCATCACTGGTGCCTGGAGTGCCCCATGGCCAGAAGGATGATCTTTATTCTTTATCCTGGAACTAATCCATGTGGGTGCTGTCCTGGCTTAAATCAGGGCCACAAGGTACAAAGCCAAATTTCCTGGAGAAGCTACAATGGATTACTTTTATTTATTGTTTTCTTCCCTCTCCCTTACCCACGGTGTGTGATGGACAGAGCTGGAGCCAGAACAGGAGCTGGAGTTTTGCTCTGCCCTGGGCTTTGAGGTGAAATCACACACCTTGGAGTCCTGCTGGGCCCCGCTCTGCCCCTGTTCCCTGTCACCTGGCTGTCTTTGGGGCTGTCCCTGCAGACCATGGTTTTGCCAGCCCTCAGTGCCGTATCCTCCACATCCCATTGCAGCTCTGGGATGGCACTGGACCATCACACCCTGCCAGCCCTGGGCACACCTGGGCTTTGCCATCGAGCACTCCTTCCTATGCCAAAACACGAGTGGGATTCCCGGGATTCTCTTAGGAACAGCACTGCCCGGGATTCCCCAATGCCCCAGGGGCACAACCACGGCAGAGCAGGGGACCAGCTCCGGGACAGCCAAGTCTCACTGCCCAGCCCCTGGCAGAGCAGCTGGCAGGAATCATAGAAGGCTCTCAAATCCTGACTGGCAGGGGAGGAGACGAATAATGGCCGGATTTATTGTTTTGTTCTACAGGCAGGCGGGCACGTGGCGAAAGTCGCAGATGTCAGGGCCAGTGCCCACAAAGGGAGGCGTTTTCTTTGCATCAGGTGCAGCAAAGCTCTGTGGGATCCATTATTTCAGGGTTTACGGGCTTTGCACGGGCTCAAAAGCCGACCAGACAAGAACCACGAAAGAGAAATCCACTGAGATCTCCGAGGACAAAGGCACATTGTTGGCTGTGGCCGTGCCTGAGCCATGAGTCACCAGAGGCGGGGAAATGTCCCTGCCCGCTCGCCTGGGCTCTATCGCCAGCCCTGGGCACCCTGTGCGGCCCGGCAGGGGCTGGGGCGGGTGCTGCATCCCCGACCTGTTGCTGCATCCTGCACCTCTTGCTGCATCCCCAGCCTGTTGCTGCATCCCACACCTCCTGCTGCATCCCCGACCTGTTGCTGCATCCCCAGCCTGTTGCTGCATCCCACACCTCCTGCTGCATCCCCGACCTGTTGCTGCATCCCACACCTCCTGCTGCATCCCGCACCTCCTGCTGCATCCCGCACCTCCTGCTGCATCCCGCACCTCCTGCTGCATCCCGCACCTCTTGCTGCATCCCACACCTCCTGCTGCATTCCCTCACCTCTTGCTGCATCCCCAGCCCGTTGCTGCATCCCACACCTCCTGCTGCATCCCACACTTCTTGCTGCATCCCCGACCTGTTGCTGCATCCCGCACCTCCTGCTGTATCCCACACCTCTTGCTGCATCCCACACCTCCTGCTGCATCCCACACCTCTTGCTGCATCCCACACCTCTTGCTGCATCCCACATCTCTTGCTGCATCCCCGACCTCCTGCTGCATCCCACATCTCTTGCTGCAGGAGTGCAGCAGGCCACGGCTGAGCCTCACATCACCCCGGGGTCACGGGAGGGGAGAGAAGCGCCTTGCCCCGAGCTCAGGGCTGCAGCAAAGCAGCTCCTCGGGGCACACCGGGGCATCGCCGCACCTGGGCGGCCTTGGCAATAAAAAACCCTATTGCCGGTAGTAAAATGTTCAGGTAGCGTTTGAAGAAGGCGCAATTGCTCTGTTGTGGCTCGGGGGTGCAAAGGTGGGAGGCTTGTGAGGAGGATACGGAGCTGCTCCCCATCAACACAGCTGTGTTTGGGGTGCCAGGCTGCAGCGGGGGCATCGCCCACAAAGGGCACGTCGGGTGTGGCTCCACAGCCCCTGCCCGGGCCAGAGCGTCCCCAAACCCTGCCCAGAGGTTATTTCTGTCACATTATTCCACGTCCCCTGGGTGCTGGCGGGCGTGGGGAGCGCTGCGGTGTCCTGGGTGGTCTCCGAACCGGGTGGCTCATGGCAGGCTGGACACGATGCCATGGGGGCACTTTGGTACCCAGGGACGAGTCCCAGAGCCACAGGACAGCCGGGGGTGGAAGGAACCCCTGGTTATCACCCAGGGCAGGGCCACCCCGCAGTGACACCGGAGGGTCGGGAATGACTCCAGGAGGGGGACACTCCGCACCCCCGGGCAGCCCGAGGGGCGATGCTGGGGGGAGATGCCGTCCTGCTGTGCTGCTCAGGGAAGATCCACTCGTGTCCAACCGAGCTGTCCCCAGGGCACCCCCGGGACCCTCGGGGGGCGATGGTCGCTCCCGTGCTCGGCTGGGACCCCACGGGCCGGCCCGAGGTGGGGGACAGGGCGGGGGTGGGGGTGTTTGGGGTGCGGGGGTCGGCGGGGGTGTGAAGGACGGGGATGCTGCCCCGAGGCTGGCCATACCCCAGGCCGGGGATGCTGGGCCAGTCATTACCCCAGGCTGGGGATGCTGCTCTGTCCCCGATCATACCCCAGGTTGGGGATGCTGCCCTGTCCCGGTCATATCCCAGGCTGGGGATGCTGGGCCGGCCATGCCCCAGGGCCAGGGATGCTGCCCTGGGACCAGTCACACCCCAGCTCCGGGGATGTTCCCCCGGGCCCGGTCATACCCCAGTGCCGGGGATGCTGCCTCGGGCCGGTCCTGCATACCTCAGGTTGGGGATGCTGGGCCGGCCATACCCCGGGTCGGGGATGCTCCCCCAGGACCGGCTATACCCCAGGTCGGGGATGCTGGGCCGGCCATACCCCATCTCCGGTGATGCTCCCCCATCCCCGGCCATACCGCGGGTTGGGGATGGTGTCCCAGGACTGGCCATACCCCATCTCCGGTGATGCTCCCCCATCCCCGGACATACCCACCCCATCCCCATACACACCCCATCCCCATCCCCATCCCCACCCCATCCCCATACACACCCCATGCCCGGCCATACCCC
>JAWWEW010000038.1:9662774-9682592 GCA_035583185.1 Anabacerthia variegaticeps | reverse complement strand
CGCCCCCGAGCCCGGCGCCGTCCCCGCCGGCCGCCCCAAAGAGCCGCCAGTGCCATCCCCCAGCCCTGCCCTTGCCACAGCCAACGCCAGGAGGCCAAAGACACAGGAGAACGAGCCGGCCGAGCCGGGCCTGGCCCCCGTTCCCGGCCTGGCCCCCGTTCCCGGCCTGGCCCCCGTTCCCAGCCTGCCCCCCAGTGCCACCACCGCCCCTCGCCCGCTCTCCGCCTCTGCCCCCCGCGCCGGGGGCTCCTTCGAGATCCACCCAGCGCCCAAGCCCGACCTGGCCGCCATCCCTGCCCACGACCTGCAGGCGCAGGCCCTGGCCAAGCTGCGCCTCAGCTCCCGCAACTCCTTCCTCTTCGTGCCCCGCCGGGAGGGCAGCCCTGCCCGGCCCCCGGAGCCCCCAAAGGCTCCCACCCCGCAGCAGGAGCAGCCCGTGGGGTCCCCTTCGCCCCCCGCGCCTCTGGAGCCCTCGGTGCCCGTGACTTACATCGATGACATCGTGGAGCCCGACGGCGGGGAGGTTTCCCCCAGGACGGGGGCCCTGGAGCAGCGCGGGGGAGCTGGCCCTGACCCGCAGATGGAGGTCTCCTCCGTGCCCCTCTACAGACCCCACGCTGCCGCCCACCAGAGGGGAGGCAGCACCTTCACCGTGGTGCCCAAGAGGAAGCCCCTGGCCCCGGGGCTGCAGGCTGTGGCCGATGGCAGGGAGAGGCCGCAGCGGGAGGAAGAGGAGGAGGAGGAGGAGAGCAGAGGCAGAGGCAAAGCCATGGAGAACGCCGTGGAGGGGCCGCAGGTGGGGGTGTCCCATAAGAAGCGCTACCCCACGGTGAACGAGATCGAGGTGATCGGGGGGTACCTGTCCCTGGAGAGGTCCTGCATGAGCAAGACGGGCTCTCGCCGCAAGAAGGTAATACCTGCTCGGGCACCTTGTGCTCCACTGCCAGCCTGGACAGGGTACTTTTGGCCTGTCCTTCCATGAGGCACCGGGTGGGAAGGTGGACAGAGCACCTGGTCTTTTTGAGAGCCAGAGGCTGCTCCACAAAGAGCTGGGTGGGATATGCCTCTCCCACCCCATCCCCTCTTGGAGGTGTGGTAACAGAAAGGAAAACGTTTGGGATATTTTGGAAGGGGTGGCTTGCACTGCTGTGGGCTTTCCCTGCAGCTCTGCTCGCTGTGTCTGCAGGTGCTGGGCGTGTTGAGCTCCCCGTGGTCACTTGGGCAGCGTGGCATTGGCGTCTGCCCCTCAGTAGTGATCTATTGATAGAGGCTCAGGAATTGGGTCTCGATTAGGCAGAGAGAGATCAGCAAGAACTTAACTCCCCCTGATGGGATTATACCACCTGCTCGCTCTGGATGTGGAGCCACAGCTCTGAAGAGCCGAGAGACGTCGATTGCTCCAAGTGCCTTTGGAGTGAGTGCCAGATTTTCTCACTGCTTGGGATCTAACTTAGGTCCTTGTGAGCCCTGAATTGCGAATTAATCTTTGTAGGGCTTGGTGAAAGGCATCTGGATGTGATAAGAGGAGTGGGCGGGAGTTGCTGGGCTCTGAAAGCAGCACACCGGGGTGACAGATCCCGACTATTAGGGCTGCAATGTGAGGTGCTTTCCCAGAGCAGGAGGAGTTGTTTGGCATCCCGTTACCTAAATCCAACTAGATACTGGTGGACTGAATCCACAGGGGTGCCTGAGGCACTGAGCATTATAATTTGAGGAAATCCTTTGAGCAGGGTGCATCTCATTTGAAGGGAGGCAGGGAGTGCTGCTTCCCTGGCTGTTAAATTCCTCCCTGAGCACACGCAGCGTGTGTTAATTTGATGGTGACTAATGCAGGGAGTAGGTCTGGAGCACGAGCACCTTGAGATCCTGAATAAGCAAATGAGCAGGAGTGATGATTCTCCCTCAGTGCTCATGAAGTTTTACCTTGTTCTCCTGCAGGGAAGTGTTTGGTGTGACTGGAGTTGTTCTGCTGTTTAAACACATGCTGGCTTGATCTCCTTCCAGCTGTTTTCTTGGCTCTGCTCAGTTCAGTTTGGGGTGTTAATTGGATTTACACCAAATCAGGCGTGTGCTGTAAATAGTGAAAATGCCAATGCAACATGTTACAGTTCTGGGTGCTCTTAGCATGGAGCAGAAGATAGAGAGGAAATCTTGTGGGACAGCCATACGTGGGTAAGCCCTGCTCCTGAGGCAGCCGGGGAGCTGATTTCTCTGAGCAGGGGCACAAAGAACAAAGCCTCAAGGAAGCAAAACCAATTAAATGGTGCACAACAGAAGTTACAAAATGAAGGGAGGGAGAGGAGGGCAAGGCCAGCGCAGCGACTGAGTTGTTTTTAGGTTGGTCAGAATCTGAAAGAGGAACCCAGAGAAGTCTTGGCATCTCCAGCCTTGGAGCTGTGTGACACTTGCAGGGCAAAGCCTTGAGCAACTGGTAGCTCAGACCTGCTTAAGGCAGGAGCTGGGGCTACGGTCCTCCAGAGGAAGGGTCCTCTTTCTAACCAAAAATACCGTGATATTGGTTAACAACTGTTTAGTCTGTGCGTGTTGGATTTGTGTGACATTGGGCAGGTCATGGAGCTGCTCTGCCCATGTTCTTAAGAGCTTAATGGCTTTAACTGCCCCGCAGTGCAGATGAGGTGCTAAGTACTGCAAGATGCACACACTACTGTCACAGCCTTCCTGAGGGATGTCCTGCCTGAGGACTACATATGAACACCTAGTTTTTGACAGGAGAGAGATTAAAAGGCAAAGCAGGAACTGCCTGTTACATTGCAGTGTTCAGGAGGCTGGAACAAATGGGGACCTTTTGGAAAGTAAGATCCAGCTTAAGGAGGAGGAGTAGAGACACAAGTTCCTGGGTGAAATTAAATGTGGTGATGTAGTGGGAGAAACACCAGATTTTCTTTCAGTTCCCTCCTGCTCGGGGTGGCAAGCACAGGGTTTGACTTTGTGGGCAGCGCTCAGAAGATGCTGATGCTGGAGCAAATGGAAAGAGTTCTGTTTACTCTTGACCTAGAGGATGTTTGTGGCTTTTACTCTGGGTAATAAGGCTGCATGTTGATGCCTGAAAAGGAAGGGGCTTGTATTAGGATGCATTCCTTGGTTTCTTCCCAAGAGATCGCTGTGTGTCGCCAAGGCAACCAGCCAAAAACAAGGGTTATGTTTTGTAGCTGTGTTGGGGTTTTCAGAAACTTGCTTTTGACCTGAATTGGGCAGAAGCAGATGGTTCCTGTGAGTTGGGAGCTGCAGTTCTTGGGTAAAACCAAAGTCCCTTTCTCTTTTGGGGTATCAAAGCCGAACCTGATACTGGTTTTAGTGAGCAGCTACCTGTGTCTCTTGGGGTGAATGACCTTGTGCTAAGTGTCTTCCTTTCCAAACCTTGCCTCAAGTTATGCTCCATGCCTCAAGGAAGTAGTGCTTAGTGAAACTTTGATGACTTGGAAAACGTCAGTGATTTGCTGGTGCCCAGCAGGAGTCTGGGAGAGATAAAAAGCAGGTCTGGCACAGTCTGGAAATGCTGTGGATCAGTGGGTGTCTGTATGTACAGTCAGGGCTAATGATTTATTAGGAGGGAGGGAGGCAGCCCTGGAAGTTCAGTCTGCTGTTCTGTGAGATGCAAATGGTATTTTTTTTCAAATGTGGAAACTGGGCCTCTCTTTTCATCCCCATGTCTGGCCACTGATTGCCTGACTAGTAAAGAACAAAATGGAAATGGTTTGGTCCACATCCTCCTGACTTTTTGGAGCAGGAGGGTGGCTGGGAAGGCTGGGAGCAGGTTCCAGCCCTGCTCTGCTCTGCACAGAGAGAGCTCCAGCCCCTGCTTTGGGGGTCTGCTCATGGTGTCTGCAAGACCTGTGACTTTGGTGGCCGGAGGGATGCTGCTGGTGTTCAAGGCCTTTTGGGGAAAAACAGCTTTATTGCTCCTTCCAGACCTTCAGAGACATGAAGCAGCTGTTAGTTTTGGAGTCGGAGCTGGATCTTGATGAGGGAGAGAGAGAAAGATGCTGTTCCTGCGTTGAGATAACAAATGTGTTCCCAGCTCTCTTGTGCAGCTAGAGCTGCTGTGGTGGGACAAGGACAGGCAGGTCTCTGAGGGGCTGAAGAGCCATGTGTGGGGGACACAGCAGGGTGTGCAGGTGCAGGGCAGAGCCCTGGCTGGGCCCGTCCTGGGGACTTGGAGCTTTTGTCCTCCTGCAGGGTTAAGGTGCCCTTGAGGACTCTTCGTCTGCTCCGTGGCTGTTTTGAGACCTCTCCAAGGTGCACCAACATCAGCTCAGATAAAGCTGTGGGAGTGTGACTCAGCCTGAGGACTCGGAGACCATTCCCAGCTCCGAAGGGATGTGCTGGGCAGCTGCTGGAGGAGCCTGGCTGAGCTGTCAGCTCTGGTGGAGAGCACAGGATGCCTGCACAGGGCTGGAGGGAGACCTGCTGACCTTTATTCTAAACTGGGAGTGGGGCAGAGGATGCAGAGCACTGCTGGTGACCTCTGCTCAGGGCTCCTCTTTGTGCTCTGCCCTCGCAGAGAAGCAGCAGCATTCCAGCCCCACAGCCCCGGGAGGGAGGGCAGGCTTTGCTGCAGGATGTGCATCTTTGGGATCTCAGAGGATAAAATCTAGCTCGGCTGAGCTGACAAGACTCAATGGTGGTTTGGTCCCCTGCCAGAATAACGTACAATAAAGTTGTCAGCGAGATAGAAATCTGAGTTTCTGCAGAGCATGTGACTGGCATGTTGGAGCGAGAGCTCGGAAAGGATGGCAGGCTGAGGAGCCAGCCGGGCTCTTGGGGACCAGGCACTGCCTTCCCTGCATGTTCTCATCTCCTGGAGGCTGGACTGGCTGGCAATGGCCTGGCTGTGCAGCATTCACCCCAACTCTGCTCCTTCCATGTGTCTTGTCCCTCCTGCAGTCCATCCCGAGTCACACTATGTTTGTCCTCTCCAGGGGAAGTGACTTCTGGCCAGGCCACCCAAAGCCCTGTGAGTGAGAGGACCTGAGAGCCAACAGACAGCAGGTTGTTGATGGTTTTGATGTGTTTTTCTTGTCACAGCTGGTGGTTTGCCATGTGCTGGCAGACGAGCCTCAGCCCTGTGTGAGCAGGGATTACGGGAACAAGGCTGGTGGGATCCAAACCAGTTGGAGTCTGGTGCTAAATTGTCTTCACAGATGTTCAGCTGAACTTCCAAAAGTTCCAGCTTATGTGGACTTCAGGGAGGTCCATTTCCTAATGTTTTGAGCTGCGTTGTGCCTGAATGTGCCTTCCAAATTCCCACTTAAATATTTATCTGCTAAAAAAATGTTCTAAATATCCCTCAGTCTTCGTCGTGGGCAGGATTGGGCAGCAGCTTTGTTGATCTAACTTGCTGAACTTTTTGCTTCTGTAGTTTTCCATCTGTTGAGTTGTGCTGGAGATGGTCCCCTGTGAGAACTGGGTGTCAGCTTGGGCTGTGGGCAGGGATGAACATTTCCAGCTATTGCCCAGACCTGTTTGGAGCAGGTGTGGAGTCTCAGTATTAGTGGCTGCCTGAAGTGGTTTTTTGCAATGTCTAACAGAGTTAAATTAACCGTAACACAAGTAAATTAATCTGGTGGTAGAAGCAAAAATCTCTGCAAAAACTCCTTAGATTGTCATCTCTGTGTTTTGGAGGGCTCAGGACAGAGATTTATGTTCTTTAGCTCTGAGAGCTGCGTGTTCTTGCTCTGTTTTGTGTCTCTGGCTGTGCTCTGCTGGGGCAGATCCATCTGCCACTTTTAAGGAGGGGCTGTGGCAGTATCTGCCATGGATGTATGGCATTTTTGGTAGATGAGATCAGCAATGATAAATCATGCTCAGGAAATAAGTGTCTTGGATGAGGAAGCACAGCCCCTCCCCTGCAGAGGTGATCTCCACCAGCTGTCAGATGGCAGCAGGCTCTTTCACCCTGCCCTTTTCTATGTCTGCTGATTTTTAGCCTGTGATGTTGATGGCTGAAGACTCTAGAAATCAGAATTTGCTGTAGTTACATCTTTTGAACCACTTCACAAGCTGCACCCGAGGCTGGTGGTGGGGCACTGGGGGTTTTTTTGCTTCCCCACTGCCTGCCAGCTGCTTGAAGTGCTGGTACTTTCTTGGCAGAGCAGATGAGTCAGATTTATCTCATCTCTGTTGTGGGAAACTTTCTGTGACTGAGGTTCTCCATGGCCTCACCACTCCCATGCTTTGCCTCGTGCTGTAGCAACAGTCTGAGCTGCTCCCAGATTCCTCTGGTTTTCTTCCTCCCATCCCCTGCCACTGTCAGCACTGAGGGGAATGGGACAGAAGAGTTAAAATAGAAACTCTTAGGCAAATTAGAGACAAGCCTGGCTTTGAAGCTGGTTAGGATGTGCCCAGGGCTCAGCCTGCCCCAGAACTCGAGAGGAGATTTGAAGTACTTTGTGCTCTGAACTCTAATCACAAGGATTACAGTTAATGTTATCTTAATCAGTTTCCTTAATCTGTGGACAAGATTGGAGATGGTTTATAATTTCTCTCTATCTCGAGGATTCAGCTTGTTTTGGGTTTGGGTTTTCCTCCCCACTTTGTTTTTTCCAATACGTGGTCATGGTGTTCCTGAGAGGAGCAGAGGAAGGACACACTGGGACTGCTGGTCTGTCTTATATGTGGGGAACAGTAGGAAAAATGAAGATGTTTAATTTCTGCATTCAATGGCAGCAAAGGAATTCTCTGTAAGAGCTGCTGCAGCAGCATCTCCTTCTCCTCAGGAGTTGTGCTCACCCCCTTCCTGAGTGAAACCTGAATTTAAAACCTGTGTACAGCCCAGACTGTTCCTAGTGCCTGCAGTGGGGTGTGGGTATGGGGTGTGAGGCTGGGAGGAATCACTGTTGGGGCAGTTTGTGTAGGAAGAGTCACCTGCAGGGTCTGTGTCACACAGAGCAATTCACAACCATCCTGGAGAATCTGCACTGCAGGAACTCGGGGCTGATGTTTTCCGAGAAGTGCCCTTTGGGTGATCTTGGGAACTTGGCAGGATAGGATGGAGCTGCTGCTTTGGGGGCACTGGAAGGAACACAGGCAGGCTGGAGAAACATCTCAGACACCACGCCAGCAGAACCCTCGGGAGCTGAGGGAAGTTGTGTCACTTGCACTGGTGAAAACGCAGGGCTGAGGACACATCCCTGAGCCTCCTGGTGGACCTGCTGCACTGCTCGTCCAGGCAGGACCTTTTGCATGTTAGTTGTAGAGAAAGAGGGCAAGAGAGACATGAACTCTGCCATGCAGGGCATGCTGTGCACACCCCTGAAACCTGCTGGTCCTGAAGTCTGGAAAAGCTCCTTGGCGGGGTGGGAGGTAATTCTGTTCCCAACCTCCCTGTGTTTCCCATGGAATGATGCTCCTCTGGGTCTCATTCCAGCACCAAACCAAGGCATTTGAGCTGCTCTGGGCAGTCTGGGTTGCACAGAAATGTTTGGGGGTGGTGACTCCCAGCACTGCACCGTGGTGTAGCTACAACTGCTCTGCTCAGAGCTGCCTGGAAAAGAGAATCCTCTGCTCTTGGGGAGTTCTGTGTGGTGTTTATGAAGACACCGAGCCTTGGCACGAATTGTACCTTGTTTATCCTGCTCTCTTGGTGTATTCAGGGGTTTGTTTTGTAGACATAGAGAGATTTGTCTAATTCTTAAGGCCCAAGTAAGTTGAATTGCTTGTTAAACTGTGGCAGGCTCTGCCTGCAGATGTGAGGAGGAATAAAGGGCTCCTTGGGTGAATGGCTGCTCTGTGCCCTGGCACACTGGGGCTCCAGCTGTGGTTCTTTGGGCTCTGGCATCTCTCCTTGTCCAACACAGTTGAGGGAAGAGTTAACCAAGCTGCCTGTCCTGTGATGCTCCCGGGGCTGTCCCCACCCTGTCACTTCTCATCAGGAATTTGAAACTTCCCTGTGTCTTGCACAAGGAGTTTAATATTTCGAATCTCCATGCATTGCTCCTATCTACCATGTGCTCCAGCATATTGATTACACAGAGCTGGCTTTGTGGGTTGCCTTGTAAATGGAGACTTTCTTGTTTTGCCTTGTGCCTTGGGAGCTGGGATGTGATCCTGGAGGAAACCTCTCTCTTGCCAGCCACACAGGGCTTCCCTGACTGCTCCTGCTGTAAATCTTTAGTGCCCTTAGCTCTAAGTGCCTTAGCAACTAATTGTGGTGCAGTTAATGGCTGAGCAAAAGTCAGTGTTGCTCTTAGGAAACACTTCTTGGAGAAGCATGATCGAGTGAGCCTGTGGTGACACAGCCAACTTCAGTTCCCCAAAATTATTCCTTTTGTACAGAGTGACAGAAAAGCTCATTTCTGAAGTGCCATGGGCAGTTTCCATGGGCATACTTAGGCTGCTTCAGCCACAGCCATGCAGGGTTAATCCGATAGAGGAACCAAGCCTCAAGTCCCCTCGGTTCCTAGGGATAGTTGTCAGGGAAAAACCCTTTATTCCTGTGTCAAGGAAAGGCTTTAGAGGTGCAAAAGCTCCTTATCTTCTCCGGAATGATAGCAAATGCCTTGGTCATGTGCTGATGCTGCTGCTGCAGTCCCCAGGGTGCTATTCCAGGCTGCTGCACACCCTTTGTGCCTGGAGTTATTCAACAGTTTGGGCTGACACGTGGCCACGTTTTCAGGACAAGTACAGGCATGCAGACAAGCTCATCACTGACTCCAAGGAAATGGCTCATTTTTACAAAAATCCTTGATCTAAAACTTTGTTTTCATGGGAGTTGTCTAGGTCATGGACTGCAGGTAGCTGTAATATGAAGTTTTCTGCAGAGGTTTGGAGTTTATGAACTGCTCCTCTGCCTCCTTTTACTAAATCTGCTCCCCTGTGAGAACAGTCAGATGGGAGGACCAGGGTAAAGCCTTTGGAGATCTTTTCCACCATAAATTACCTGCTTCTGCCCTCTGTTTCCAGTCTCACAAGCAGTCATTTGTGTGTGCAGAGACCTTCCCTCCCACCCCACGGCAGCTGGGAGTTGTTCTGTGTTCAGGCCAGCCCTGAGCTCTGCTGGGCAGAGCCTCCCTCAGCAGAGTGGGTTTTTTGTTGAGTTTTCCAGCTCGAGGGGCTGTTGCCAAACCTCCCTGGGGTGCTCTGTGTGCTCAGCCTTCCTGACCCCTGCCCAGCTGCCTGCTGCAGGTTCAGGTGTCAGGCGTGATGTCCTTGTGCTTTCATCTCGTTGACCCAATCTTTAGACAAACCAGTGCAGCAGCAAATGTAGCTCAGTGCAAGATGCACAGGAACACGAGGTTATTCCAAACCCTCACTTTGCTCCTCTCTGATCTCTGGGATTTCATTCACTCCAGCTGAATTGTCCCCCCTCCCTGCAGGTCCAGCCAAACCCTCCCGTGTTGTAGCTGAGAGAGGAGGTGTTTGGTTGACCGGGTGTGAAAAGCTGCTTTAAATCACACCCGGCAGTCCCTGGGCCTGTCACTTGAGGATTATATTGCTTGAGGAGAGAGCATGATAGAAGAAAATTAGCACCTGAAAAGAACAAATCTGATCCCTGGTTCTCCTCAGCTGTTTGGATCTGGTGAAGCCTTGGTGGGCTGGGACCTGTTGGAGTTGCTGTGGGATGTCAGCAATGTGCTGACTCTGACTCTCCTTGCTGGGATATAATTACAGGGTGATTTTTTTTTTTTTTCTCTTTTAATATCTGGAATGTTTATTTTTTCCTGACTGTTACAAGGTGAGGATTTGGGTTGCCAAAGAGGTTCCTGTTTTAAAGGTGCAAACACCCTACATTATCACTTGGGCTTTGCCTCCTCAGCCAAGAAGCAAATGTGATAAAGGGTGGGGAAGAGAAAAGCCACACTAAAGAGATTGCTTCTGGAGCTGAGGATGCAGATTAACCCCGGGAGACTTTCAGGGAGATCCCTGGTGTGTGAGAAGCCCACAGAGTGTTTGCTCTGTCTTTAAAACTGCCTTGCAGACTTTCCCACCTCCCTTTGGGAGGTGAGGTGTCTGCTGACTGTTGTAGGTTGGGTTGTATAAACTGGTTATTTTTATTTCTAATAAGTCTCTGCCCATGGGGACTCTTTGGTGGTTGGTCTGGGAGCAGCCTGCCCTGAAACAAGGTTGACTTCTGTTTTCTTTTCTAAATGAGCCTTGTATGACTCCTCAGATTTACGCACGTTGGGCAATGTTTGCCCTGCCTTCCCTTTTCCTGGGTACTTTATCACTCATTACTGTTCAAATCCTAGCAAATAAATAAATGATTCTTGCTATGGCAACAAGAATCTGTTGGCTGAACAGCACAATATTCCCTGAAAAGCCTGCTTTACTTTTCCCAGCACGTCTCTGATTGCTTGGCAGAGTATTAATATATAGATATATGGGCTGGTTTGTGACACAGTTGTGGGTGAAACCTTCAGGTGAGTGAAGAGTGACAAATCCCTGCAAACATCCACAGCTGAAGGGTGCAAAATTCTTCCTTGCCACAAGTGGCAGCTGCTGCTGGGGCAGAAGTGGGGAAAGCAGTGCTGAGACACACTGAGCAGAGCCCTCTGGCCAGGCTCCAGCGTGCTTGGCTCTGCTGGGATAGGCTTTTCTTCTCAACAAACGTCCCCTCTTGCCTTTTGTGTTCCCAGAAAAGCCTCAGTGGTCTGGCAAGGGGCTGCTGGCTGTGCAAACCTCTTGTCTGTGCCATTACTGGGCTCTTGATTTGCCTTTTCAGATGGTTCCTGGCACTGAAGTGCCTGTGTTCCCAGCAGTTCTGTGGCTGCTCAGAGTGTTTCCTAAGGCAGCCCTGCCCCAGGTGTCCCCTGCTTTCACCTGAGCACGTCACCCTCTCTCTTCTCTTGGGTCGAGCTGGGGTTGTGCTTCCCTGAAAGCAAGTCATGCGTGGGGAGGGGAGCTCAGCAGGTTTATTGCTTTGGGCTTTGGTGCTCTCTCCCTGCACAGGCTGGGCTGGCTGAACTCCCTGCAGCCCTTCCCTGTGCCAGCCCCTGGTTGTTCCTGGTGTTTGCTTTGCCTGGGTGCGTCCCCGGCTTTATTGCAGCAGCCCTGGGGCTGTGCTGGTGCTCGGGGCAGCTCTGGGGGCACAGGCTGGGACACCCCCACCCGTGTGGGTTTTGGTGGGGCTTGCTGCCTGCTCCGAGCTCAGCGTGGGCTGCTGGAGCAGCAGGCTGGCTTGTCCTGAGCTGTCCCCAGCTGTCCCCTGGGCACGTGTGGCTGCCCTGCTGTGGTTAATGATTGCTCTGTGGGAATGGCTCCAGCACTGCCTCCTGCACAGGTGCCTGGGAGGCTCCTGCAGGACACCCAGCCCAGCTCTGGGAACCAGAACGGGGATGAACTGGCTGGGAAGTGGGAGCTGTGTGAGTTGGGGGCTGGAGGGGTGTTGCTGCCTCTGGGCACTGTGTGAGGAGTGTCATATCTCTGTCATAGCCCTGGGTCATTTCTGCTGCATTCTGCTTTCTGGTTTTACTCCTGGTGAGGCTGTTTCCTCCTCCAGCACTACATGCACCTTTGGTCCAAACTGGACTCTTAAGTAATTTTTCTTAGAGATTTCCTCCAGATAACAGAAAACCAGGAGCACTTAGTTCCACCTCCCAGGCTTAAATTCTAAACCCAAGGCATATCTCTCCTGTCTCCTGTTTTCCATGTTTATCCAAGCACTTTCTGCCCTTCAGTGCAGTTGCCAGCCCTGGTAAGCAGCCTGTGTGCAGTGTCTGGTTCTGGGATAGCTCCTGAGCTTCCAGGAGCTCTGGGCACCTCCAGCCTCGTGGCCTTCGTGCCTGGCAGTGTGGCTTGTCCCCAGTACAGACACCACATTGTGAGCAGGCACAGCCTGGCTCGGATCAGGGAGCATCTAGGTCATCAGCAGGGATGGGAAATTCAGGGAACAGCAACTGGGGTGCTCTCATCTTCAGGACTGTTTTATTCCAACCCCTTTTCTTTGAAATGCAATCACTCTTCTCCCCATGTGTCATCTGGAGGAGGCCAGAGTGGCTCTGAACAGGGCTGGGGCAGGGAATGGGGAAAGGCAGCTGGTTGCCCTCTCTGCTGTTCCCATCCTGCCTTCTCTGGGAGTGTGTCCAAGGCACATCCCGTCCTGGGGTGGGGTGGCACCCCAAGTGTGCAGCTGCAGTGTGGAGGAGGTGCCCTGTTACCCACATTCCAGTTGAACTCCCCTGGCAGTTTTGCTGAGAAGCAGCAGTGAAACCCTCCCTGCCTGGCCCTGCAGACCCTGATCCCCCACAGCTCCCGGGTCCCGTGGGCAGCACGGGTGACACTGTGACCCACTGGCAGCTCCGGCCCCTGGGGACTTCAGCAGCCCCCAGACTGTGGCACTGGTGCTCTGGCCACTGGGCATGCAGAGGGATCAGATGCCCCTGGGCAGGGCCTGTGGGGCTTGAGAGCTGCTTGGGGACAGGTGACACTTCCCAGCCTGTGGGGGATTCGTGTGTGAGGAAAACTGCAAATGTGGCACGAGAGGGAAACGTGCTGCACTTGCTTTTGCCAGCCATTACCTGGCATCTGCAGAGACCCATCCAGCTCCTGCTGCCTGTCACAAGCTACCACGTCCTTTTAATTCTGTTTATAACCTTATTGACTGGATTTTAATTGTATTTAGAAGTAGAGGGATCACAACACCCATTTAGACAGCTGCTGCTGAACCTTGATCCTTGTTGGCCGGATACTTCCCTACTTGTGGCGTAAATCTATTCCTGGCAGGCTTATCCTCCTTGTTTGTCTGTTGTGTGCTGGCATCAGCAGCTCTCTGCTCCTTGGGAGGTTCTTTTCTGGTGGTTTTAAAGAGCTGTGATGCTTTTTCTCAACCTGCCCTTGTGCTGGTGTGGAGTTTTTGCCAGTGAATCTCCTCTGCACCTGTTGAGGTGACCTGTAACCAGATCCTCCAAGCACAAAGGTAGATAATGATTAGGGCAGGTGAGGCTGCAGGGACAAAACCTTTCCCTGAGCTTTTCTTTTCGACTTGGAATAGCACATGTGGAGTTACTTCCAGCATGTGCTGGGTGTTACAGGGAGGGTGCTGCCAGCCATCCCTCTTCCAGCAGAAATGCCTTGCTTCGTTCCTGGTTTGATGATTACAGTGCTGTAGCCACTCCAAAATTTTTTTCCTCAGTTATTCACCAGTGATGAACTTCTCTTAGAGCAAGGGTTGGTCTTAAACACCTCTCCATTTCTAGTGTTTTTGCTCTCCAATTTTCTTCATGACCTATAAAATTCTGGTTTTAATTAGATGAACTCCCGTGTTCACCACCTTCATCCCTCAGTTACCATGCAAAGGTCATTAGTGAGAATGCTGAATAAAACTGGTTTCAAACCAGAACCTTGTCCAGTATTTTCCTTTCTCTGCTACCACCTGTACCATCTCCCCTTTCGCTGCCTTCACCTTCTCACTTATGGTATTAAGCCCAGTTTTATGTAGCTGAAATAGCTCTTTGCTTCTCAAGACAGGAGTTCTTGATCCAGCAGTGTTTCTGTTTTCTGGAGCATGGGTACACAAAGGAGTTGTCAGGCATTAGAATTGTCATCTTTCCAACATGTGGATGTTTTCCTTTCCTGCTTGGCAACACTAATCTCTTGAGAGACAGACTGGCAGCTCCTCCTGGGTGCTGGGCATCAGTGTGAGATGACAGTGAAGGGCAAAATGCCAGGGGTACTCTGGACCCCTCAGCCTTCTGCCTCCATCCCATCCATTTGGCTCTGCTTTTGGGGTTTCCCTCAGTGTGGCAAAACCAAGGCATATGGGGAGGATTTGGGGGATATTTACTCACTCCTATAAAGCAGGGTGCACCCTGGGGTGCCCAGTGGCCTGTGCCAGAGGCAGCACTGGGATCAGTGGGTTCTGATAATCCTCCTTTGCTGTTGTCTAGATGAAGATCTCCTTCAATGAGACAAGTTTGCAGACTATGTTTGAGTACCCATCAGAGAGCTCCCTGGCAGAAGAGGAGGAGGAAGAGGAAGGACATGCTTCTGAAACAGAGGAGGAAAAATCTTGCAGCTTTCACATTCCACGCCCAAACAGCACTTTGCATCCCAGTACTCCTAACTCAGGTGAGTGAGGCAGTGTTGGCATTGTGGGGCTTCTGGTGGTGTCAAGAGCCTGTCCATGTTTCCTGCAGACCCTCATGGGGCTCCACAAGGGTGGAAGTGCTCATGGAGGGGAACAGGGAACTGCAGCTGGGCAGCTTCCATTGTGTTCCTGCCAGGATCCTGCTCCCACTTCCTGCTGGGGTGGTGAGGCATATTTACATCAGCTTTCTCCTTCCAGCAGATTTGTCCAGCTACACCCCAAAGCACTCCGTGAAGTTCAGCGAGTGGCAGGAGCAGAAGTATGAGGGTCCTGCTGCAGAGGGACCCCTCCCAAAGGAAGCTGATTCCCACAGGAACCAAGTCATGGTGAGGCTTTAAATAAGCAAGTCTTGGCTTTGTCCTGCTGTGCTGTTCTGTGGCACTGGGGTTGTTCTGGGCAGGGGATGGGATGTGCTTTGTGCTCACTGTCCAGGGAGGTGTGTCACTGTCACAAAGGGCCCAGCACACAGTCCCACTGCCACAACACACCTGCCTCTCCCTGTCTCTGTGAAGGACACTGAAGGCAGCTGGCACACTCTACTCAGCACAGGAAAGACATGGAACTGTTGGAATGAGTGCAGAGGAGGCCACAGAGATGCTCCAAGGGCTGGAGCCCCTCTGCTCTGGAGCCAGGCTGGGAGAGCTGGGGGTGTTCACCTGGAGAAGGATCCAGGGAGACCTGAGAGCCCCTTCCAGTGCCTAAGGGGGGCTTGTAAAAAAGAGGGACATTGAGCTTTTACATGCAGTTGGGCGGACAAGTGGGGGGGTGTTTAATCTAAAAGAGGAAAGATTTACATTAGATATTGGGAAGAAATCCTTCCCTGTGAGGGAGGGTGGGCAGGCCCTGGCACAGGTTGTCCTGAGGAGCTGTGGCTGCCCCATCCCTGAAAGTGTCCAAGGATGGAGCTTGGAGCAACCTGGAAGGTTGTGGAAGATGTCCCTACCCATGAAAGCGAGTAGAATGAGATGAGCTTTAAGGTCCTTTCCAACCCAACCCATTTTGGGATTCTGTGATTCTCCAGGGCACATTTGGAGGGGGAATTAACGCCCTGGTGAGCCCTGGGCAAAGTGCCAGCACAGCCTTCCCCATCCGGAGGGGTGGGTGCTGCTTTGCTCTGGGTTTGATGACCCCTTGGTGTCACTGCTCTGCTCTCCCCACAGCTCACCCCGGCCGAGAAGGGCGGACTCTCGGATTTCAGCAGCGAGCCTGCGCTCTATTTCTGAAGGCTCCATCCCCGCTCCTGCAGCAGCAGCTGCCGGGCAGGCCGTGCCAGTGCAGCCTCCCCGCGCACGGACAGCGCCCGCCCGCCCCAGCGCGCCCCGCGCTGGATCCCGATGCCAAGGGGGGACCAGATGCTGTCGGGCATCTTCGGAGAATATTTGCACTGCATTTTGGGACCTAATTACTATTTTTAAGGCGTATGATTTATTCTGCCTGTGGCCTTGCGTATTCCTTGTTCAAGATCAGCTGCTGGTTAGGCAAGTGTGTGAAGGGCAGAGCTGGAGGGCCGGCAGGGATCTCCCGGTGCTTCTCGGGGTGCAGGCACTGCAGGCTCTGGGCAGCTGCTGGAACACTTCTCCCAGCGGTGATTTGACAGATGGGGTGTCAATTTGGAAAACCACTGTAGGTTCATGGTGTTCCTGGCATGTTTCTGGGTCTGGTTGCACTGAACCACCATGGAATTAACGTGCCAGTTACATGTTTGTGGAGTTCACTGCACACCCTGTGTGAGGGATGGGGAGAGGAATGAACTGCCTTTAGCTTTAGGTGTCATTTTGCACCAGTCTATAAAGAAGTGTCCAGACTGGCTCGAGCCTCTTGAAAATTCCCAAATATTGGCCATAGCTTTGATCTGTCCATACCCAGCTCTGGCATCCAGTCTCTAGGAATTGCTGGTTGTGCTCGTTTGCCAGTTCCTCTTGTTGCTCTGTTCCAGATCTGGTTGATCTGTCGTGGTTGGTGGAGAAGGTTCCTTTCAACCACACTCTGCTCCTCTAATCAAAGCACAGGAGGGCACTTTCACTCCTTTCTTCTGCAGAACTTGAACAAGGAATGCGGGTTTTTTTGTTTTTTTCTAGGATTTTATAGTTCTATTGTAATTGTTTAATGCAGCCAATATGCAAAGGAATCTGCTAGAATCTTCCATTTACATTTTCTACTACTGTAAACTCAGGGTCCAAATTGCACTCTGGAACAGATGGAACACTGCTGCTAATGTGATTTGTACTTTGGGATTAAAAGAGAGGTAGTGGGAACAGATCCGGCCTCTTTGGGCTTTATGGAATGAGTGGTCCCCTGGCGTGGGGCTCTGTCCAAAGGAACAGGCTGGCATCTTTGATTTAATTTGATATTTTTATTGCTTTGTCTGTTATATAGAGATGATGAATGTCTGCACAAGGTCTGTGAACTGAAAATGCTCTACATACCTTGCACTGGGTTTGGTGTGTATTGTAGCAGCAGGGGAAGGTCGTTCTGCTGAGAAATACAGTCAGGATTAAATGTTAGTACATACCTACTTGTAGCTGTCCCCTTCTGTGCCTAAATACTTCTGGAAAGAGAAGGAAAAAAAGAAAAAAAAAAATATATTCAGTAGTTTGTTAGATTTTGGCTGGAGGGGTCACACAGGAACACTTTGGACCTCCTTGTCCTTTCCAGGCCAACTCAAGACCGGCTCCCTGCGTGACCTCCTGGTGTCTGCAGTGCATCTGCCTGTGACATGACACAAGTACTGTGGAATTTCACGTGTTAAGGCTTCTCCTGTTAATGAAATACTTCAGGACACGGTGCTGAGACTGGGGTAGAATGAGGGAAAATGCAAGGCCTCCAGTGAGTGCAAGATTTTAAGGTGTAAGTTCTCAGCTGTATGGAGTTAACACTGAGCAGTGCCCACAGCCAAAGATAGGGGGCTATGTTTGAAGAAAAGTTTTCTTTTTACAGCTTTTTTAGCAGGAAAGGTCCCAGTGAGCATCTTTCCCTGTGGAAAAGCCCAGGCCAGTTTAAGGCAGCTCTCTTTCTAGATTCACAGCTTAGCAAAACTGCAGGTGGTAAAGCAAAAGCTGCTTTCAACTCAAGTTAAGGACAAGGTGTCAGGACTAGTTCAGATTTCTTTCTGCTGTGGATCAAAGAGGAATGCTAAAGCCAACAATACCCTGCAGCTTGTTCCCCGACCTCAGCCAGCTGAAACACTGCTCTGGTGTGCTGTACTCTGAGTTAACTCGTGCCTGCAGCCCTGTGGGCAGGACAGGCTCAGCAGCTGTGGGAGTGCAGAGTGTGCTGCTGACTCTCTGCTCCTTCCCCAGTGACCCTGCTCTGCCCTGTCCCTGGCTCACACCTCACCCAGCTCTGCTCTAATCCCTGTCTGTGCCAGGTGCTCTGAGCTCACTCCTGGCAGAGCAAGGTGAGTGCTGTTCCCAGGGCAGAAGCAGCTAAGTCACCTCCTGGGACACGCTCCAGGATCACTGTGCTCAAAATAAAAGGTGTTTTTTTTGTACATGCCTACCCTCATCTCCAGCATTTGAGGATCAACTTTAGTCGATCTCTAACTAATACCAAAGCACGTCTGAAAGGAAAATTTACTTCTGCAAAACAGAGACTTTTATTAAATGTGGCATCCTTGTAGCAGAACAGCAGCTGTCCCAGACCAGCAGGACTTCCCAGGCTCAAAACCAAGTTTAGGAATGCTTTTGTTGACGTGCTTGTTGTCCTAATGAACTGCTTTGTGGCTCACTGGCTTTATCATCATTCCCACTTTCTTCCTTCAGGATATCTAGCAATGTCTGAGAATTGTCCAGTATCTGGGAAAGAAATAAAAATAGCTTATTTTTACATAAACTGTTTCTCTTATGAATTCCCTTCAAGTTCAGCTGACCTGCCTTGAAGCAAGAGGGGTTCTCCAGCCCTTCCAGTGCCTAATTCCTGGTGATGTATCATCCTGTATCATTCTTGCAGGAATGTCTGGGGGGAATTGCTCTGGTTTGTGCCCAGATCCTGAATATGAAACACCTTAAACAATTTATCTGTCTTGGAGCACAAGGCAGAGAACTTCCTGAAGCAGCCTGGGCTGAACTTCTGGGGGTTTTTTGTTTGGTTGGCAGGGACTTTTTAAGGGACATGTTGATACCTGGGATTTTTAGATCAGCATTATTGTGTTCAGCTGACTCAGTTTCAAGTCTCTTCTGCTGTTAAAACTGCACATTTTGAGTTTCTGGCTTCAATCCTAACCCAACTCCATGGTGACCTTAAGTCAGAGTAAATCTTTTATTAATTTTCTCCTATTTTTAGCTTACAGTGTACACAATCTAACATCCCTGTGGGCTACAAAAGGTTATGGGGGACCTTGTTGCCTGTCCATCTCACCAATGTAAAATTTAAACAGTGGACAATTGTAACAAAATGTGATGGTTGTAGTCCCAAAGATCATTTTATGTTCCTGTGAGCCTGTGGGAATCACTCAGTGGACAGAGAGGAGCTGAAGGGAAGTGCCCTGCAGGATGAGGGGCTGGAGGGATTTGCCATCCTGGAGGAAGGTGGAGCCCTGTGAGGGGTGGGGGGAGGCAAGGAGTGATCACAAACTAGTGATGTACTTCCCCAGGAAGGGAACTTAGTTACTGGTTTCTGTTTGTAGGACACCTGCACCCTCTCCTGACCACCTCTGCTTTACACCTCCTGTGAGTGTTCATTTCAATAAACAGGAATTCAGTTGTAGGCTGGGGCTGTGACTTGGACCTCAAGTAAGGTTGTTTTCAAAAGGGCTGTTTGTGCACCTTTATGATACAGTTTTTAAGCTGTTAAGTTTTTATGTGAGTTTCAGTTCAACCATCAGGTTCTGAAGCATCTCCAGCCTCACCTGAAAATTAACTGTCATGGGCAAGTACTGGCTTTGGGAGAGGAAGAGGTGCTGACACAGAGTAGGTGATCACATCCAAAAGGCAGATGGGAGGAGACAAACTAATAGGGGAAAGAATGCTTGTGGCCTAAACTGCCCTGTCACCAACAGAAGGAAGACTGCCAGTTATCTGAAAGTGGACTTGAAAGATCCTTTTTTAAAAATCAAAAGCTTGGTGGTGTGTAATGCAGACATGACTTCAGCTGTGATCCTGCATGTGGGATCAAGCAATCCTTACCTGGCATTTTACAAATGCAGGAACAGTGACAGGGTAGAGCTGTCCCAGGAGCTGAAATGACAGCACCAGCCTTCCACTGTTTGCCTCCTTCCCACCCTTAACTGCCTCAACATTTGGATTCTTAATGACACTATTTCATTAAAGATGAAAGAAACTACATGAAATGTTGGGCAGGAAGAGTGGCAGGCCAACAGCTCCATCAGCACCCCTGTTACCTGCATGAATTCATGGGCTCCTGGGCAGTGTCATGTCTCTGGTTTCCCCCAAACTATGGGGGTGAGATGGTCACTGTCGGGGGTCTATTTCAAGGACCGCTTTGATGTGTTTCAACAATAAAGTTTGCTCAAGCTCAAACCACCAAAACTAACACAAATCCAACCCCTTCATCAAGGGGGTGAGCCAGCCAGAGCCACATCCCGGGCATGGGGCAGGGCAGGTGTCAGGGCTGGAATGCTCTGATTGTGGAGGATGGTCCATGGAGGTGCTGCAGGCTGGTCCTTCAGGCCAGAACAGCCCCCGAGGTCACAGAATATCCTCAGCTGGAAGGGACCCTCAGGGACCATCCAGTCCAACTCCTGGCCCTGCACAGACACCCCAACAATCCCACCCTGTCCCTCAGAGGATCATCCAAACCCTCCTGGAGCTCTGGCA
>JAWWEW010000038.1:9647826-9662680 GCA_035583185.1 Anabacerthia variegaticeps | reverse complement strand
CCCTGTGTCCCCCATATCCTCTGTGTCCCTCCATGTCCCCTGTGTCCCCCCTGTCCCCTGTGTCCCCCCTGTCCCCTGTGTCCCCTCTGACCCCAGCCAGTTAGGGAGGTGCCGGCCCCACAGCGTCCCCAGGCTGGGCCGGCTGAGCCCCATCCCTGGGGGCTCCAGGTGGACAGGGAAGGGGTTTGCCCCAGAGCCTGGCAGTAAAGGGGTTTTGCCCCAGAGCCTGGTGTTTCAAGGGTGGCTTGCAGCATTCCTGCCAGAGTGTGTGTCCTGCACAGCCACCAGAAGGGACAGTGATGGGTGGGTGGGTGGGTGGAGGGATGGAGGGAGGGATGGATGGAGGGATGGATGGAGGGAGGGATGGATGGATGGATGGAGGGATAGAGGGAGGGAGGGATGGATGGATGGATGGATGGATGGACGGATGGATGGATGGAGAGATGGATGGATGGATGGAAGGATGGATGGATGGACGGATGGATGGACGGATGGATGGATGGATGGATGGATGGATGGATGGAGGAATGGATAGACAGATGGATTGGTGGGTGGATGGATGGATGGATTGGTGGGTGGGTGGATGGATCGATGGATAGAGGGATAGAGGGATGGATGGACGGATGGAGGGATGGATGGATTGGTGGGTGGAGGGATGGATGGATGGATGGATGGATGGACAGATGGATTGGTGGGTGGATGGATGGATGCAGGTTTGATCCCTGGGAGGTGGGCTCTGGGCTTCCAGCACTGGGTGAGACCCCAGCAGGCATCCACCTGGTGCTGCTGGGCAGCAGAGTCTGTGTGTGCTCCATGAAATGCAGAGCCCGTGTGTGCTCCATGGAGTGCACAGGCCGTGTGTGCTCCATGAAATGCACAGGCCGTGTGTGCTCCATGGAATGCACAGTCCGTGTGTGCTCCATGGAGTGCACAGTCCATGTGTGTGCTCCATGGAGTGCACAGGCCGTGTGTGCTCCATGAAATGCACAGTCCATGTGTGTGCTCCATGGAATGCACAGTCCGTGTGTGCTCCATGGAGTGCACAGTCCATGTGTGTGCTCCATGGAATTCTGACTCGGTGTCCCCCGTCCCTCGCAGGCAGTGCCGAGGCCCGAGGCTGCGGGGCCGCTGCAGGATGCCGAGCTCCGGGCAGCCCTGGACGTGCTGCAGTGCTACGGCCTGCACTCCATCCTGGAGGAGTGGTTCATCGAGGTGCTGCAGACAGACCTGCAGGCCAACATCGGCCCCGAGTTCTGGAAGCGCATCATCCAGTATGAGAACACGGCCGAGGAGCCGCAGTGCGCCACGCTCCTCCTGGACGCCTTCAGCCACCTCCAGAGCCGCCTGGAGCCCTACCTGAACAGCCTGGAGCTCCTGGAGGAGTGGACCAAGGCGGGCCTGCTCCTGGGCACGGGCGCTCAGACGCTGCGAGAGAAGGTCTACACCATGTTCAAGGCTATCCTCTTCTTCTCCACCACCAAATCCTTCCAGGCAATGATCCAGCAGTTCTACAGCCGCACCTTCCGGATATACATGCGGCAGTGGAGGAAGGGAGAGGATGGGATGAACGAGGGCGAGAGCAGCATGAGTGAGACGGAGCAGGAGAGTGACACGGAGGAGGCTGGGGCAGAGGGCCCGCTCTGCCCGGGCTGCAGCAGCAAGAGGGAGCAGTGCTGGTGCCACGAAGCCATGGAGCAGTTTCAGCAGCTCAATGACATTCTGTACGTGTGTCACGGGGTGGTGGCTCTCACTGGGAACAAGGCAGGGTCTGGATGGGGAACAGCAGCAGGTTTAGTGATCCCTGAGAACCTGAGGAGCTGTGTGTGAGGTCAGGCTGTGTCACTGTACTGGGCAGAGAACTTAACGCAGCTGGTTGCCAGCTGGTGGTTGAACCAGAGCAGATCTTTAGACAGAAAGTTCCTCTCCCTGGGTATGAGACTATCTTCCTCTTGGTCTCAGGCCTTCTGACCACAAAGAAACAAACCAGTGGAAGGTGCCCCTGCCTAGGACAGGGAGCTTTACTGGATGATCTTTAAGGTCCCTTCCAACCCAAACCTCTGTTTGGGTTGGAACTCTTCTGAATGAAAAACCTTTTGATGGCTAGAGAATAGTGTTTGTAAGGAAGATTGGACAGCAGTAGTGCCACGTGTTGCATATGGAGTGCCTCTCTGTGGGCTGTCAGAGCGTGTGAACTGAGGCCTCATCTGTAGCATGTGCAGGGAAGAAGGTCCCTCAGGCTTGAGATGTTCTTCATTTGCTTGTGCCTTTGCTCCCACCCGCTCCTGATGGGTCACTCCATGTCTGCAGCCACCGGCTGAATTTGCTGGAGAGGGTGAGCGCCGACGCCGTCACCACCATCCTGCACAGGATGATCGAGGAGAGGATGGAGCAGCGGTGCCGCGGCGAGTACGAGCACTCCTTCCTCAGTGAGTTCCAGGAGGTAAGGCAGCCAGGGCCCTGCTCTGCACACCTGCCCCTGCTCTTGGTTCAGCAGCTCAGGCTTAAGGCAGATTCCACCTGAGAACACCTGGTGCAGGGCTATGGCTTCCCCCATCCCTGGCAGGAGGGGTGGGTTGAACTCCCCGTTCTGTTTGATGCTGGAGGGAAAGGTTTATTCCGCCCTGTGCACAGTGGACCATTGTATTTCACCTTGTGGTGGCCACAGTAAGGAGGGAATTTCTGTGGTTCCAGTTTACAAACTACAAGATCCACAAGTGCCACGTGGCCTGCAGAGGACCCTCCCTCTATGTAGGTGAGCACACAGTTTGAATTTTTGTGGCTGTTTTCTGACCCCTTTCCAGTTTCCATGTGAAATAGGAAGCAAGGGTGGGAGAGGATACTCTGCTATTGATTTCACCAGTGGCCACATAGAGAATTAAAACCTTTCTTTGCAATTGCCCAGTTGCTACTTAAACCAAGTTTGTGTGGGGCTGTTTACCAGTATGACCTTAAAATAAAATTCTGTGGGTTGTGTCTCTTCCAGGACACCTGGACACCTGGAGCTTCCTGTGCTCTGTGTCCCTTGATCATGGCCTTGTCTTTGCCCATGGCAGAGCACCAGGTGTGCAGCCAGGTTGCCATACAGGCAGGACTGTGGTGGCTGTCACTGTTTGCCATGCCCACTGCTTTTGTTGCCTGCAAACATCAAAAGTTATTCTGTGTTTACTCCCCTTTAGAACACTTTCTTTACTGCACCTCATGTGAAATGCATGTGATGACCTGGAGGTTGTTTAGGGGCACCAGAGAAAATGCAGCTGCATTCTGCTCCTCAGATGCTGCAGAAGGTCCCCTTGTTCCCACCTCTTCAGGAGGGTCAGTGTGTTTGGCCACAGAATACTGGAGCATGTCAGAATTAGGAAGAGATAATTTTAAGAAAAACAAAAGCACAAGCCTGGCAATCCAAAGGTAAATGAGGAGAAGTCTGAGAAACAGGTTGCTGAAAGTACAGGTGCTGAGGACAAACCCTCTTTGCAGACACAGCAGCAGCTGCCTGGAGTGTCAGTTTGCAATCAGGCTGTAACAGGAGCACTTGGAGAAGACAAACTGTGGAGAAGAATGGGTTGGTTTGATAATAATTCCTTAAAATCAAGTTGCTTTGCATCAGTCAGAGTCCTGTCCTTTTGTCCTTTCTGGGGATTCTTTATCGGGTTCTCCACAGCTGTGCCCTGGTCAATGCCTAGGTATTTGTAGTTCTCAGGTTCATCCTGCCTTGTCATTGGCAGCACTTGTGCATTTCTTCAGTGTTTCCTCAGTCCAGTAGGTAATTAAAAATGAGCATCAGCAAAACAGACCTTGACTTAGCACGTTTCTTTCAGGCTGTCAGAATCTGCTTATCAAAAAAATATTAATATCTCGTAGCTATTAATACTCAAATACTATCCCAGGAAGTATCATATATGTGCCACCATAATGGGGAAAAAACACATTTCTTTTGAACATCTGGATGTTGCAGTTGAATAGCTTTGAAATTTGACAATTACATGTTTTCAGTAGAAACCTAAATCTCAAATATAAAAAGATAACCACCTAATGCTTTCAGTCCAGGTTTTTATTTTACTATTCAGTGACTGGGCTGGTATTTGAGGTTTGCAGTGCCTGGGTTGGGTGTCTGTGAGTCCTTGGGATGGCTTATTTGCTTTTCATTGATTTCAGAAACCCCAGAAATTTTGGGCCAGGGATGGTGTGATGGGTGACTTGTTCATTTCCTCATGAATGGGATAGTTCTGCATGTGTAGAATGGGATGGGATTCAGTAAGAATGGAATAGTCTGCAAGTTTTGGAATTCGTCCTGTCCTTTTTGGAGCCCAGTGCCTGCATGCAGTCCTTGGCCACCCCTTCTCACTCTCACCTGTACAGTCCATATCCTCTATCTTTAGTTAGGTCCCAGTCCTTTCAGCTGGGCTTTCCCCAGCTATAGCCCAGGCTGGGGTAGATTTGGAAAGCAGCTGGGGGTGATGCTGTCCTTGTCCAGCTGCCCCTGTCTGCTGCCTGGGATGGGTCACTGTGGGACACGCTTGTGGTGTTCACGTGTGTCTCCCTCTTGTTTGCAGTGGATTGAGAAGGTGATAGGCTGGCTCAGCAGGGTGTTCCTGCAGGATGGCCCCCTGGCACGCTGCTCCCCCGAAGCCAGCAGCACCCTCAAACGCTGGAGGTGCCACGTCCAGAGGTTCTTCTACCGCATCTACGCCAGCATGCGCATCGAGGAGCTCTTCAGCATCATCCGAGGTGGGGGCCCAGTCACTCCCACTCACTTTTGGGCTGGGGCTGGGTGGGTGATAGCCCTGTCTGCAGCCCCTGGTGGGCCACGCTGCCTCCTCGTGCCTTCCCTCGGAGCGTGGCCCTGCCCCTGGTCACTGCTGGCTTTGCAGATTTCCCGGAGTCGAAGCCAGCTGTGGAGGACCTCAAGTTCTGCCTGGAAAGGACTAACCAGAGGCAGCAGCTGCTCAGCTCCCTGAAGAGTGCTCTGGAAATGCGACTTCTGCATCCTGGTGGGTTTGACATCCCTGCCTGTGTCCTGACACTGTGGGGAGCCTGGGCATGAGCAGGGTCTGCTGGGAGGGAGTCTGGTGTCCTCTTTGGAGAGCGAGGGGCAGTCACGGTGCCCATGGCACACTCTCCATCTTCCAGTGGGCATGGGCAGCAGCAGCTGATTGTATCCCAGCCCCCTTTGGCCTCATTTTTACAGTATGGTCAGGAGCTGAGCTTTGGCCCAGATGGGCAAAGGCTTCTTTGTTGTGTGTGGTCTGAGCTCCTGACACCCCGCCAGGGCTCAGCCCTGAGCGCTGTGGTTCGAACTCTTTCTCAGACACATGGATTTGATCTCTCCTGTTGCCTGGGGCAGTAGGGCAGGAAGCCCTTCTCCTCTGAGACCACAGGTCAAACAGAGGGTTTGGACCATCCCAGCCATTAGTCTGTGCCTCAGGGCTCTGACCCCCTCTGCCCCTCTCCTGTAGGAGTGAACACATCCGACATCATCACTCTGTATATCTCGGCCATCAAGGCCTTGCGGGAGCTGGATCCTTCCATGGTCATCCTGGAGGTCGCCTGTGAGCCCATCAGGAAGTATCTGAGGTAAGAGGTGTGCTGGGCAGTCTGACACAGCCCAGTTCCCTCCCCTTCCTTCACCTGCTCCGTGTCTCTTGCTGCTGGCAGGACTCGGGATGACACGGTGCGGCAGATTGTGGCCGGTCTCACCGGGGATGCCGAAGGCTCCGGTGACCTGGCAAATGAGCTCTCCAAAGCTGACCCAGTGACCCTGGAGAACGGCCAGGAGAGTGATGATGACATCTCAGAGCCAGGGGACTGGGTTCCTGACCCAGTTGATGCAGATCCAGGTGAGATGCCAAGCCCAGGAGTTCTGGCAGTCAGCTGGTTTCCCGGATAGGCTGAATTCTCAGGCAGTTCATTTGCTGGTCCTGTGGAGCTGAGCTGGGCTGGGGCAGGTCTCTGTAAACCTCACACTGCTGTCTGCTGGACTCCACCAGGAAAATCGAGCTCCAAGCGTCGTTCCTCGGACATCATCAGCCTGCTGGTGAGCATCTATGGCAGCAAGGACCTGTTCATCAACGAGTACCGCACGCTCCTGGCCGACCGGCTGCTGCATCAGTTCAACTACAGTGCTGAGAGGTGAGGTCTCAGTGCCCAAAGCAGGGCTTTTCATGGAGAAACCATCTGGATTTTCTTTGCTCTGCTGTCTGAAGGACAGCCCCTTCAAACTCAATCCTGTCAGTGGCTGTTTGTGGAGCCAGAAATGTCTTTGGCCATTTCCTCTGCAGCTTTGTGTCTAGAATTCCATGTCTAGAATTTGGGCTGCTTCCTGCCCAGTCCTACCCTTGGCTTGTGCTGATGGGGCACCAACACCCTCTTAGCTCCCTCCCACACGTTGTGGTGGCCATCCCAAATGGAAGGGATGGGAAGGTCTGTGTTTCTGAAACACAGGGAGTTCCACCTGAACATCAGCAAGAACTTCTTTACTGTGAGGTGACTGAGCCCTGGAACAGGCTGCACAGAGGGTGTGTGGGATCTCCTTCCCTGGAGATATTCCAAGCCCATCTGGACACAATCCTGAGTGACTGCTCCAGGAGAGACCCTGCTTGGGCAGCGAGGTCAGACTGGGTGACCTTCTAGTCTAACCATTCTGGGATTCTGTTTTCAAAAAGCTGCTGGCCTAGAGAAGGTGCCTGTTCCTCACTTGGGTACTAGGAGCCATCCTGGTCAGATAACGTGCCTTGCAGAGCTTCCCAGGAAGAGCAGCCTTGTGCCAGACTCCCTTTTTTTTGGCTGTGTGTCAAGGGGTGGAGGCCAAGCCAGGCTTGTCTGTCCAAGAGACCCATGTCTGACCTGTTGTGTCTCTTGCCAGGGAAATCCGCAACGTGGAGCTGCTGAAGCTGCGGTTTGGTGAAGCTCAGATGCACTTTTGTGAAGTCATGTTAAAAGTAACTTTCTTTTGTTTTTTTTTAAATTCAACTCCTGGCTATTTGAGCCCATTAGGGAAGAGGATGGACTTGAGGAGTGTCCCAAAAAAGGTCTTATAGGAAAGTGGGGGTCCCAGAAGGCCAGTGAGGGGGCTGATTTGTCACAGGCAGAAGTGCACTGAAGTCAAGTCTGGTTTTTAAGCCCTGTGGGTTGAATTATCCACTCTGGGGAATGGTTGCTCTGGTGCTGTTGGCTCTCCTGCCCCTCCTGCAGTGCAGTATCCTGGCACTGAAGAGCTGGGCTCTTCCAGCTCCTCTGGGGTTGGGACTCTGCAGTTTGATTCTCTTGGAGCTCTGTAGGAAGAACCCAGCCCTGAGGGACTCAGTGAAGGCTGGTGTGGTGTTGTAAGCCTTTCCTCTCACTCCCCACAAGTGTTTCTGAGTACACAGCAGACTTTCTAGTAGACACACATGATCATGTCCTTGTCAGTGTCCCCATTGTAGTTTGGTCACTGTTCACCTTGTCTAAGCTTCTCCTTTACTAAGAGGAGAAGGAGCCACCTCAGGTTCCTCTGTGTGTTCCAGGACATGGCTGACTCGCGGCGCATCAATGCCAACATTCGGGATGAGGAGGAGAAGCTCCCCGAGGAGGAGAGGCCGCCCTTCAGCCTCGTTGCTGTTATCCTGTCGAGTGAGTTCTGGCCACCACTCAAAGAGGAGAAGCTGGAACTTCCAGAGCAGATCAAGGAAGCCATGGAAGCCTATTCCAAGAAGTATGAGAAGTTAAAGGTGAGGCCGCCTTAACTCTCCTTAAAAAAGCTGTTCAGACGTTGTTACGTAGTGTGGGTTTTCCGAAGTCCCCTTCGCTGTCCTTTAGATTTTGGCTGTTAGTTTGCCCATGCCATTATGGTGACATTCATAGTAACCCAGCACTTGGTGGTTCCTGCTGGGAGATCTGCTGTGAGCTGCTGCTTCCCCCTTTTCCAGGCCATGAGGACCCTGAACTGGAAGTACCACCTGGGCCTGGTGAGCCTGGATGTGGAGCTGGCCGACCGCACCCTCTCCCTCTCTGTCTCACCCATTCATGCTGCCATCATTCTGCACTTCCAAACCAAGAGTGAGTGCTCTGCCACCCCTGTCCACTTCCACGGGTGGGAAGGCCACGTTCCTTGGCTGGCTGAAGGCTCTGAGAGCCCTGGCAGCAGGACCAAGACCTGGTCCACGGGTTTGGATGTACCACAGGGCTTAGCCAGGTCTCCATCACCCATCAGGGCTGCAGCTCTGCACCCACCTCCTTTGGGCTGCTTGGTCCTGGCAGTGCCTCCCCAGCCTCTTACCAGGTCCTGGCACGCTGGGGCGTGGGCAGGTGTCTTGTTCTCTGATCTCGGTGGTCTCTGCAGGCACCTGGACACTGACAGAGCTGAGTGAAGTGCTCAAGGTGCCCGTGACGTCGCTGAAGCGCAAGATGACACTGTGGCTGCAGCAGGGAGTCCTGAGGGAAGAGCCCGAAGGCACCTTCACTGTGATTGAGGAGGAGCAGAAGGACCAGGTGGAGAAGGTCGTTCTGATCGACAGTGACGAGGAGGGGGACTCTGCCATGGCCTCACAGGCTGACCAGAAGGAGGAGGAGCTGCAGGTACCTGTCCCTGTGTCTCTGCTGCTTGTGGAGCTGGTGGAGCAATGCAAACATCCTGTGGGTTTGGAGTGTCTCATTAAGGCATGGATTCAATCTGCACTTTTGATTTGCATTTTCCACTGCAAGTGGCTGAGTCCAGCATGAGTGTTTGGGTTTTGAAGTGGATGTTCCTGGTTAAGGCTTACTGGTGCAGGTGCTGGATTGCAGCCTTTCCTCCAGACAAGTGTCTGGCTGCTGAGTCAGGGAACCACTTGGACATCTCTAGATCTCTTTGCAGTTAAAAAAAAAAATCCGAGACATGATTTCACTTTTGCAAATAGTCATAACTTGTTTGGATGCACTTCTGACTGCCCCAAAGGCTTACCCAGCACTAACAGCTGGATCTGTGCCTTCTCTCTGTTGTGGTTCCTGGACACTTCCAGTGCCTTTCCTGCCCATGAGTCATGTTTTGTGTGTTGTGCAACATGGGGGTGTCATACTGGTGTTCATCCACGGAGGGTCATGCTTGTGCTGCACGTCAGATCCTGCTTTGCAGAGTCACAGAATCATCAAGGTTGGAAGAAACCTTCAAGATCATCCAGTCCAACTTCCTAGCTGTGTGTCCCAACACCTGCTGTTCGTGGGTGTTCCCTGTTTAAAGGCCACATGCTCATGGCTGAAGGCAGAACTTCCTCCCAGCCACAGCCCTGCCCTGCTTTTGGGATACGGGACATTTGCCTTATGGTGGAGGTGTCAGTGTGAGTCACTGTTGCTTGTGTCCCTCCCTCTGCAGCTGTTCTGGACGTACATCCAGGCCATGCTGACCAACCTGGAGAGCCTGTCCCTGGAGAGGATTCACAGCATGCTGAAGATGTTTGTGATGACAGGCCCCGTGGTCACCGAGATCGATATCCAGGAGCTGCAGGGTTTCCTGCAGAAGAAGGTCCGGGACCAGCAGCTCATCTTCTCGGGCGGGGTCTATCGCCTGCCCAAGAACTGCAACTAGACTGTCAGTGTCCTGCTGACACCCAGCACTCCTGCCCCATGCCTGTGCTCCACTCTGGAGGGCCACCAGCCCCCGGTGTCCTGCTGGGGGTTTCCTCTGCTCGGGGGGTTTTGCTGTGCCCCCTGCCCCAAACTGGTGTCATTTTCCACATGGAGGCAGCTCAGCAGCAGCCTGGGCTGTGCCCCCCACAGTGCCTGGGCCTGCTCCCCACATTCCTTCCTGCTGTCTCTCAGTGCCTGGGCCCACTTCACTGGTTAATAAATAACAGCAGTCTTCTTTTTCCAGTGATGCCAACTCTTTGCTTTCCTCTTGGCCTCAGCCTCCCCACACAGGCAGGAAACTCTCCAGTCTGGGGCACCAGCTCCCTTCCCTTGGGTCTCCATCTGCAGCCCCTGAAGTTTTTGGCTCCAGCTGCTGTCTGGGGCTCTGTGTGTGGCTAAAGCAGTGTCTTGTAGCTGGGTGTGATGAGCAAGACCCTGCCCAAAAGTAAGTGTTGGTGCTGCCTCCTCTGGCTGATGAGGTGGGGGGCAATGCCAGGGTCCCCTTGTTGGGCACTCTTAAATGGTGTGCAGTAATTTTATTGTGGGATGAAGAATGCTTTAGATGGGTGAGATGTGGCAGTTCTCCAGAGCAAGCTGGTTAGTCCTGGAGGGTAAGTGAGTGGATTATCCAGGCACTGGCAGGATTGCTTTGCCATGGCACAGATACCCTTCTGCCTCCCAGCACCACGGCAGCTGCCCTTGGGCACATCCTCCTGGTGAGCTTCAGGGCTGCTGGCACCACTGAGGCTCCCCAGGCAGTGGGTGGGATAATCCCTGAGCTCCTGGTTAAACATCCTGTCCCCCACCTGGGTGGATTTCAGGATTGTACTCCATAGTGTTCTGGCTTCCTCAGTCCTGAGTTTTGCTCATCAGGAGGAATATGCTGGGGAAATTGGGCTTTTACTAAAAATTTGCTTTCTGTAAAGCAAACAATGAATTTCCACAGCCCAAGGAGTCTCCCATCCTCTGCTGAATCTTCTGTTCCAGCCTTGGGTGCTGCAGCAGCAGGAATTGAGATACCAAAGGGCCACAGTGGAAACAAGGGAGCAGCCTGTGAGCCTGGCCTTGCTTCCAGGGGTGTGGGGGACTTGTGGAATGTAGAAAGCACCCCCTGTTTAACACCAAACCTTGTTTTTCAGTGCCCAGAGGCCCACAGGTCCCACCCTGTGGGCACCCTTCCTGCAGCCACAGCATTTCTCTCCCCTTTGGGCATGCTGATGTTTTTCCCTCCATGCAGAGCATGTTCCCAGGTTGGCTCCAGGCTGGTGGGGCTGTGGCACTGGGAACTCTTTGATGTGTTTTATTGTGAAGATTAAAATGTTCCTTGTGCTGCAGGGGATCTGGTAATAATTGGATAAAGCCCAGTGTGTGAACAGGTAGGATATTACAGGTAGGATATGACTGAGGAGCCCGGACACTGGCTGGATCCTTTGTCCTTTGATGCTGGGTGGGGTGTCCAGGACACAGCACTGGCCTTATCATGGGGCAGGGCCATCCCTGGGACACACTGTCGAGGACCACATGTGGAACCACAGCTGGTTTAACCCCAGGCAGGTCCTGCAGCAGGTCCTGGTGGCTTCCCCTTGCAGAAACACCTCCTGGGGACTTCACGTTCCCTCAGGCTCCTCATGGCCTTGCTCAGCTCTTGCTTAGACTCACCCATCACAGAATAAACCCCAGCAGCCACAAGTGCCTGGGCTCCATCCAAACTCTCCTGGAGCAGGAGGGAAGGAGACACGGGCAGGTAGTGCAGAGAGCCCCAGGCCTGACCTCTCCTCTGACGTGCTGCAGGTGCAGAGCCCCCAGGCTGCGTTCCACACGTTATTTTATTTTATTTTATTTCACTTTTTCATGAAAGAGCACTCTTTGAGCCCATGGAAGCACCTGGGAGGGCTGGCACTGTGGGTCAGCAGGGTCAGTGTCTGGCAGCCCGGGGTGTGCCAGCCCATGTCTCACTCCACGCTTGGTCACTGCCCAGCGATGTCTGGACATGCCGTGGCCACAGCAGGGTGGGGAAATGGCTCCTTTTGATCCTTGGAGATCAAAGAAGTCACCAGTTTGGAGCAGGGCTGTCCCCAGGGCCAGCCGTAAGGGAGGTGACCCTGGGTGACTCAGGGCCTTGGCTGTGTCTGCTTTGCTTACAGATGCAAGAATATTGATTTATTCACGTGTGTGTGCAGGTGGATTTGTTGCTCCTGCGGTGCTCCCTCCCCACCCAGGCAGGGGTGTGGGGTGCTGAGCATGTCCTTGCCGTGCCCCTTCCCAGCAGCCTTTCAGCCCTGGCCATGCTGGATGGGCATCTTTCCTGCCCTGAGTGTTCCCAGCTGCCCTGATGGGATGGATCCGTGGGGTGTGATGAGTTTGTCCACGCTGAGCTGGAGGATGATGAGCATTGCCCAGCTGAAGGGACCCCGAGTGTCTCCTCTCCGTGCTGGAGGTCCCGGCACGGCGGAGCCAGAGCCACCAGCTGAGCTGCACTGTGGTCGTTTCAAAGTGTTACAGCAGGAAAAACTCTGGTTTAATGACTGCTTTGGCTTTTATGGAATGTCAAAGTCTTAAAATTAATTGAAACAAGCTGGAAATGTGATTTTTTTTCAGCCTGGTGGAGGAAGCTGGGGAAAGGAAGAAAGGGCTTTGGGCTCTTCCCTGTGCTGTTTGCTGTGCAGCCACGTTGCTTCAGGCTGGAGCTGTGTCTGCTGGCTGAGACAAAGCCCTGTCCCACGTCCCTTGCCTTCACAAATCTCCCACTTTAGAAGAAAGAAAGAAAAAATCATTTCCAGCTAAAAAATGCTTGTAAAATCATAGAACCAGCCTCATGGAATGGCCTGGGTTGGAAGGGGCCTTAAAGATTGTCTTGTTCCACCCCTCTGCCATGGGCAGGGACACCTTCCACTGTCTCAGGTTGCTCCAATCTGCCCTTGAACACTCCTTTACTCTTTGGATGCTTGGGAACGGCTCCAGTCCCTCGGGGGTGTTTTACAGACACCCTTGGTGAGTGAATCAACCCTCCTGGGAGCTCTGTTTCACATGGGAAGGTGTTACAGTGATTTTCTCTGGTCACCACTTCTGAAATGAGTCCACACTGGTGGCACTGGGGGATGCTGATGGAGGGACACTGTCGGTGACCATCCCACCACTGCAGGCACTTGCTGCTCTCCAACATTTTCCAGATTATTTCCTTTTTTTCTCCCTGATGTACCTCTTCTTTTTCCCCCAGTGAAAAGCAGTGTGAGCTCACAACTTCCCAGGGGCAGCAGTGCTGGTCCCTGCCCTCTCCCACTGCCACCGTGGTGTTGGCCCAGATGGTGCTTCATGGCATGGCCAGGACCTTCCCTTTGGCCTCACTGTGGCTGGCATATGAGGGGCTGAACCTCCCAAACCTATTTTTCTTACATTTTTTATTATTTTACTGAAGTGGGGATGAAGCTCAGCTGGAGAAGAAAGAAGCAGCTGCTTCAACTTGGGTTTTAGGATCTGCCATCTGACCCGGCGCCCCTTGAACAGCTTTAAAAGAAGAAATGAGATAAAAAATCCTCTCCCAAGGAGCGCTGGCCCTCATTTACCTTGGGCTATTTATAAACTGTTTAGAAGGGCCACGATAACCCAAGCAGGATGCGGTGTCCCTGCGGGGGACATTCCCTGGCCCACGGATAAACTGTTTGGGTTATTTTGGACGTGTTAAAGTGGGGCTGCTTCTGCAGCCTGGAAATTTTTGCTAAGAGTGAGGTTGGGAAGAGTGAGGGGTCTGGCTTGATGGCCCTGGGACTGCATCCTGCCCAGGGAGCTGCTGCTGGATTTACAGTGGGTTTAGGATGCAGAAGGGCTGATGGCACAGAGGGACCCCAGGGGAGCCAAGGGTTGGAGCAGCAATTCAGGGCAAATTGACACAAGGTGGGTGAAGGAAAAGGAAAAAACCTCACCCAGCAGCCCAAGCCATTGCTAAGGTGTCCATGGAGCTGGTGGGTCCCACTGCTTGGGAAAAGGAGCTTTGGGTGTGCGAATGACCCTGCAGGGCTGGACCCTGCACCTCTGCCAGGGGCTGCTGAGCCACACCAAGGACCTGCTGCCCAGCATGGATCAGATTATTTCACTGTATCCTCTTAGTTCTTCCCTTTTTGGGGCCACAGGGCTTCTTGGGGCTTTCTGTACCCTCACTCCGGCCCCATTTCCTCTTCCCCACTTGCAGCCTCTTGCTTTTAATTTTGGGGCTCCCTGCCCACTCCAGGTTGTGTTTGCCATCTCTACATCCATTTCCCTGGCATCTCCAAGCCCATGACCTTTGCAGCTGCTTCTAGTTTGTTTTTTTGACAGATTTCCTCTTTTTTGCAGGGTTTTCCTGGGCAAGGCCAGTGCTGTGGGTATGGGACCTACTGGCTGTCCCAGAGCTGCCAGGGCTCACCCTGGACCCGTTCTGGGCTCGGGGCACCCACAGACACCCCCAAAGGGACCCACTGGCCCTGGAGGGTTCATTCACCTAATTTTGGCTTCCAGGGGTGCAGAGGGGCTGGGGGAGTTTGTCTCTGTCTGGGGTTTGCAGCTGCTGCTGCTCAGCCCTGAAAGTGTTCAGGCTAAACAAGTGACATGCCAAAAAAAGGAAGAAAACCCTAAAATTATCCTATAAGTCCGTGCCCAGCCATATGGCCACCCAACCTCTGGAGATGCCTCTTGGTGGGTACCAAACCAGGGGGTGCACATCACCTGGGGATGCCCATCCCCTGGGGGTGCCCAAACCAGTGTGTACCAGTCAGAGACCGGTACCCAAATCTCGGCTCAGAGTGACCATCTCCCCCTCCCTGGAGCTTCCTTGCCCCGTGTCCCCTGGGTGCCCTGGGAGGGGCTGTGTTTGCACAGGATTTGCATCTGTGGCCGCAGGAAGGGCCGTGGCACCGTGGCTGGTCCCCATCCCACTGTTTCCTCCCCTCGTGGGGCCCCGATGGGGGGGATCCTGCCTCGGCCCCAGCAGGGACACGGGGGACAGGGCTCGTGGTCCCAAGGTGAGTGGGGGGACTGGGGGTGGGGGGAGAAAGGGCTGGTCCTGCTGTGCCCCTTCTGTCCCTGCAGAGACCCCCCTGCATAGGTACAGACCCTCTGGGCACTGCCCCAACACGGGTGTGCAGCTCCCTGGGCACTGCCCAAGGCACAGCCACGGCCCCCCAGCAGCTGCACGACCCCCCTGCACACACAACCCCCCCTTCCCACTGCTCTGCTCACACATGGACCCCCAAAACACCGCCTCCCTAAATGCACTGCCCCCCAAAGCTCTGCTCCCCCAACACAC
>JAWWEW010000038.1:9579520-9647726 GCA_035583185.1 Anabacerthia variegaticeps | reverse complement strand
CATATGCAGCCCCCACCAATGTCCCTGTGCCTGCATGTGCCACCACCCCAGGATGTCCCCTCCCCACGGCGCAAAGTGGCACAGCACCTTCCCCCACCACCCAGTTTGGGGTACTGGAGGTGCCCAAAGTCCCCACACCGGGGCCGAGGGCAGCACAAGGTGATATTTTGGCTGGGGCTGTTTTCCACCATCCTGTGCCCCTTGTCCCTGATGGGCCATGCTGGAGGGATGTCCCCACGTGGGACACCTCTCAGTGCCAGCCCTGCCTCCCCAGGTGCTCCCCTGGGTGTTTTGGCAGCCACTGCAGACTGAGCTGGTGATTTTGGTTGGCGTTGACACCAGGAGAGTGTCCCCAGCCCTGCATCACCTGCGTGGGCACCCCACGGCCCTGGGGCTGGTAATGGCCGTGCTGCCCCCCCAGATCCTGTCCCCATGTGCCACCGAGCTCCCCCAGCACCGTGGGGGTTCCAGGGTGGTCAGTCCCACATCCCCATTGTCACCAGGAGCTCGTCACCCTCTGCTCCAGCCTGGCCCCAGCAGTGCTCCCTGTGCCCCAGCTCAGGAGGGGTTTAGAGCCCCCATTTCCTGGGCATGGTGCATGTCCCTCATGGGCACTCCCAGCCCTCCTTCCACCCTCTCTGGGTTTCCTGCTGCATTTCAGAGGCTTCCTGCCCCCCTCTGCCCCCCCAGCTGCCCATGAGCTCCTTCCCAGTCACAGCAAGACAGTTTTTCTGGTCTGGTGAGGTTCACTGACAGCCCTCCAGAGGGGTGGCAGCTTCTTGCTCCTTGAATTTTACTTCTTTTAGTGTTTTGGGGAGGCAATGCTATTTGGGGTTCTTTTTAATGGTTTTCAACCATGCTGCTCGGGCGAAGCTCTTCCTTCTCAAAAACCTGAATTAGCCTGGAAAGAATTTTTCTCCCTGGCTGCTCCCAAAACTTCCTCCAGAGGGGACCTGTGCTCGGCGTCAGCCCTGCTGGGTTCCCTGACCCCAAGGGCAGCCCCCAGACACTTTGTGCCAGTGGCTGAGCTCCAGCTGAGCTCCTGCACCTTCATGACACATAAATGCCCACATTTGCAAGGATTTGTTAGGCAAATCCCCCCCACACCCTCCCAGCTGCAGCAGAGGCACATCCAGCTGCCCTGGCACTGGGATGGGAACACTTTGTGGGTCCAGCCTGGGGAGACCCTGCTTGGAGCATCCCCTTCCCCACACGTGGGGACTGTTGTGTGCATTGTAGCCAGGGTGGGCTCTACGTTGTGATGCTCCAAAACACCCCAAATTCATCTTTCCCACTTATTTTTGGTGTGAGCTGGGCTCACAGGGAGTGGGTTCCTGCTGGGGGGCTACCCAAAAATAGAGTCTGAAATGCCAGCAAGACGTCGCTTTGGGCTGCTCTGGCTTTACCAATGGGCTTGTTTGGGGGAGAAAAGCCTTGGCTGGGGTTGTGCAAGTTCAGGTGAGAGGTGGGAGGTGCCAGGGCACATTTGTTAGGGCTGAGGGAAAGGCGAGTGCGGGTGGAGGGGAGCAGGAGCTGCAGTGAGGAGGAGCCTGCTGGGCACAGAAACCCCCCTGCTGCTTCCCTTTCCCTGAGCAACGCTGATGGGCAAAGGGGGGGTCCCCGGGGAGTTTTTGAGCAGCTCAGGGTGCCCACACCAGAACTGGGTCCCACAGTGGCCGTGCTCTGCCCGTGTCCCCATGTCCCCATGTCCCCATGTCTGTGTCCCCATGTCCCCATATCCTCATATCCCTATGTCCCCATGTCCCCATATCCTCATGTCCCCAAGTCCCCATGTCCCTGTCCTCATGTCCCTGTCCCCATGTCCCTATGTCCCCATGTCCCCGTGTCCCCTGTCCCCATACCACCATATCCCCATGTCCCCATGCCCCCATGTCCCCGCGTCCTCATGTCCCCGTGTCCCCATGTCCGTGTGTCCTCATGTCCCCATGTCCCCATGTCCCTATGTCCCTGTGTCTCCGTGTCCCCATGTCCCATATCCCCATGTCCCCATATCTCCATATCCCCATGTCCTCATGCCTAGTGTCCCCATGTCCCCATGCTCTCATGTCCCCATATCCCCATGCTCCCATGTCCCCACGTCCCCATGTCCCCATATCCCCATGTCCACGTCCCATGTCCCCGTATCCCCGTGTCCCCATATCCCCATGTCCCTGTGTCCCCATGTCCCCATATCCCATATCCCCATATCCCATATCCCCATATCCCTGTGTCCCCATGTCCCTGTGTCCCCATGTCCCCATATCCCATATCCCCATATCCCCATATCCCATATCCCCATATCCCTGTGTCCCCATGTCCCCATGCGGGGCCCACAGGCTGGGAGGGCCGATGGCAGCAGGGCAGGAGCTGCTGCCGGGCAGGTCCCTGTCAGGGACACACCAACCAGCTCCTCTGGACGTGTTATTTTCATTCCAGACTCCCTGTCTGTACAGCCTGGCTCTTCCCCTCCTCCCAGATTAACTCTGTGTCCCCCATTCCTGTTGTCTTGCTCCAAGGCTCGGCCCCGACACCCTGCTGGGCCTCGTCCCCGCGCTGACCCCTGTGGGGGTCCCTGCCATGACTCAGGACCCCCCAAGGGTGGGGATGTCCTGCCCAGGCCTGGTCTGGTGCTGTGGGGCCGTGGGGCGATGAGCTCAGCCCGCTCCGGCCCTGTCCAACACCCGGGCCTGCCCACGCCAAGGGGCCGGACACAGCGGGACACGCGGCCATCCCACGGCGGGCGAGAAGGAAGTGCAGCCGTGGGCCACTCCTCCTCACCATTTCCTCCCTGGGGACGGGTTTTATTCGGAGCAGAGCGGGGCCAGAGCAGCAGCGGGGCCAGAGCAGCAGCGGGGCCAGAGCAGCAGCCGGCCCGGCCGAGGCCGCAGGCTCCGCTCGGTGCATGGAGGGCAGCGCCGGCCCCAGAGGTGACACCGGGGTTACCTGTGCTTGGCTCGGCTCCCCATCCCGCTCACACCCCTCAGGGGGCACCCCTCGCCTGCTTGGGGCTCCAGCCCTGACACTGCCTCCTGCTCGCTCGCCCCAGGGACCCCTTCCTGCCAACACCCGCTCCGGTGCTGGGGGGATGCTCCTGTTCCTGATGGGTTTGGATGCTCCGGGCTATTCCCCTCTGCTCACTGCCCTGTCCGTCTGTCCTGGCTTTGCTGCCCCTTCTGTCTGTCCTGGCTTTGCTGCCCTGTCTGTCCTGGCTTTGCTGCCCTTCCCGTCCGTGTTGGCTTTGGGGCTTGGCAGACATCAGGGTTGGCAGTGGGGTCGGTGGGTTTGGGGACAGACAGGCTATTGGGGTGGCACAGAGAGGGGGTTTGGCATGGCCCTGGCTGTCCCCCTGCACTGTTTTTGGGGAGGGGGGACTCCTGCATGCCCCAGGCTCCAGCCCTGAGCCAAACCACCCTGTTCAGCTCGTTCCCAAAGGGGCCCCCCGGCTGTAACCTGGGATGGAGGGGCTGTGCTGGCCTCTGCCAGCATTCCGGATTTCTGCTCCCAGCCACCGCCCCCTTGGATCCACAGCTCCCTCTGCCAGGGGCTGTTTTGTTCTGTCTCCCCCCTGGAAATGCTAATTTTTGGATGGAGGGGTTGGTCTTCCCAGTTAGGGGGGAGGAGGCTTTTCCAGGCTTTTCTTTAGGCTTCTCCAGCTGTTCCCTTTTCCCAGCAAGTTTGCCCGAGACTGGGGTGCAGCGCCCCCTTCTCCAGGGGTTCAGCAGCCAGCACTTCAGCCAGGGACAAGATTTTCCAGCTGGCATCTCCTGCCAGCCGGGCACTTCCTACTGGCAGTGCCCCTGCCCAGGGCACCCCATCCCGCTCCCCTCCTGCCTCGGGCTGCCCACACAGGTCCCTCTGCTGTGGGAACCTTGTTTTGGAGGAGCAGGGTGACACACGATTGCAAACGCTGGGGGAAGAGCTAAAGGGGGAAAGCTGGAGGCTCCTCAGAAGCGTTTCCAAGCGTAAGTTTTCCTGCAGTGGCCGGGCTTGGCACGTAGCAGTGACTAATGGTGTTTACAGGAGCACTGGGATGCTGCAGACTGAATTCCCGGGTTCTCTTTCCTATCTTGCTCACCAAACATTAAATGAAACTGCTGAAAGGGCATTGCTGCACACCACAATCCAGCACTGAGCATGCAGGGGCTGCTCTTAGAAAATTCCAGCCCTATGTAAATACCAGCAGGTATTAGGGACTGAGTCATGGCATTAACAGGGTTATTATGTGCGTGACTGGACAGATTCCTTACCGAGGATGGGATTTTGTCCTTCCACCCTCCCTTGCTTGGCTCATCTGGAGGGTTGGACATCCTGTGCTGGTGGGATGGATGTGCTGTTCGGGCTCTTGCCTTTTGGGGAAGAGGGTCCTGAGCATCTCCTGGCTAAATGAGCACTCAGTTCTCAGCAAGGGCTGCAGGCTGGGGTGACACCCAGCTGTGTGCCAGCAGCATCCATGGGGAGTGTTTGGGGTGCTCCATGTTTCCCTGCCAGGAGCAGCCTCCCAGTACTGACAGGGAGCCTGTGGCAAAATTTCAGCTGGGCTGTTCTGATAGGACAGGGGGTGATGATTTTAAACTAAAAGAAGGTGGATTTATACTAAAGAAGGTTTTTGCAGTGAGAGAGGTGAGGCCCTGGCACAGGTTGGGCAGAGAAGCTGTGGCTGCCCCATCCCTGGAAGTCTCCAAGGCCAGGTTGGACAGGGCTTGGAGCAACTTGGGCTTGTGGAAGGTGTCCCTGCCCATGGCAGGGGGATTGGAGCAAGATGAGCTTTAAGCTCCCTCCTAACTCAAAGTGCTCCATGATTCTACATTCCTTCTGCTCCCTAAAACATTTCCTGTGACTTCCCACAGCTTTCCCTCTAGCATTTAACTAACCTGCATGGCTTTGGGGCTGAGAAAGTTTCCCCCTGTGTGTGTCTCAGGGTCCAGAGGGCTGTCTCAGTCCCAAGCCGAGCTCTGTGGTGTCCCTGCTCCCTGGGCACCACGGTCAGTGCTGGTCTGTGCCACAGGGGCTGCTCCCCAGCTGCTCTGGGGACAGCCATCCCTGGGGGGACCTTCAGGCACTGTGTGAGCACGGCAAAGAGTGCAGGAGGGAGAGGAGCCAGGGTGTGATGCCAGCGTGGTGTGGGGACAGCCCAGGGCTCCCAGTGCCATCCTAGGTGACGGTGGCACCCAGCCCTCCTTCCTGGTGCTGCCTCAGGGCCTCCTCCAGATCTGGTCTGGCTGGTTTTGCCTTTGCACACCAGATCCTGCCCAGGGTCAGGAATTAGGTCAGCAATTAGCACTCCGGGTTAATTGCTGCACAGCAGTGGCAGGCCCAGCAATGAGCACTGGACTCACCTGGCTCCATTCAACCAGTCACCAGCACTTGGTCCCAAAATCAACTTGTCCCTGGAGTGGGGTAAAGGCTTCCCAGGATTTCAGAGGAGCCAGGAAAGGTGCAGGGGGAAACAAGGAGGCTCTGGGAGCATTTATCAGTGCCTTTGGCTCCTGTGTGGCTCCCCAGGTGCCCTCGGGCTCGGAGCGTGCCGGCATCAGCCTCGCACGGGGGAAGCAGAACCTTCGTCAGAGCGTGACTTTGTGCATGTTGGTGGCTTCCTGCTGAGCTGAAACGAGTTAATAAGAAACCTTTCAGGACCTCCTCCTCCTCCTCCTCCCCAGAGATGTGGTGCTATGGCAGGACCCAGGGGTGATTTTTCTGAGTAGCTGATGAAAGCAACTTTTCCTGCCCTGCCTGTACCGGTTTCCTGCTCTGGGGCTGGCGATGCCACCGCAGAGAACTGTCCCTTGCGTCAGCGCCACTGCGGTCCAGAGGGGCAGGGAAAACACCCTGCCACAGCCTCTGCCACCACCAGCTCCGTGCCAGGCAGGGCCAGAGCCGTGCCAGGTTTGCCCATTGAGGTTTGTCTGTGTGTTCTCCACACAGATGGATATTCCCAGGATGGTCACGTACCCACAGCTCTGGGATGACACATGGAGGGGACACAGTGTGTGTGTAGGATGGGGGTGTGTGGGCACACGGGGCAGGGAAGGACTGTGGGGGTAGCAGGGCCACAAAAATCACAGAATCACAGGAATCAGCTGGGTTGGAAAAGAACTATGAGACCCTCGAGTCCAACCTATGACCCAGCACTGCCTTGTCAACTTGGCCATGGCACTGAGTCTTTCCTTAAACACCTCCAGGGACGGTGACTGCACCACCTCCCCGTGGGGCAGCCCTGCTCCTCTCCCATGTGTTGCTGGCAGGCTCAGTCACAGCCACATCATTTCTCTGCAGCCCTTCCCATGCAGGGGCAGCTCTCCCTGCTGGTAGGACTGGTGGTGCTTGGCATACCCATTGGAACAGCTGGGAAAAATGCTCTCCGTGGGAGATGCTGTGCCACCACAGCCAGCACGGCAAGAGCCCTTCCCAGACAGTTCCTCCCCCAGCCCGAGAGGTCTCCGTGGGTGTAGGAGTGACTGTTCCCCACAGGGTGTGTACGTGTGTGTGTGTGTGTGTGCTGGCACAGAGGTGTGGCTTTGGGTCTTCCTTAAATTTAGGTGTAGGGAGAGAGGACTGGGCAGCTTTGGTTCAGAGGTCACTCTGTCCTGCTGTCCTGCCTCTTCCTCACAGTGGAGCCTCCAGCTTTGGCCTCAGCCAGCTCTGACCTTTCCTTCTGCATCTGAAGGCAGGGTTGGCTTTCTGTTATACATCAATTTGCATTGATTTACAGTGAATTTCATCTGTAGTTCTGCACATCTACACCACCTTCCAGAAAGTTAATTTAGGTCTGAAAGTCTCTCTCTGCCACTTTGCCACTGCTGATTGCTACAGTTCTGCTGATTAGAAAGGGGGATATCTGTCTAATTTCACTGTCGTTGGTCACTTCCTGATCTGACTTTGACCTTACATCATTCTTTTTCTTTTCAGAGAGAAGATGATGTGAATGGGCTGTACGAACCTGACGAGATGGATGGAGAGCTGCCCTGTGCTGAGGCGGATGGAGAAGCGTCCTCTGCCACAGCGGTGGATCTGGCAGGGGAGGTGCCCTGTGTGGAGAGTGGTTCTGAAGGAGTTGTGTCCTGTGCCCAGAGAGATGCAGAAGGAGAGATGACCAGCATGAAAGAAGAGGCACCTTGTGCTGAGGGCAGTGTGGAAGGAGAGATTCCCGGCACTGACAGTGATGGGGAAGGGGAAATGCCCAGCACTGATAGCAACAACGGGGAAGGGGAAATGCCCTGTGCTGAAAGTGACGTAAAAGCAGAGGCATCTTGCTCTGAGAGCGACGGGGAAGAGGTAGCTGATGCTGGAATCCCTGCTGCTTCAAGGAAAATGGCTTCTCTCTCTTCTCCCTTACGGGCAATCATCCGCCTGCGACGGCGATACCGCGTGCAGAAGAAAGGCCGCCTGCACTTACAGCTCCCCCGGGAAAAGTCTGCAGAGATTGTCCACACGAGGCTGCTCCAAAGGCAGCTCTCCCTCAACAGAACTGGCATGTACAGCCCTTCCATGTCCTTCTTTAACCAGACCAGCTTCGAGAGCTCCCAGTACTTCACCTTCGACACATCGGTGGAACAGTACGCGATGAAAAAGTGCCGGCGGAAAAAGAGCCGAAGGAAATCTAGGATGGTCCTCTATCCAGACAAAACAAAAAGATACCTTCCAACAGAGGAGAAGAGCAAGGCAAAACGCTGCCTCTTCTTGCTCATGGCCATTATCTTCTTCCAGATTCTCAATGCAATAGAGAACCTGGATGATAACCTCCAAAAATACGACCTAGATGGCTTGGAGAAGACAATGCACCGGGAAGTATTTGGGCAGAAGGCTGCTGTGGAAAGCATTGTGGAATTACTGAAAGACTATCTGGCTACTCACATCCACAACAAGCCTCTAGTCATCTCTTTAAATGGCCCGACTGGCGTTGGGAAGAGTCATGTTGGCTGGCTGCTGGCCAAGCACTTTCGTTCCGTCATGGACAATGACTTTGTGCTTCAGTACTTCGTTATGCACCACTGCCCCAACGGGGTGGCTCCTCTGACATGTGAAATAGATCTGTCTAAGAAGATTTCTGACATGGTTACAAGAGCCGAAATAGAGGAGAAGACACCCTTGTTTATTCTGGATGAGGTGGAGCTCATGTCTCCAGTCCTCCTGGATACCCTCAGCCGATTCTTTGAACCCAATCAAACCAACGAGTTCCTCAATGCCATCTACATTTTAATCAGCAACATAGGAGGTGGTGAAATAACGAGGTTTGTTATCCAGAATGAATCTGCTGAGCTCCTGCATCAGCACCGGGGAGCTGAAGAGCTGCTGAGCATCATCCAGCCAGTACTGAGGAATGTCCACCCTCTCTGGAAGACTGCAGACATCATCCCATTCGTTCTTCTGGAGAAGACTCACGTCATAAGCTGCTTCCTAGAGCAGATGAGGAGGGAAGGGCTGTATCCTGACCAGAAGCACATTGAGCATTTAGCTAATCAGCTCAGTTACTACACTACAGGGGACAAGCAGTACTCCAGAATGGGCTGCAAGCAGGTTGTGGCCAAAGTCAACCTTCAGTAGGGATTTACTGCAGCCACCAAGCCCTGCTTTCAGGATTGGCAAAATTCTGGGCTTGGGGAGGGCTGTGTTCCATCAGGCTGTGGTCAAGGTGTCCTTTCTCAGCCCTGCAACTGATTCTGTCCTGGTCGAAGTGGAGGGATGGCAGCCTGGACAACATGGTCTCTGTTCTCCTCCTCAGGCTTCGCTTGTTCCTGATGTTCCGTGAATAAGGAAGGGCAAGGAAGCCCAAGCCACCTCCCAATAGTTGTGAGGTGCTCTGTTCCTCACGTTCTCATTGGGATACTTTTCATTAAGGAGTTGTGAGATGGCATCAAAAGCTGCAGGACCTAAATAGGAGAAGGAAACAACTCCTGGGTCACTGCCCCTGTAGAATATGTCACCTGCTGTGTCTCACTCCCTCCCAGGCTCACAGTCACCAGCTCTTTGCTGTTCTTGGTCCTGGCTGGTGTGTGCAGGGCAGAGGCCAGGCTGGATGCCCGGGAGAACTGAGGCAATTTGTGGCTCCTGCTCCCCCAAACGCACGGGCGGCCAGAGCTCTGCTCTCTGCACCTCCTACGTGACCACATCCTCTGGAGAATGCTTTTTGGATCTGCTCCTGGGCTGCTGCTCCTCTGAGCTCATACCTGAGCTCACCTTTGGCACCTCCAGTGAGATTTCTGCCCTGCAGGTCTGTTTGGGCTCGCCTTGGAGACTGCTGGGCTGTGCCAGCTTGGTGCAGAAATAACCTCCAGACTGTTTCAGGTCTGGTGGTGACAACTCATCCCCAGAGCTCTTCTGCTTTTTGATCTGCGTCCGCATCACTGTGCTCGTTATCTGGAAAGCCCAAAATAGCAACTGACGTACAATGAAGCAACACACACTGGAAAAGACAGTTTGGGCTGCCTGGGCCAATGCAGTGGGAATTCTGGGCTTGCTCCCAGTCCTGTGAGGCCAAGAAGAGGCTCTTTGCCATCATACCCAGGTGTGAATTCAGCCTGGGAGCACCTCGGGAAGAGCACATGTCCATGTTTTAAGCATCAAACAGGTATTTATGACATTGAATTTTTTCAGGTTTTGGTTTTGTGCAAGGTTTCTACAATTTGCTGTGAATTACCACATAGGTAACCCTGTGGATGTTTGCACTAAGGGTTTGATTCACCTCTTGATAATTGTTGGTCTCCAAAAACTCCGTCACAAACTCCTGCTTCCAGAGCTGTTGTCAGGAATAAACCCAAACTATCCTGAATAAAAACAATTCAGAGTGCATTTCCTTTATTTGACTGAAATGTGGTTTTCCCCTCAAATTTCTCTGGTCCTGCCATGCCTGTGATTCCTGGTGACTTGGATTGGGAGCAAGGGCTACAGCTTTGCTGCATGTTTTTTGCAGACCACCTCAATGCAGTGTGGGCATCCCAATCCCAAACCCACCCAGTGCAGTGGTGCCAAAAGCTCCTCCATTTAAGCCACCTTCTAAATTCAAGTGTCCTCAAAAACGTGTGTAAGCAGGTTTTATCATAGCTTAGAGAGCTTTTACTACCAGGACAATTGGGATGTTTTTAGCCTGGATAAGACACAACTCAGGAACTAGGATTCTCCTCCTCTTCCAGCTGGGAGATGGACACTATTTTTATAGTCAATGTCTCTTGTTTCTAAATACCCACCCCTGGGGTGTTTAGTTGTGCCAGAAGTCCCTGGGTGCCTCCACACCAACCCTCACCCTGTGAGAGAGGGGAGGGTGACTCCAAGTGGAGCTGAGCATCTGCAGAGCTCCTTTCCAGCCCTCTAAGGCTCACCCACCCTAACCCAGGGCTCCCAGCCCTTCCCTGAGTGAGCTGCCTGAGTTTTGCTGAGGCACCAGCCCCTGTACCCACCAGAAGCTGCACACTGGGTGGCTCTGGGTCACCACAAGCAGCTCAGCACCCTTGGGTGCAGGAGCATAAGGCTCCTCGTGCTCTGCTCAGGGACACGTTCCATTATCTTGCCTCCCACTCTGTCCCACCCCACTTCTGCACATCAGTTTCCTCTCAAAGCAGAGCTGTCCTGACTGCTTGGCACGAGGTTTTGGGGCTCCTGTGTACCTTGAAGAGCTGCCAAGGTCTTTGCCTCCCACAAAGCTCCTCTCAGTGCTAAGAACTGGGGCTCCCTCCAGACCACCCCATCCCTTGGCCAGCACAGAGGGAGGACAATCTGGGCAGTGCTGCCCATGTGCCAACCCTCCCCCTGCTGCCAGCTCACACAGAATCACAGAATCACTAAGGCTGGGAAAGACCTCCAAGATCATCAACCTTCAGTGACATGCCTGCACCTCTGGAGGCCCTCCTGAGAAAGCACAGGAGCCTCCAGGTCATGGAGAGGACTTTCCCTACCAGGAGATAAGGATGTGTGGACAGGTTGTCCCCAGGCTCAACTTGCCCCAGGACTTGAATCCCAGCTCAAATGGCATTTCAGGTTGTCTCTTAGCCTGGTCTCCCCCAGGATCCCAGCTCAGACATCTGTCCATGCTCTCCCTGGCCCTAAGCTGCCCTGAGATCCTCTGCAAAGCTACCAGCCCTGCCAGGGCTTTCGAGGCAGTGGAGCTGGCACGTGGGTGATCCACAGAGCTGGGCACCAGGAGCCCAAGGGCTCCTCTCTCAATGCTGTGCAAAGAAAACTGATCCAAGAGAAGGGAATACTAAGGAGATTGAAACCTTCTTGTGTCCCATAATGTCTGGCCAGGCCTGCTGAGGTTCTGCACCTTTGCTCATCACAGGAGCACCTTCCTGCTGTGTCAGAGTCATGAGAACCTCTGCAGGAGTTGCTCATCAGCTCCCACACTTCCCTACCTGGTGCAGACCATACCCTGGCACACCCACTGAGGGCCAGGGTGATGAGCCTGGGTTAGGGAGTAAACATGTAATCCTGCAAAATTCAAGGCTGGAATTTGGGGAACAAAGCACAGAGTGGCTTGTTCTTGGTTCCACTCTGTCTCTTGGAGGTTCACATGCTCCTAACACAGGACCCAAGGCTCTGCTGGAGAGCTTTTGCCCCATGGGCATGGCTGAGATGTCAAGTGTGGGGTAACGTGCTTTTGCCATAGACTTTGTCCTCCTAAGCCTGGCATGAATTTCTTTCTCCAACTAAATTTTCCAGGGAAAATTCTGGTTGAGTTCAGTGATGGGATTGAAGCTGAAAGATGCAGAGAACAGCCCCCACTTAGGCTGCTGGTCCCACTCTGCCCTGCACAGCCGAGCTATGTATTGAAGGGCTTTTTTACTCTTTAATGGCTTCTTTTTTTTGGTAATCAAAACATCTGGAAATATGACTTTGTAGGAGATATCAGGCTTCCTCAGCTGACTCTTCCCGAGTCAGGGCCGTGTTTCTGTTGTGCTTGGAGCAGTGATTTATGGCAGGCTGTTCCCACCCTGCTGCAGGCACTGCGTTTGACCCTGCTGGTTCAGTAGTTCCAGCAGCACTGGCAAAGCTGTTCCCAGGGGCTGGCTGGGGCTCATGGGGACACCAGCAGGTACTCCACCACTGCATCCCAAAGCCAGGGTGGTGATTTTGGGCCAAATTCCCTTTTCATATTTACCCTGGGAAAGTGATTCCAAAGAGGTGTGTGGTGAGGATGTGGGAGCAGCTGCTGTTACTGCCTGTGTGAGGAGGAGTTAAAAGCAGGTATGAAATAGTGCATGTCTTGCCCAGTGTGGAGTCTGTGACCACATTGGCCTGGTCTGTGCTGAGGGCCAGGAGGTTCTCTGGGCAGGAACTGCATTCCCATCACCATGAGACCTTGATAGGGGAGCTGTGTCACCTCCAGGAGCACCTCCCAGAGCCAAAGGCTCACTCATCTGGAGTGATAATGAGTTTTCCTGTAACAGCCTCTCCTGACATCTCCCCACACTCAGGAGTCAGTCCTGGACTGATATTTAAGCTCAGAAACCTCGCTTTAGGACAACTGGAGGCATCATCCCTGAGGCAGCTGTGTTGGAGGAGTGCTGGTATCCAGCTCAGCTCCATCCCTGCCAGAACCATGGGCCCTGCCACCCCAAGAGCTCAGCCTTTAGCCTGACACTTCATCTTGCACCATCACCACAAACCTGCCTGGCCATTGCTGGCCCTGGCCCTGATCTGTTCCTTACCTTCCTGGCTTCCCCCTGCACCCATCTCACCACTGTGGGGTTGTGAGTTCTGGACATTTGGGTTGTTTCAGACTCTTGGCTGGACCTGGCCACCACCTCAGACGTGGCCACCACCTCAGACATGCCCTGGTCTTCCACTCAAGTACTGTGTGAGGGTTCCTGCTGGACCTGGGGTCCCACTTGCTCCCCCTTTCCCGAGGGAGCAGCCCCGCTCTTGCTGCCCGCTGGTATTGGGGCACGTTGGTTTGGGGGGCCAGGAAAAGTCATCAGGACAAGTGCAGCTGGTGGGGAATTTCTTATGTCCAAGGCATCAATTGCCTTCTCACCATGGGTACCTAAAGCTCCAGTGGGTGGTGACATCCCTCCCTTTGGTGGCAGCTGTGTCCAGGGCAGGACCCGTGTTGGCAGAACCCCTCCATGGCACCAGAAGAGCCCCCTGAGCTGGAGGACATGTGGTTCCCAACATCTGCACCTCCTTCCCTGCCAAGCAAGCTTTGCTCTGGATTGCAGCAGAAACTTCTGGGGCTGCCCAGAGAAGGGAGCAGCCTGGGGTAGTGCAGCATGTGAGTGACCTGGCTGGTGGGGGTGTCACCTGTGGTGTCTCCTGCGGTGGGGGGTCTGCTGCAGACTCACCCCTGGCTGCCTGGGCTGTGCTCCATCCCCATGTCATCTCTTTTCCATGCTGCTGTTGGAGATGCCCCTCTGGTTCCTGACAGATAACCCACTGTCACACATCATGCCCACGTGTGGGATGAAGCTGCTCCCTCCCACCAGCCAGGAGTATATTTGTCCCCACCACATCCCCTGACAGGGGGTGGCACTGGGGGTCGTGCCAGTGGGAGCTCAGGTCAGATGCCAGGCATGGGAACCCTGAGGCCTGGACCAAGGGAGGGCTGCTGAGGTGTGGAAGCAGCAAACTCTGCCCTGCAGGGATTGGCACTGATGCACCCAATGTCTGTGCTGGTGCCTCTCCCAGTGCCCAAATCCCTGCTCACCTGCAGGGCTCCATCACCCTGCAGTCAGGCTCTGGGGTGAGGTCCCTGTTCTACCTGTAGGAGCATCACTAGTGACAACCTCTCAGCCAGACTCTCCCATCTTCCAGTGCCAGGAGGATCCTCAGTGGTTCCTGAGAGAGGGATGGAAGCTGGAGACCAGCTGGGCCTCAGATTGCTCCTACATGTGAGTTGGGAGGTTTTTATTTTATGTTCAAGAACTGTTTGGATGATCCTCTCAGGCACCAGGTGTGACTCTTGGGGATGGCCCCATGCAGGGCAAAGGGTTGGACTTGATGATCCTTGTGGGTCCTTCCAGCTTGGCATGTTCTGGGATTCTGTGATACAGGGATAATGAACCTCTTTCACCAAACTTGTGGGCTTGGAGCACTTCAGGCAGGAATACTGTGCTCAGGGTTCCCAGGGCACTCCTGCACTCCTGTAGGGATGTGGCTGCCTCCTCTGGATGCTCCAGGGCCATGGAATCATGAATGGGATGTGCCCTGTGTTTCTCCCTGGACCTGGCCCAGCTCCAGCCAGAGGAAGGCGGGTGCATGAACACGTTCTGCACGAGCTCTGGATAACTTCAGCTGCCTCCAGGAGAAGAGGTTTGTATTTAAATATTCCTAAAAAGGACCTAATCCCAGCTGCCTCTGTTAGGACACAGCCTGTCTAAAGCTGCCTCCAGAGGTGGGTTCTGGCTGGTGGGGGCAGCCTGGCTGTGGGGCTGAGTCCTCCTGGGATTTCCCTCTTCCATGGGAAGATGCTGCAGGGATGACACAGCCCTGGACCAGAGCTCTCTGTCACACCACAGCATCACACCAGCCTTGCTGGGCTTGCCTGCTCCCTGAGCTCCCTGAGTGCTGCTGGAGCTGCTCCCACGGGGTTGTGCCCACTCAGCAGGACCCTGTCCTCACTGTCCTCACTGCTGGTGCCTCTGGCTGTGATGGGGCCCACAGGGGATCCCTGATGTTGGCCCAGGGCACCTGAACAGCAGAGAGAGGCAAATTAAGGTGCTACTTGCAGGGGGTGCAGGGGGGACAGTGAGCCCATCCCCACATATACCAGTGGCTTCCCCTTGTGCACAGGGCAAGGAAAAGCTGCTGCCAATCCCTACAAGGACATGTGCCTTTCTTTCCAGCTCCTGTGGTCACCACTAAACAGATGAGGTGCCACCAGGAAAGCAGATTTTGACCCCAGTGAGAGCAGGGAAAGATCATGGGCTGCAGGAGGGAAGGAAAGATCTGGGGCAGCACAGGTAAGTGAGGGCTCTCCCATAGTTCTGAACAGTGCAATTCCTCCGAGGGTGCAGAGGGAATGTCTGCAATGGCTTTGGAGACCACACAGCAAAGGGGTGAGTCTTTGAAAGGTGGAGAGAGGAGAAACACCCCTTTTCCTTGGGAATAAGAAGGAGGCACAGGCAAATATGAGAGTGAATGCATTGCCTGCAAGCAACTAGAAGAGAGGGGAGAAATAACTCCAACATTTTCCAAGAGAAGTTGTAACCATAGAATCTAATTTCCCCTCTGACAGGATATTCAAAGAATAGCTGTTAATAGGATGAACTGGAAGGAGTTTTCCAGAGCTGGGGACACTAAATATTCCATAAATGGTGGGGAGGACAGAGTTAGACACAGAGCCAGACACAGTTTGTCTGCCCATAGAATTTGGAGGGGATGGGGATGAGAGGGTTGAAAAGCATAAATGGGGTGAAAAGCATGAACTGGAGGAAAGGTCTGAAAGGATGTGCTGCAGAGGAGGGTGGGAGTGAGCAAAAGCACGTTCCAGGATGGGGAGGGTGAAGGAAAACAAGCCTGGGGGGATCACAGCACCCGCACTCCGCAGGAGGGATAACACCCCGGGTTTCGGGAATGGCAAACATCCATTAAAATGTATAAATAGGTGTGTTGCATATGCAAGGGATGAAGTAATGTGGGGCCATGCTCAGGCATCGTGGCCTTATTTGGGCACCTGGTGGGGAGGGAGACCTCGGCCCCAGCATCCTGCTGGGAACGGGGAGCATGGGGTGGCAGCGAGGAGCCCCGGGAAGAGTTTCAGGTGAAGTGTGATAAGAGGTTTCAAATATGCAAAACACTGGCAGGAAGGAGACAGCGGTGCTTGGTTCTCCCAGCCTTCCTCGGGCTGGGTGTGCATTTGGCTCCAGAGGAAGAGATTTATGTAAAACTTGTGGGAAATTGCTGTAGCTGCAGAAGTGAAGCGCCCAAATTGGATTGATTAGGGGGGCTGCAGAATTGCTGCCACTGCACCCAGAGCCAGAGGAGGATGGGTTAGCCAGAGTCACAGCACTCTGCCCCAGTGGTCCCCTGTCCCCTGTCACCCCTCGTGCCTGTCAAGGGTTCAGCTGGAACTCTGTCCTGCCCAGCTCTCACTTGCAGTGCTTGGTCTTCAGAGATTACACTGGTTTAACATCACTCCTCTATAGGGGGTTTGCCCCAGTTCCTAAATTGCCTGGATTTATGTGCAAAGTTTCAGGCACCTGCATCTGAAAACTGTCAGTGTGGGGAGTGTGGTGAGATCAGCAAGTCACTGCCTGAATGGGTTGGTTTCCCAGGTGGGATGGGTTAGAAGGACAAGGGAATCAGTCAGCATTGAAACCAGAGGATGCAGAAGAGTTAATCATGTCATAAACTAGCCTGGTGCTTCATCTTGGCACTTTCCCCTTATCAATTCAGTTTGTTAATATATATTAGATACTATTTTAGGGTCTATATTTAAAGGTGCCTCAAAGGACTCGTAGCCATCCCCAGGAAGTGCCTGCAGAGGGACAGCCCTCCCCAGCATGGCTCAGTATCCTCTGGGGACAGACATGGTGTTTCCATGTGCCACTGGGCAGGAGCAGAGCTCTGCAGTGTGGGACTTGGCATCAGCTCCTGGAGATCACAGCACAGAGCCACTCACTGCTCCATGCAGGGTACACACAGCCCAGGATCTTCTGTGGATGCTAATTTGGGTGTACTGACACTGTGCTTCCTGTGATGGCTTATCAACCGAGCCCTCAGGCTGCGATTCAGCTGCCCTAATTTTGGTGTCTTGAGGAACTCTGAGTAAGTCTGCCCGGGATTTCCCCATCCCTGCTTCCTAAAAAAGCCTACCCAGGAACCCAGGCCTGGGAAAAGTCTGCCTGGAAAACCCTCCCTGAGCCACAAGGCTCTCTGGGCAGGGTTGGAGCCCTGAGCCATGTGGTGCCCGTGCAGCACCCAGGTTATCCCAGCCCAATGCAGCTCTGGAGCCCTGATGTGCCAGCACAGTACTGGGGGAATGTACCCCTGCTCATGGCACCCTGCTCATGGCACCCTGCTCGTGCCACCCTGCTCATGCCACCCTGCTCATGGCACCCTCAGCCAACACCTCCCAGCTAGGACAGAGGGAGCTCCTGCAGGAATTCCTGCAGGACACACTCATGCCCAGCAGCAGCTGTGGGACAGTCCAGCTTGCTTTGGGATGGCAGTGTGGAAGCCTCTGCTGCCCTGGCTCCAGGGCACCTTTGTGGGTGCATTTTGCCCTGCACTTGGGTTTATTGGTAATAGTTGCATCTCCCTGCTGGGCCTTTTCCCTGGGGATGTGCCTGGGGGCAGTACTGTGTCCTCTCCAGCTCCCAGCCTTGCTGCCCCAGCCTGGGACACCCCATCAGATCCCCAAGCTTTTGTTAACTTTTGGCATCAGCTCCAGCTTCCCCAGAGGGGCACAAAGGATCCGTCTTCCCCCAGGTTGTGGCACCCACGAGGTGAGTGTTCAATTTTTGTGGCCACCAATGATATATGAAAGACAGTAAAGAATTAATTGCAGCCAAACCCCCTGTTCTCACCTGCACCTTTGCCCCCTCTTGCTCCCATAATGTGCTGCACTATCCAAATGCTCTCAACCCTCACCAGACTTATGTGTTATCTTGCCTGCTCTTCCAAGCAAAGATAAAATAAATTCAAAATCCTGGAGAAATACATTCCCAGAATTTATGATTTCCTTTTATACTCTCTGAGCCACCCGACACAAGATGTGTGCAGTAGGAGTTGCAGGTATGAGTGACTGAAATCAGGGAATAAGTGCCACATTCCCACCCAGCCCTCCCCACTTTTCCAAGCCTGTGATCCAAGGCGGATGTACAGCTCTAGGCTGGCACAACTTGGTGTTTCTATCACGTGCTCTTGCCCAGTCCTTCCTGAGATGACTTCATGCATTCCCCCTGTGGGATCAAGGTTTCTGAGTCATGGGCTTGCTTTGCCTTTGACAAGGTCCTGCCGTCTCTCTGGGTGCCGTGGGGGTCTTGGAAAGTCAGTTCTGAGCTTTTCCTTCGAGGATAAGCTGGTCCTTGGCTTCAAGGTTGTTGCTTCTCCCTCCAATGTGAAAGAAGGCTTGTGTGCCTTGGGTTTGCTCCAGCTGTGCTGGGTGATGTAATGAGGTTTCTGCCCCTCCCTGCAAGTCTCTTCAGCACAAACAGCACAGAGAGCCCTGGGTTCCTGGGTGGCTCGAGGTCAGAACACAATGCTCAGTGTTGCAGAGCACCTTGGCCTGACGTGACCTGGTGTCCTCAGCTCCATCAATGCTGTGACCTCTGTTATCCTCAACTGCAAAAGCCACTCCATGCTGCTCCTTTTGTTCCCATGGCCCATTCAACCTTCCAGGTTGCACCTTAATGCCAAACATCCAGCACCTCCACCTCGGAGTGCTGCTCCTGATGCACCCACAGCTTGGTTTTTGCCTTTGGTGATCGGTGAAATGCACTGAAGTCTCTGGGTTAGAGAGGGTGGATGAAAATCAATTCTTTGGATTCGGCTCAACAGGTATTTTTTCTTCCCCTTGCACCTGGTGGGCAGAAGATCTGCTTCTTGCAGTGCTGATTCATTTTAGTTCTTCTCACTTGAGGAGGCTCCAGTGACCTGCTTGGACAAGCTCCCCTGGGAGTTATAAATACACCCCTGTGTAATCCTGACATGACAATACAGTAATGGGGATTGGAAATAAGAACAGGATTTGTCCCTACAGGTAGAGCCCCCTCTTGTTGGGGCTCCTTCTGAGGTGGATTATTACTCTCCTCCTTACAGCTGGGTGTTGGGCAATGCTGGTGACATGGATTAGGGCTGTGAGAGATGCAAGATATGGAACTTCACTGAGAAACCTCCACGTGATTATCAGCAGAGCTGGAGTCACCTCCCAGACAGGCTGTGGGCCTGTTACCTGCACCAAGGTGACACAGCTCAAAGAAATTGATCCTTGGATATGATCCTGATTGAAATAAAGGGTTCAGTGAGATGTAATACTGAATCTTTGATTTTTGTCCTTCAACAGCCACCATTCACTCCACATCCAGGTGTCTGGTTGGGGAGCTGCCTGTGGCATCTCCTCCTCTGAACTGAGCCAAGCAGTGCTGGAACCCCTGGGCTGGGAGTGGGAGGATGTTACTGATCCCCAGCCTGACTCACTCAGGTGTTGGGACCGGGGTGGCTTTGAGGGCTCAGACACCGCAGGGCAAAGCAGAGCAATCCACAGGAATGATTTCCTTGTTGAGGGCTTCTTTTACCCCACTGACACCATTTAGGTGCTGCTGACAGACAGCATTGCCCCATGCAGCCAGGCGTGGGCAGCCAGGGGCCAGCCCTGAGTGCAGCTGGGACAGGGACACTGTCACAGGGCTAAAGAAGGAGCCTTTTCACCCCACCCCAGCCAGCCTCCCTGAGACACAGTGACTCGAGAGGCTGCTCAGGCCAATTCTTTACATCTTAGGAGTTGCCTTGCCATGAGTTGCCGATGAGTGGGTGACTTTGGAAGCAGCAGCTTGTCTCCCAGCCCTCTGGGCTCGCAGCAGTGGACAAAGGTTACTGAAGCCCACCGAAGTTCTGCCTTTAAGCCCTGGCTGAGCCTCAGGGCTCAGCACTCACCTGAGCAGCAGAGGAGAGTGCCCTGAGGAAGGGGTTTTTCAGCAGCAGGAGCCTTGAGGTGACCCACAGGCTCCAGCACTCAGAGTGGGGATCAGGGGTGAGTGCAGAAGCCACCAGCAGTGTTGCCATGTGAAATTAGTGGCCCATCACCTTGGATGTGTTGGGTGGTACACACCTAGAAGAGGGACTCCATGGGTTTTAGTCACTGTGTTAGTGGCTAAGTTTTATTTTTGCCCAAGACTTAGTTTCCAGTGGACTAAGCCTGACAGTGGGAGTTTTCCCATCCTGACAGCAGGCGACACAGTGGTGATTTGCTGAAGGACAGAGGTTGGATGCCTTGTGACTTCAAGCCAACATCACTTCAGTCTTCCAAGAAGGAGAAAGCAAGCAATGTTAGGGAGTCCAAAGGGCAAGAAGAGATGGCAAAGAATAGCTTTAAAATTTTAATATTTGCCCTTTGCTGCTTTGTGGCAACTAAAGGCTGTCTGAGAGGACTTAGCAAGTTCTATTTACCTGACAGGGTGGAAGATGTCCCTGCCCATGTCAGCAGGGTTGGAGCCAGATGATTTTAAGGGCCTTCCCAACCCAAAGCAGTCTATGATTTTATTATTCTATATTTTGATTTTATACTGGACATCCAGAGCTGACTGCCCAAAGCCTTTTTACAGAAAACTGTCTTTCATTCCCCCCTCTTGGGGCACATGTGAGGTGACCCCCAGTGACCAAGATACATCAAGTTTGCAGCTAAATCTTCCAAGTTCATGGCAAAGATCCCACAGACCTCTCCAGCAGGTTTGTGGGCACTCAGCCCTTTCAGGCCCTGTTTAGTCATCATAAGGCATAAAGAATTTGAACATGAGTGTTGTTTTTTTCCTTTTCTGGGCATATCTGAGATGGAGCTTGCCAGAGCAAGTGCTGAGGTTGCTCATTTTTCTGGGGCAGAGTGCTGAGACTGCACAGGGCCATGACAGAAACTGGGGTCTCCATCTCCATCCCTCCAGCTCGAGGCCAGAGATACTGGTGGATGGGAAGGTGGGGGAGGACATGTCCATCAGATTCTGTTCTGCTCTTTATAGCAAATAGGTGAATTTAAATGAGCAATACACTCTCAAAAGCACTGAAATGTCTCGAGGCAGAGTCTTGTGGTAGACAGGAGTAATAAAGGAGCATGGAACTAGGGGGGAGAAAACTTGGAGCATGATCTTACACTCCTGTTAGCAGCCAGTGCCCGTGGGCAGATACTGGGCAGATATGTGGTGCTGGGGCAGAGACATTCCAGAGTGATTTCTGAGTCAGCTGAGCTCCTCCCATCATCACTTCACTCATCAAAGTAAGTATTTATAGCACAGGTAGGAGCAGGGAGAGAAATCAAAGAAGAGCTTCCCAGAAAGACGCATAAATCACTCCGAGAGTTCAGCTCTGGGGCTCTGCATTTTTTGCTTTAATGAGAAATGAATAAAAACTCTGCTGTTATTACTAACATTTCTTAATATTATTTCACCGGTCTGCTTTTTGAATTACAACCATCTTTGAGCAAAGAGGTATTTCCATAGAGTTCTCCCAGCTTTCAGAGCTACACCTGCAGACTGCTAAGGACATGCTGTCTTACACCAGAGAAAACATTTTCTCCAGCACAGATCTGCTGAAACCCAGTCCAGAGAGTCTGTCCAGGCCGATGTTTGCCACCCGAACTGCCAGGAGACCTCCAGGCCTTCCACCAAAGCGAAGCAGGAGAGCCAGGAAGGTGCTGTACCCAGCCCACGTGAGAAAGTATTTGCCACGTCAAGAGAAAGACCCGGTCAAGCGGTGGCTGCTTTTCTGTGCCGGCATCATCCTCATGCAGGTCTTGAGTGAGGCTCCTGAGCAAGAGGGACTGGCTGGGGGGCAGAGCCTGGGGGAGCAGCCACTCTGTGCCCCGGCATCCCTGGTGTCTGCAGGGCTCGGGGCTGCAGGGAACCACTCCAGGGGACACGGAGCTGTTCCTGCAATCATCTTCTCATCAGCTCACGGGCAGCAGCCCCTCAAGCAAAGCACAGCCGATGGGCCCCAACAAGCCCAGAGCCATCCCCACGCCTTCTGCAGGCGATGCTGGAGCAGGTTGTCCCGGGCAGAGCACTGAGTGGGCTGTGAGGAGCTGTCCTGTGCTTGGACATCGGCTGCGGGAGCACCGTCGGCAGAATGGGTGGCCTGGGAACTCCTGCACCCCTCCAAGGGCACACCAGGACTCTGGATGGTGACCTGGGGCCAGCAGAGGCCAGAGGAGGCACTGATGAAAGCCCAGGGCAGTTTTTACCGTTGATTCATTTGTGACTGATGAGAGATTGTGGTTTCCAAGAGCTGTAACAAAGAGCTGCTGGAATTAGAATTACCCTCCTTGTGCTGTGCTAACATACCCATCACTGCTGCATGACTTTTTCTGGTGCCTGCATTTGCATGTTGTAATTTAGTGTCAGTTCTCAGAAATTACAGGAAAGTAGCTCAGCCCTCAAAGTGACAGGAGTGCAAAGCTCCTGTGCACTGTTCTCCTCCAGTAAACTCTGTAAGAATAAACTGCTGAGATCAGACATTCACAGCGTGGTGTACAATTTAGATTTCAAAATTAAGATTTGCTGACCATCCTGGGGAAATAAAGTTGTCCCACAAGCAGATATAGTGGGGTGAGAGCCATGACCATGATACCAACACACTGGGAGAGGGTTTGTGGATGTGGGGCAGATGCTACAGCTCAAGTTGTGGAGATGGGGTACAACAGGGACCCAGCACTGGGATGAGACATCTTGGGAGAACACTGGGAGACCCCTAAAAGAAACCATAGGACATGCTGGGAAAAGGGCTGGTCAAGGAGTGGTTGAACTATAGGTCACCAGTGGTCCCTTCTCACCAACACATCCACCATTTCTGTGTTGATAGGGGGTTACTGGGAGTCCAGCAGTGCTTTGTGGTTCTGTGCATGAAATATGGATTGGCCCTGGCTCCAGGGCAGTTTGGGTGTAGGTATTTTGCTGTCGGGGGGCTGCAGAGCCAAGGGCAGCTCGGAGCAGGGCAGCTGCCTCCCAAGACATGAGCTGCATGAGTCAGGAATAAAGAAATCTGGCTCAGGACCTGCTGCTGCTCCTTGGGGCTTATTGCAAAGAGCCACTCATGGCTCCTTGCAGGAAATGCAGAGCCCAGGATTTTCAGTGGATGATATTTTGAGCTTATTGAATTTCCTGGGCTGTTTTATCAGCCAGCCCCTGAGGCTGGGATTCAGCTGCCCTAATTTAGGCATCCTGAGGAAAGTCTGAGTAAGTTTCCCCGGGATTTTCCCAGCCCTGTCCCCTGGGAAGAGCCTGCCTGGTGAAAGGCATCTGAAAACCTTCTTCAAGCCATGCCCATGCTCCGGACTCCTTTACCTCAGGTACCAGGGCTCCCCCTCATGAAGGTTGGTCCCAAAAAGCCACAGGATGCCTGTGCAGCCCCAGCTTTGCCCTCCAGGTCTCCAGTCCAACCTTCCATTCTGCAGAACAACTCCAAACTTTTGCTGGGTTACTCAGGGCTTTGTGCAGCCCAATTTTTGAAATCTCCAAGCACGAAGATTTGCCCACCTCCTTGGCCAACCTCTTGCACTTACCTGGGATTTAATTCCGATTTTTTCTATGCCACAGGGGGACAGAGAGCTGGGGAGCCTCACATAGCTGTTCCCTGAGTGTCCCAGGAAGGAGGTCTTTTCGTGGGAACAGCAGTTATTTCCTCAGACCCTGACAGGAGCACAACTCAGACATTTCATAATGACCCAAAGGAGCCTCCTGTGACCCAGGGATGGAAGGAAGCTGGATGGCACGTGAAGAGATTGCAGAAGACATGTGGAAAAGCCAAGTGTAGCACTGCAGGCCAAGGCAGAGAGGAACAGGGAGCTGCTGCAGCCCTCAGTGAATATAGAGACCTGTTTACTTCAAAAAAGAGGAGCTGCTAGAGCTGAATCACTAACAGAATTTAGCTACTTAAATTCTACTAGGGGGGAAAAAAAGATCAATCTGTCCATGTGCAGCCAAGGAACTGTCTGGAGTAAGGAGTAACTGGACATGACTTGGAGTGGTGATGCAGGATGAGCTCCCTTGTGTCAGTGGGGGAGGACATACAAACACAAGGAAGATCTGAGTTTTGTCAAGTTCAGGAATTATAAATATCGTTGAAAATAAAAGGATCTCTTAACAATGGTGCTGGTGTTGACTGGGGAAGCAAGGTCTTCCCCCAAGCCCAGCACACCCGAAGGCATCACGAGAGGGCAGCAGAGACAGGAGCTGAGCAGGGCACACAGGCAGTGGCCTGCAGTGTTCCAGACACCCAAATAGGCAATGCCATGGCCCAGGTACAAGAGATTGCTGAGGATGCTGCCAGTGCCCTGCGGGAGATGAGCTGCTGGGAAAACAGGATCTGTCAAAATAAATGAGTGAGCTGGGGCATAACCCAGCAAAATAGATACGGGTGCCTTAAATATAAGCCCCCATCACTGAGCTTTAGGGGAGAGAGGTTTTATTGTTCATACAGCTCAGGATGGTGAGCTGAGGGAATGCAGAGCCTGCCACCACCACCTGTCAGGCCACACATCGAATGTGACCTCTAGAAATCCTGGAGGAGCTCCACAAAAAAGGGACCTTGACAGTCATTCTGTGGCACAAAGCCTGGTGATTCCTGTCGTGGTCAGCCCCTGCTCCTGCCTGTTATGACCCTGTTTGCTGCAATACCTGCTTGTGGCATGATGAATCACGGACAGGAGAGCTCAGGTGAGGGCCGGGGTGAAGGACACTGCTGGGAGTGCCCACCCTGCTCCACAGCACCGTGCTGGGGGTGAGCCCACCCTTGCCCAGTCCTGTGGCAGCTATTCCCAGGCCTGTGCACCACCAAGACCATTCAGAGATATGTGTACCAGCTCCAGCTGGGCTCACAGGGGCAGAGGCAGCCTGGCAGGATGGCTTTGGGAGCCCTAGAATGCCCTGCATGGATAATCCATCTGCACCACCCCTCAGTGGGCAAAGCAGCGTATCCAAAGGGGCTCTGCAGTGGGGTCATGCCAGGACCCAGCCCTGTGCTTGCATTTCAGCCCCATGCAGGGCTTGGGGCTCCTCCTGGGAGCTGCCTGCTCTGTGTGGGGAGCCCCTTGCACGCCAGCTCAGCTGCCCCAGAGGGCTCCACTCCTCCTGCAGTCCCTGGGACACAGCCTGTGTCTCACTGCTGCCTCTCCCAGAGCTCCCAGTTCCCTGTTCTGTATTCCAGAGTCTTCCCAATCCATGGTACAGCTGCAGTCCCTTCTCTCCTCATACCACCCCTCCCTCCAAGCTCTTCCCTCACCTGAGCCTTCTCAGGCCATCTCATCCTGCTGCCCCAGAGTCCCCCAGTCCTGCCACTAGGCACAGAGACCTTTGCTCCTCTTCCCATCCCTGCTGCTAAAATCTCGTGGCCTTTAAGCAAACAGCATCCAGTTGTGTACTGGGAGCAGCTCCTGGGACGGTCTCACCATGTTCCCTGCCTGGAAGTGTCCCTGGGGAGCATGAGGGATGCACCACCTCAAACCTTGCCCAGGGACTGTTCTGGCAGATTGTCATTACACATGATCACATTCCTGCACCCAGCAGTGTCCCCAGGAGTGGCTTCATTTAGTACTATAGATGTGTCCTATGGGTCGAGGCACAGTGGGAGATCCTAACACCCACTTAGATTGGATAACAGGAAAAATTTCTTCTCTGGAAGGGTGGTCAGGCATTGGAACAGGCTGTCCACAGCAGTGGTGGAATCACCATCCCTGGAGGGACTTAAAGACATGTAGATGTGGCACTTGGGGACATGGTTTAGGGGTGGATGTGGTGCTGCTGGGTTAACAGTTGGACTTGATGATCATAGAGGACTTTTCCAGCCTTACTGATTCTATGATTCCATCAGCACTCCAAAGATGCTCCTAAAGGGGCACCTCTCACCATATTTCCCTGATCCTACAACATGAATACTCGACTGTCCCCATGCCCATCCACCGTGGACACGAAGCTGCTTGGCATTTTTTCCCAGGGACCTGTAGGAAGACTGCCCATACCCTCCCTGGCAGAGTAAGCTCTGTGGCAGCTTTTTGACTCTCCACCAAGCACTGGAACCGGCACTGCTTCCCTCGCTGCGACACAAGGGCACCAGAGCTGCGCCCTGCGGAGGCGTGCCATGGGAATTATAAACACAGCTGCTTTCATGGGGCGTGTTATTCACCCTCTGGCTCACTCTCAGTTGGACTGATGATGTCTTGAGAGCATAATGGAGAACATATTAAAATGTTTTGGCGGTGCGTTGCCTCACCTAGATATTACGTGCTGCACCGCTCCGTTGCACAACTGGCTGTCTGAAAAAGGGGAGCCTGTACTGTAAATTAGACTCAGAAAGAAGACAAAAGACAAGGAAATGATAAGAAATCAATAAATGTGCAATCTGGTGAAGACATACCAGGGCTTGTACCTTTCCTTGTCTTGCAGCAACAAAGAGCCACTAGACAGAGCTAAACCCGTGATACTGAAAACTGGTTTGTGTTCACTTAAATAGCAAAAAAGGAGTTATAATTCTTTATGAGAGACAGAAAGTTTGACTATTGGGAACACAGGACTACCTGAACACCCAGTGTTTCTGCTTCCTGGAGCAAAGCAATGTCCTTCAGAGTTATTCGTTCTTAAGGGTATCTACAAAGAGCCCATCTACTTTACACCCAGAGACTGTGTATCTCCATCCAGCTGGTCACTAGTCCAATGCTTTGGCTCTCTTTTCACCTGGGGTATTGAAAATCTCTTCTGAGCACACCCTTTCCCTGATAAACGAGTGTTTTCCTTCTTTTCCTTTCTCCTGCTCGGCAGTTTTCCCTCTTGCCTTCTCTCTCTCTTTGGCTTGTTGGCGGCCACATGTCTGGGCAGATCCAGGGAAGGGCCCAACTGTGTTGGCACTGCCACAAAAAGTAGCTGAAAGGATGCCATTTGTTCAGAAGGACCATGTGTGGGAGAGGCTGTTTTGACTCAAAGGCCACCACCAGCACGTGCCAGCTGGTAGCCAACAACACCAAGTGCCATCAGGGCTCTGGGAGGGCACAGGGGCGGTGGGAGGGACCCCAAAACAAGAGCAAGACTTCAAGGAGTTCATTGAATTAGTAAAAGTATTTTGCTTTGCTGGGCTAGGGGAGAAAATTGTTTGATATTATGTTTTAGCTCGTTATTCTGCTCTGTTCAATGTCCTCTTCTGTCCTGCTTAGTAGGCCAGAGTCTGTTCATTATAGAAAGAACGGTAGGAGTAAAACACATTGAATACAACACCATAAATCTAGTAGATTTTGATGTTTAAAGGAGATATAGGAGGCCCAGACCCAGACCTTTGTATGCTTGAAGAATCTGGGTCCGGCCAGGCTGATGAAGAGTATCATAAACGACCACCAGGGGATGAAGTAAGAAGAGGAGACCACCTAAAAGCTGAGCCAAAAGAAGATTCTTAAAACCCCTGCCCATGCTCCACCTGGACCCCCCCTAGTTATGAATATGTGTGTTAGATGATGAAACTCTGTACCTGAAGTGTTATAATGGAATACCTGAATGTATAATGGAGGGACCATGAGGCACAGGGGACATGGAGGGGACCCAAGTGACATAGGGACATGGTTTAGCCCCAAGGCACAGGGGACACAGTGGGGTCCTGAGGCATCTGGGGACATGGAGGGGACATGGGACACATAGGGGACATGGTTCAGCCCTGAGGCACCTGGGGGATACAGGAACGTGGCTCAGCCCTGAACACAGGGGGACAGGGGGACATGGGGGACATGGAGGGACCATGAGACACACGGTGACACCATTCAGCCCTAAGGCACCCCCAAGGCTCAGCCCTGAACACAGAGGGACAGAGGGACGTGGGTAGACAGCCCTGAGCACCTGGGGACACGGCAGGGCCCTGGGGCACGTGTGGACACGGAGGGACCCTGAGGGACAGGGGACATGGGGGGATGATGAGACACATGGGGACACAGCAGGGCCGTGAGGGACATGAGGACATGGAGGGGCCTTGAGGGACATGGAAGACATGGATCGCCCTGAGGCACAGGGGACATGGGGGGACCATGAGGCACATGGGGACACAGAGGGGGCCTTGAGGGACCGGCGGACATGGAGGAATCCTGAGATACAGGGGACATGGGTGCACAGCCCTGCGGGCACGTGGTGGGCACGGCTCAGCCCTGAGGGGACACAGAGGGGACAGCACAGCCCCGAGGGGACACAGAGGGGACAGCACAGCCCCGAGGGGACACAGAGGGACAGCACAGCCCCGAGGGGACACACAGGGACAGCACAGCCCCGGGGGGACACACAGGGGACAGCACAGCCCCGAGGGGACACACAGGGGTGGCTCAGCCCTGAGGGGACACAGAGGGACAGCACAAATCTAAGGGGACACAGAGGGCTGGCACAGCCCCGACGGAGGACAGACGGCCCGGCCCGGCCCGGCCGCGCTCCCGCTCCCGCTCCCGGCGCCGCGTTGCCATCGCGACCGCGCCGGGACAGCGAGCCGGGCCGGGCCGGGCCGAGCCCAACCGAGCCAGACAGAGCGGAGCCGCGGACAGCCGAGCCGAGCCCGGCCGAGCCCAACCGAGCCGAGCCGGGCCGAGCCGAGCCGAGCCAGACTGAGCGGAGCCGGGGACAGCCGAGCCGAGCCGGGCCGAGCCGAGCGGAGCCGAGCCCAGCCGAACACAGCCGGGCAGGGCCGTTCCGAGCCGAGCCGGGCCCAGGCGAGCAGGGCCCATCCCGGCCCATCCCGCCCCGTCCCGCCCCGTCCCGGCGCGGCCGCTTTAAGAGGCCGCCGGAAGGGCCCGCCAGCCCGCGCTGCCGACACCGACACTGCCCACACTGCCCACACTGCCCACACCGCCGACACCGACACTGACACCGCCCGGCCGCCCGCACAGGTACCCGGTGGGGTGGGATGGGGCGGGAGGGGCCCGGGGCAGCTCCCCCGGCACCGCTCGGGCACTCCCCGCGGGGCTCCCGTGCCCTGCGGGGTGTCGGGGCTGTCGGGGGGCCGGGCCGGGCAGGGACATGCCGGGAGAGCCGCACCGCGGGGCACGGGGCTTTGTTCGGCCCGGGGGTCTCTCCGTGCTCTGTCCCTGCCCGGTGGTCCACCCTTCTCTTTTCTTGTCTGGGGGTCTCCCCCTCTCTGTCCCTGTCCCGTCCCGGGGGTCCCTCCGTGCCCGTCCCGGGGGTCCGTCCCCTGCTCTGTCCCGTCCCAGGGGTCCCCCCTCTCTGTCCCGGCCCCCTGGGGATGTTTCCCCCTCTCCATCCCACCCCCTCGGCCCCAGAGCAGCCCCCACGGCGGGGCTGGTCCTGCTCAGGTCCCCAGACCCGCCTCGTCCTCGCAGCCCGGATTGCTGGACACTCGTGTGGCCTCCTGGATCCTTTGCCCATGTTTTTTTTGTCTTTTATCCCTTTATGAAGGAAATTCCCGTTATGAGTTTTTGTACCTCTGCGGGAAAACTCTGCTTTTAAACTTTTATTGAAGCCTTCCCTGGGTGATGCCATTGCTTGTTGAGTGATGTGATTCCTGTCCTTTCTGTGCTGGATGGGCTGGCTCTGCTCCTCTGGCTGCCCTGCCTTCTGAATGTGCTTTAGTGGAGGGGTAGGATCGGGAAAACATAAAATATGAGAACCCGGGACTATTTTGTGTCAGCTTCTCTAGTGGCATCTCGCAAGCCAAAGAGGAAAGCAGAGAAAAAGCCATCAAGTGGAGCTCGGGGCGCTTTGCTTTGTTGGAGACAGAAAGGGAAAACTCTTACGAGGGAGTGACCGAGATTTTGTTTCACTTTATTTCGCTTCTTCTGAGGCTGAAAGATAAACCAGCGTTTTGAAACACTTTGGTTTAAAATGCCGAGCTCCTCGTTTTCTCTTCAGCCGACTCTGTTATAAAAGAAAATAAAGTTCCTTTTCAAAAGAAAGCAGTGGTGTGTGTGGGCAGAGAGGCCTCTGCTCTTCCACCCACTGTTCCTGCCTTGTCTCTGTGCTCTGTAAAATTAGAAAGGCTCCCATGTCTGTCCCGGCTGGGTAATGTGGGCTGGGGAAATCAGCAGCTCGCTCAGCCTTGTGGCCTCTGGTGTATAATTGAGGAAAGTAATTGTGTTTTAAGAAGCCTTAAATCCATTGCCCAGGTGTGTGCTTGTCCCCCGGGCACGCGTCAGGGGGTGTGAGTGTTTCTGAGAGCAAATGAGCTCTGTCCTCGGGGTTGTAGGCTCCAGTCTGAGACTGCAGCAGCTTGGAATCACTGACGAGTTTGGGCTGGAAGGGACCCTTAAAGCTCTTCTAGTCCAACACCCCTGCGGGGAGCAGGGACATCTTCAACTACACTTCAGGTAGAGTGTTGAGAGCCCTGTGTAGCCTGGCCTTGAGCAGTGCCAGGGTGGGGCATCCACATCTTCCCTGGGCAACCTGTGCCTCACCACCTCCCTTTCAAAACACTGCTTCCTTTAATCTAAATCTCCCCTCTTTTAGTTTGAGGGCTTTACCCCTTGTCCCCCCTAAGAACTAAAACTTCCAAGAGTGGTCCATGTGGGACCCTGATGCTCCCTGTCCTTTTCTTCTGGGAGTGGCCCAGGTGACCTCTTCCTCCTCCCCCAGAGCTGGCTCTTTGCCTCTCCCAGGTGGTTTCATCTTTCCCATTCCATTCACTGTCCAGGAAGACTTTTATTTGTTACATCTTCCCCGAATTTGGTTTTTGTGCACAGTGACAAGCCCGGCCATGCAGAGCACAGGTCTGTGGTGAGGGACAGAGCCAAGAACAACTAGAGCTGGGTGTAATTGAGAAATGTCAGCTTTGCAGCAAAGGAGGATGTTCAAAGCATGTGGCTTGGGGTAGCTCCTTGGGTAACACTGAGTGCAGAATTGGATCTTGCAGTTGTAAAGGAGGTCAGAGTGTCCAAATCTTGGGGAGTTCTTTTGGCTGGAGCCCAAAGGTGAGATGGCAGTAGGGCTCTGGGTTGGCTTTTCCTCAGAGGTGCTGCTTGCTGCTGTTCTTCTGCACCATCTGCTGTGGTTGCTGTTCTGGAGATGTCTTAGAGTGACTTCAGAACAGCTGAAATATTCGAGTCCTGGTGTTTTGGAGTAGTCTGCTTGTTCCAGGTTTCTTGACCTTCCTTCCCTTGGAGGTGGCTGTTTCCTGAGTGGTTTGGCTGAGGTGCCCTGGAGGGACCAGCAGTGTCCTGTGAGGAGGTTTTAGGCTAACAGGAGAGCAGTGCAGAGGACAGTGTGCCCACCCAGGTGTCAGGTGCACTGGCAAGCTCTGGGCTGGGCTGAGGCAGCCCAGGGGCATTCAGGAAGGATTGGAATTTGGGAGAGAGGCAGGTCTAACAGGGAGCAAATGCTCACCTCAGCAATGGACAGCACAGACAGAATAGCTGCTCCTGCCTGGCGTGCCCTGGCTGGATGCACTTTAGGCAGTTTCTGGATGAGCCCGTGGATGAAATTCATTGTTTCTTTCCCCAAATGTCCTGCCATCCCCTTGGGCTGTTGTATCTGCTGGTGCTTGCCAGACATTGGCCCGATCTGCTCTTAAACTGCAGCTGTTTTTGCAGGTTCCCAGTTACTGCACAGTTGTTCTTACTGTGTTTATTTTAGTGGTTATAAACTGATTTTTAAAAAGGAGTTGGAACTTGAGCTGGAAAGTCTCCTTTTTCTTCTCCCCTTCATGATTTGGTTGAGAAGCTGCACCATAGGAGGCAGCAGCTGAGCCCTTCAGTATTGCCCCCCTCCCCTTATACTTTGAATTTTCTGAGCTGTGGTTTCCTAGGAATTTTGAGGTGGTTGTCCTGGACCTTAATTTTAGTAGCGGACAGATGTTTGGGGGGGTGTCTGCTCTTAATCTGGTAAAATTAGGAACTTGGCTAAGGAGTAAAAAGCTTGAAGGAGACTTTTCTCATAACATTTTGAATGTTTGCAGTCAAACCTATGTGTTTCTTAAAGACACAGAAGACAAAAAACTTTTAAAGTCAATTATTTCAAATTGCTGTGAGGTTCAGAGTGTCATTTGGAGCAAGAAAGTGCTACCATGGACCAAAAGAGTTGCAGCATGACTGTCATCCTGCATTGTCCAGGGCAAATTACCCTGATTCACACAGTGGCTTCAACAACTATGGATTGAAGTGTAGGTAATCTTTATAAACAGTAATAACCAGCTTTTGTCAAGATACAAACTGAAGGAGAGCCCAGAGTGGTTAACTTGGTCCTCTGCTCTCAGGGTAATATAAATGTATGTTGCCTGATCTTTGCTTCCTTCTGTTTGTTTCAGAACAGCTACTTTTGCAAGTCGAACTGAAAAATAGGTGCTGGAAGTGGTGAATAATCACTTCACTTGGAATAATCCACGCCTGGGAAGAGCCAAGGGCTCAGTCCTGATCTCCTTTGTTAGAGACAGTCTGGCTTTCCCCTCCTCCCTCCTGTGTTCTGTGTTGAACATTAAACAGTGATTTCTATGCAAGAATTTTAAGAAAAGTCTTTCAAAGCACTTGAATGACCAACTAGGGGCAGCTGGGAAGGGGTTGCCTGGGAGATGCTGCTGAGAGCAGCAAAGGCAGGGTGTGACAGCGGGGAAGGAAGTGAAGAAAGGCAGGATGCTGCTCTGATCTTCCCAGCCTCCCTGCTGGGTGCAAGAGTGGTGGTCCTGCCTCTGGAGGCTCGGGGGATGCAAATGTGCCCGAGTGTGTGAGCACAAGAGTCACGCTGCTCGTTCTGCTCCCCACAGTGCTCTGCTGCAGGGATGAGGTGCAGCTGGCCCTGCCCAGCCCAACTGCGGGGTAATCTGGGCATCAGATGCTGCTCCTGCTTCCACAAGGTTTTCACTGGGAAGTAAAAGCTGTTGCCTTCTGGGGATGTTGCAGCACTGGGAGAAGCTTCTGCAACATCACCAGAAACTCAGGTAAAGTTCTGTTACATCATTTTAAGCAATCTCAGGGCAAAGGTGGCTTTCCAGGGAGCTTTGTTTGCACCCTTGCTCCTCTGCAGAGCTCCTGATGTACTGGTTGTTCCTGTCTTCAGGTTTGTGTCCAGGGTCCAAGTGATAATTGTGGGGAAATGCTGCAATGCACGTCCAGAAATTAAGAGAATATTCTGTTTTACACATTCAGTGTGTTGGTGCATGTTTAATGGATTGCTTTGCTGGATGCTGCTCAACTTGCAGCTCTGAGTTTGTCCTTGAGCTCTTCCAGCGCCTGCTTAGGATGAGTTTTGCTTGAAAATGTGAGTGATTTCAGGCTGTGGAGAATGCAAATAGGATGCTCCAGTTAGGTGTTGGCAAACTGTCCTGTCTGGAGTTGTGTGGGAGGAGAAATGGTTTCTCGGTTGTGTGACCCCAATGGGGAGAAGAGCAGCTGGGGTTTAACAAACTGCTTAAAATTATATAGGCCCCCAAACTCTCCAGAGACATCTCTCCTTTCCTAGAAGCTTCCTTTAACAAGCTGATTTCTCAGGCTGATTGCTTGCAGATGAGATCATGCAGTGTGTTTTGCAGGGAAAGAATCTGAACTTCGACTGGTGAGCCAGAAAGTTTTAACACGCAAGTCACATGCCCGGTGTCCTCATGGCACACACAGAGCACCAGAGGCTGCCCAACAGCCCAGCTCAGGGAGGCTCTGGGCTCCAACAGGAGCTTCCTGAGGACAAAGAATACCCAGGGATGCTCTCGAGTGCTGGGGCTTGTTGCTTGGACAGCAACAGGAGATGATGGCAAGGAAGTATTTCATCTTTGCTTAGCTCTGTTTCTCTCTTTAGTGCGTGTGGTGTTGGGATAAGCCCAAGGCAGGGAAGGCTCTCATCTGCCTTAATTCCGCAGACGTTTTTCTGCTGGCTTCAGCAAAGGAATTTGTGTAGAATTGATGATGGGTTTTTTCTGTTAATGCATGAGAACATTCTGAGCAGAGGAGACTCAATGTCCATGTTCTGCTGCAGAGGATCCCAGCAATCTCTGGTGCCTCTCGAAAGGGATGCTGGTTTGAATTTCTCTTGATGGCAACTGGGTTACTCTTCCAAACTAATCACAGCCATCATTTAGGAGTGTTGAAAATTAAGGAGAGCTGTTCTGAGGTGAGGTTGGGTGGTGTTCCCAGCAAAAACTCCTTTGCTTGCCAACAGCTTTAAGGTACAACCTGTTCTTACAGGCAAGGTAGGAAGGCACCTTTCTGATGCCAGAGCCTCTGTGCATGAAATCACTTCTTCCAAATCAAGAAGTTTTAATTATGCAAAAATGGATTGGGGGAGGGAGGAGTTTTTATTGGTTATGGAAATAGGAGACAAAGAGCCACTTGTTTCTCAATCTCCTTAAAAAAATTAAAAGAAAAATGGTGTCAGACTTTGTGGGGAAAGTGTCAAATCCCAGACTTTAAATTTATCAACGTTTTATGTGACTTGAAGACAGGAATGTGTAAGGCAAGATGTGTTAAAACCTCCTACTACTCCACAAGCGTGTTCTTCTGCCTGCAGGGAAGTCTCCTCCTGTGGGTCACTCCTGTGAGCTGGCTTTTGAAACAAATCCTTGAAAGTAAATCTTACAGGTGAGCACAGGCTTGGTGGTATTTTCTTTCCCTGTCACCTAAGCATGTCTGCTCCGTGCGAGTTTATCAGAAGCTCTTCCCAATGATTAGCTTCCCACAGATATTTTACAGAGCTGGAAAGTCAAGCACACAAAAGTGGAAAACTCCTGTATGCAGGCTCATCAAACTTCATTTGGCTTCCTTGTGAGTGTGTAGTACCATGCTAATAGTACCTATACTAAACATCTACTTTCTAAGTAATTTTATTCCCTAAGCAAAATAGATGTGAACACAAGTTGCTTTGGTTCCATGCCCTCTAATAATCCCAGGAGCCTTCTCTTAGTGGAAGGCACTGGAAGAGCACTTGTTGCTCTGATGGATGGCTGTAAGGGTGTGTGTTTTTTGCAGCAGCTCAACCATTTCATTCTCCACTCTGCTCCTGGATGGGGTCCTGCTGGGTCTGTTCCTGGGCTGTCTGTACCCCTGGAGCCTGTTTGATGGTCACCCCGGGCTGCTGACTGGGTACACATGGGAGGTGATGATCTGTGCTCTGAAAAGTGCTGCTTAAACCTTGTTTTGTCCATGAAGCTTCAAGTTTGGAGCTGTTAGAACACCAGCCCACTCAGAACTAATGCTTGCAGAATGCATGACCAGGGAATGAAACTGGGTGGAGTTGTTCCAAAATTTGGATTTGAGGCCTGTCTGCTCCTAATGCAGCAGCTCTGGGTGTTTGCTTGGAAGTGCTCCCAGCGTGGATGATGCTCTTCTGACCTGATCTGACTTTTCTTTCTTGATGTTTGGGTGCTGTGCCCAAATCTGTCTGCAGTGCTCTGCAGTGCAGAGCTCCGGTGCGTAATGAACCTGAAACAAGTCAGCTCCTGTCAGGAGATGGCACGGAGATGATCGGCTCCTTTGTGCCGTGGGGCATGGAGGAGGGACAGACAAACAGGGTAAACAGTTGTGTTTCTTCCCCAGGACTGTCCTGTGTCCTGAGGCTGCCAGCTGCACTTTGGAGGCCAGAAGAATAGGGCGGGGTATTTTCTTCCAACCAGATGAATTTATGCTGTGAAAATGAGAAGTTAGTTCAGTTTCTTTGGGAATAGCATTTAAGGTGTTAAAACGTCCCACCCATCAGTAATGAAGAGCTGCTCAAGGACAAGCAAATACAGAGATGGAACCTGCCGAGTTTGTAGCTCTTCTGTTTCCTTAAGGATGAGAGTCTGGGCATGTTTTTGTTTCATTTATCATTTGCTTGTGGTGTCAGTCATTTGTGTTGCCTTCTTATGGAGAGCTAGACTAGCCAAGTGTCAGGTTTTGTTGTCCATCTCTATTACTGTTATGTTATTTCACTTGTGCTCATTTGTTTCTGCCTGTCAAAAGGTGAAATAAATTAAATACTGCAGCAGAAATAGCTGGAGTACCAGTTTTCTCCAACAGGAAGATGTCAGCCTATAAGGAGTGCTTTTCACTGAGCTCAGGCTGTTTCTGCTGTTCCTGACAAGCTGTTGCATCTTGCTGCTGGGTAGTGTGATCCTCCAGGGATATTTATTTTTTATTTCTGCATTGCTGAGGGTGCTGGGACTGTGGCCCCATTGCTGTGTTGTTGTTTGGGATGAGGTGCTCGCAGTGATTCAGCTGCTGAAGAGAACAAGCAGCAGAGCTGCCCTGCAGCAAAGTTCCTTCACTGTTTCCCTGCATGAGGGTCCCAATGCCATGAGTTCATCCTGTGGACTTTGTTTTTAAGTGCATGTGCTTTGCATTTGTCTGGCTTGCGATGGATATTCTAATAACTCAACTTCCTGAAGTGTCCTTTCCATTTTCCATCAGTTTGATGACTTCCATCTACATATTTAGCTAGCAGCAATCATACATTTTCTTTTATGTTTTGAGGTGACCCAGACAGGGCTTTACTCTGAGAAAATGAGCTTTGCTGGCCAGTGCCACGTTGCAGATACCATGGGCCAGTGCTGGCAGCACCATGGATGGACATCTGGGAGGAACAGCATCGATGGCAGCTTCCCTGGTGACCAGAAACCCTCTTCTGTCTCAGTGCCTGCTGCTGCTTCCCCATCACCCTTCAGACAGCACCTCATGAGGACATGCTGCCTTCTTCCCAAGGCCTGAACCCACCAGTGATTAGTGTGGTTCAGTCTCTGCTAAGGCATTTTTTGGCCTCCTCCCAGCACTGGAAGGACACCAAATAGCAGCAGTGCTGCTGAGACCTCCCTAGAGTAAAGACTTACAGTGGGGAAATGAATTTTCTAGTCCCTTCTAACATCTTGGCAACTATTGGCTGTCTTGCTCTTAACCTGTGTTCTTGGATTATGGCAAGCTATAGTGTCTGAATACATAATTGAAGTTCAATGCCAAAAAAGCAATCTCTTTGGGTGGGTGTTAATTTGTGCAAGGACAGTGTGACGCAGTGCCCTGCCCCTGTCTGGGACCCGTGCAGTACATCAGGGCTCAGATCTTGATGCTCCAGCATTGCTGCCACCACAGAGTCAGTCCTCATTGTGTCAGTGCTGGCATCTTTGCTAACCAAGCTTTTAATACAATCTAGAAAGATCTCTTCAAAGAAACTCAAGGCAAGTCTGTCTTGTTGGCAAGAATTACTCTGCCTCTTCTCGTTTGCTGTCATAGAATGGTGGAAACGCTGGTTGAAAGAGTATCTGGAGGTCTCTGGCCTGACCTCCTGCTTCAAGTGGGGCTGTCTCCAGCATGTTCTCAGCCATGGCTTTGTCTGGCCAAGTCCTGAGCGCTCCAGGGATGGAGCAATGTACCATGATGGATCAGCTTTTGTTTGCTTTTGCTTGAGAGTTGTACCTAGTGAGCCACCCTATAGTGTGGGTCATGCATTTAGGTTGGAATTACCTCATCCTGCAGGTTTAAAAACATTTAAGTGAACTGCTGGGAAAGGTCCCAGTAGGGCTAATAATGTAACGTGTAATGTATCCCAATCCTCCTGTCTTTTCCGTGCTAGGACGGGAAACATGAGCAGACCCTGGTGCTGTGTGTGCAGGGAAAGGCAGGGATCCTGTTAGGTGGTTTTCCCGTGTTTGCTCAGGGAGTTGCAGGTGAAGCAGTGCTTGTAGGGCATGTGCTGCTGCTGGAATGAGCTCCTGGGTGTTTTCCCGTGGGTGTTATCCCTGGTGTTTGTCAGGAGGAGCAGGATGAGTGCTGTGAGTTTTCCTTTGCCTTGAGGCCATGTGGGACTGGTGCTGCTCTCAGTGTGCTCAGGCTGAGCCCACACATGAACAAGGCACTCAGCTGCCTTTTTATCCACCCTCCTCAGCCCCTTGCCATGGGAGGAGAGGGTTTTCCCCACACTGCTGCAGTTATTTCAGAAAAGCTCCCAGGCCATGACATGTGTTGGAGCTCACACCTAAGTTACCCATCACACTCCTGAGCATTAGTGGGAGCAGAAGAGCTCTCTAATCTGGGCAGTGAACTTCCCTTCTGACATGCCACGAGCTTCTGGGCACAGTGGGTGTCCATGGATGGCACGGAGTCAGGCCAGACCAGAGGCCTGCTGCTGTGCCTGGGCTGGGCTGGATTTCTTCAGGCAGAACTGCAGATTGCAACACCCTTGTGCTTGTTTCAGCCAGGAGGCCTTGCTTGGAAGGGAAATGGCTGACATGGAAGGAACTGCTGTGGAGGTGGAAGCTTCCCTAGCCAAGGCCTCTTTGCTAGACTCCAATCTGGCTGCATCCCTGGACTTTGCATCCTCTCATGTAACAGGCAGATTCAGAAATGGTGTGTGCGCTTCATGGGCACTGAACAGGAATGCTGCTGTGCTCTGGTCCTGATCTTCTGCCTGGAGACTGATGATTCCTGACCTGCCTGCACTGCTCTGGAGATTCATGTTGTGTTCCTGTCAGAGTGCAGCCCCTGTGTCAGATGAGTCTGGTGTGTGGGATGAGCAGCAGTGTCCTTGGGTGGGTTATGAATTCTCACTTGCAGAGGGTCCCTTTGGTATCCTGTGCATCTCAACTGCTCCTGCCTTTTGTTTCCATGCCAGAAAGGGCAGCCAAAAGGGCTGGGAGCATGGGCTGCTGCAGTGCTCTGGTTATTTGAAGATGCTGGTCCTTGCTGAGGAATCACAGAAATGTGGTGAGCACTGTTGTCAGCTGCTCTCTGTGTGCTCACTTTGGCCCAAAGGGCAGGGGTCAGGTTTGGGGTTGTGTGGCCAGAGGGTCCTGGAGCAGCAGCTGTACAGGGGCTTCAGGGGTGTCAGCTAGAGCCTGGTGTTGGCTGACAGCTTTTGTTACCACCAATTCTTCCATGCACCACTTACTTTGGTTTGTTATGGGGGATCTGTAGTGGCATTGCTGCCATGAGCTGAGCTCTGGCTGTTCCGTGGTTCAGTTGGGTCAGTGGCCCTTGCTGGGCAAAGCAAAGGGCTGGTGCTGAATGTCTCCCTTCCCACATGCTGTTCCTCCTCAATAAAGGTTATAGTCAGTGCTTATGGTTTGCTTTGGTTTTCTGCTGTTACTTTCCATGTCTCTGAAATGAAATCTCCACTGAAAGAAGCTGGATTTGGAATTAGTATTCAAACATTGGTCTTCAGATCCCCACAGCTTGTAGTTTTGAGATGTAATATGCCAACATAGATTCACCTGGGAAACTCCTGGGAGAGAGGAACAGACATGGGGAAGTGTCACTGTAGGTGAGGTAGCAGGACTTTGTCCCCAGCAGTCCCAGGACCTGTGTTAGTTCTGCTTATCAGAACTCCTTGCTCCAAACTCATCACAAGGATGGAGGGTAGAAGGAGCTGCCTGCTGTAGTGGTGGGGAGGAACACGTGAAGGATAATGTTCAGGGTGTTAAATACTACCTAGTGCTTCAAGAAGAAAAGTCAGCTTTGAAAGAGGCCTTGTGCCTGCTGAATGTACCAACTGCTCCCAGGGAGTGGATTGGCAAAAGCTCTGAGCAGAGGTTTTCCAGCCTGTAGGAGCTGAGCCCTTCCTTGATGTGGCAGTGATCCTCATCTGCAGCAGGACAGCAGAGGGTTCTTGGCTCATCATGGAGACAAGAGCGAGGCAGAGTGGCTGGAGACGTCCTGCCTGGGCTGGTCCTGGTGTCCAGGGATAGGGAGGGATGTCTTTGCAGATAATGGTTTTCTCTGCCCCTTTTTCACAGTTGCGTCAGCAATGATGGGCAAGGAGAGTGTTTACAAGTGTGTCCTCACTGAGCCTCAGTGCCAGGAGTTCATTCCTGGTCTGGATAATGTGTTCACTGGGCCTTTGCCATTACAGCAAGTAAAGCTGAGCTCATCTCACTCCCCTGGTTCTGACCTGGGGCTGCAGGTACCACTCTCCTCTCTCACCACCTTTGAGGCAGCCCATGATGCAGCATCTGGGGACCACGTTTAAAAGACAGGGCAAGTGGGAGGTTGCTGCTGTTTGGATCTTTTCTGGTAACATTAAAGCTCTGAGTGGGATTTTGGGGATTTTTTTTTTCCCCTCCATTGGCACCTCCCCAGCCATTCTGATTCCTGGGTGAGGAAGCTATGGTGACAAAACAGTGCTAGGGCTTCTGCTTCTGTGTCTCAGCAGGACAGAGCTCTGCTGAGCAGCTGCTTTTGTGCCCAGAAACAAGCACATCGGCTCAGCTGCAGAATTTTATGTTGGGGGCATGAAGATGCATCTGTCCCATGGCTGGACCAGAGGTTGCCCTTGTTTTGGTCATTTGGGAAGTGACTGAGGGGCAAAAGAGACACTGTACTGCTGTGGTACTTGCCCTCTTGAGAGCTCTCATCATCTCCCTTCAGAGCAGGAAAAGCTTCCTTGGCATGGGGTCAGCAGTGTGTGGTGAAAGGGTGAGGGTTCCCTTTGCACCCCTTGGGAATGCTGATGTCACCCCATGCTCAGTTCTTTCACCTCTGAGGCTCCAGTTACCCTGCAGAGCAGCTCCAGTCAGTTCCTGGTAAGGGTGGTATGTCTGTATTTCCTGGAGGATGTCACACACACATCTCAGACTTGCCCTCCCCACCATGCCGAGCTCTGCCTCGCTTCCCTCTTTTCCCAGGTTTGTGGCTGGAAGTGGAATTCTTTGCAGTGTCAGAGCTGGGCTGAGCAGATGTTCAGCTGGGGGAGTGGGAGTGAACAGGCTCTCACACTCTGGTAAGAACAGGACCAGGCTGGAGGGTGTAAACAGCACTTTTACAGCAGCCTTCTGTGTTCCATCAAAAGTTCCTGGAAAGGTGAAGGCAGGAGCTGGCTTTCACCACCTCTCACTGAAAGAATAAAAAGCTTGAACACTGTGCAGGTCCAGCCTCCTCAGTGAGACTGTCCCATGCTCTTCAACTCCTGTGTCCCTGTTTGGCCCAGGGCTGCTCAGGTGATGTCCTGGTCCTGTGTGACATGAGATGATGGTGCTTATGGGATCACCAGCTCCTGTGTGGCCTTCCTCGATAAAGGCAGGTGGAATTCCTGCCATAGCTGGGCTGCATGGGAGGTGAGGACCATGGAGCTGAGGCACTGTGGAGGGACAGGTGGTTGTATGGGAACAGCCTGTTGTGCTGCTGCTGCTGCAGGAGAGGCCTGGCAGAAGGAGCTTTTAGGTGCTGTTTAATGAGCACGGTCCTTATTCATGCTCGAACATGTATTCCTGTCTCACTGCAGGTAACTGGGGCAGTTCTCTGGCCATGAGTCACAGGTTTGGTGTGTGCCTCTTGACACTTCTGCAGTGGGATTATGTGGCTTTTCCTCTGCAGGAGCCTTGTGCTGAGTACAGAGGAGGGATCCCCTCAGGTGCTCAAGGCCATCAGTCTGTCTCAAACTCTTTGTCTAGCTGCCTTCACCTTAGTGCCAACACCATCATAGGTGTTCATTCGTTTCTCCCAGTGCCACCTGGCTTGGAGACAGCAAAAGGCAACTTCCAGATCCCAGTGTGATCAGCTCACCAGTTCATCATCCACAAATCTCAAATTCCTGCTTTGCTGCTCAGCATAGCAGGTTATTTTTAAGCACTGGGAGAAAAAAAACCCCGAAACATTGAAACCTTTTCAAGGGATTATTTTCTATTTTGTGAGTCCACCTCATCTCTCCTTAGAATGCTTTTGCAAGACTTCTGAGATGCAGGATACCATAGAGATGCCTTAAACCACATTGTGCTGCATCAGGATAAAAAAAGCTTTCCTGTTTAAGTTTGTATGTGGAATTTAGTATGTGCTAATGGGTCTTCATCTGTTAATTGGATGGATCTTTTCCAAGGGCAAATATAATCTCTTGGAGAAACCATCACGGTGCCAGCCTTGGCCTGAGCTGGTTCTGCTCCCTTGCCTTTCAAGAACCTGCCTGTGCTGCAGAAAGCTCTTCTGTGCAAAACCAAAACAGGGTCTGTTGATGTTATTCCTGGTCCTTTGAGAAGATGACTTAGTGGTCACATGTGCTGCTATGAGGTCATTAGGAAGTCTCTCAAATACACAATTTGAGAACCAATGATGCTATTGCAGAAGTATGCTCCCTCTGAGATGAGAGATGCAAAACTCTCCAAAGTACTTGAGTTTGCAATAGCTCAGAGTGGGATCTGTTATTGTGCATATTTGGGCTCATTCCAGTGAAAAAAAAAAAAAAAGGAAAAAAAAGGCTGTTTTCTGCTTTGCTTTATCCCTCGATTGATTAGTGGATGTGTACCGTGGGATCGAGTTACATCTCAGAGGGCATCCAGCAGAGAGCCTGTTTCTGTGCTGAACTGCTGAAGAGAGTCTGCCTGCAAGGTCAGCAGTTTTCCAGCAGAGTTCTGTGCCTCCACAGCACTGTCCTTCCCCGGGGAAAGGAGCTCCTCACATCTGTGTGTGAGTGGGGCCACTGCTCCTCCCAGCACTGTGGGGAGTGGAGAGCTTTCTCTGGACCCTTGGTGTTGCTTCTGTGATGTGCATCTGCTTTGGTAAAATACTGATGTCTCTTCTGGACTCCCTGTTCCTGCATGTCCAGTGTTTTCTTCTGCTGCAAACTGCCCTGTGTCCTCCAAAGGGAATGGTTTTGGTCCCACCTTACACATGTGCTTGGTTTCTGTGCACAATCATGTTCTTTTGGCAGGAGAGGCCTTGGAAGGGTGTTTTCAGACTCTGTGACACCCTCTTGGAGCAGGGCTTGTCAGGCAGGAAGGGGCCTGATATCTTCCCACATCCACCCTACTGCTAGTTGTGTGTTTTGGTCCCAAACCTTAGGGATTATCCCATCCCTCTGAGCTGATTGAAAAGTTATCCCAAAGAGGGGAATAAAAGTAAAATTTTCTGTTCTTATATAGAGGTGGATTGTGTGGCTGGGAGTGGGTATGGAGGCAGGGAGGAAGACAGGCAAGGTGACATCTGACTGCCCATATGATCATATTCTTTGTGGTGACAAGTGACAGAACCTGAGGGAATGGCCTGGAGTTGTGTCAGGGTAGGGTCAGGTTGGATATTAGAAAAAGGTTGTTCCCCCAGAGGGTGGTGGGCACTGAGCAGGCTCCCCAGGGCAGTGGGCACAGCCCCAAGGCTGCCAGAGCTCCAGGAGGCTTTGGACAATATTCTTGGGCACAGGATGTGACTCTTGGGGATGGGCCTGTGCAGGGCTGAGGGTTGGACTTGGTGATCCTTTTGAGTCCCTTCCAGCTGTGCACATCCTGTGAATCTGTGATTGTATGTCTTCCAGCTCACAGCTGTATTTTCCAGTTGGGACTTGGTGTGGGCACAGTGTGGTGCTTCCTTTTTTCCTTTGGGATACCCAAAATACCTGCTGTGTGTGCTGAGGCTCTGCTGTGATTCCCGCCTGAAGCTGGTGTAGCATGGGGGTGTCTGAGGGATGGGCTGAATGGCTGCTGTCCCCAGTTCTCAGCCTGGTGCTGTGGAGTCCCTGTGAGTCCTGTATGACACTGGATCCACTTCCCAGCCCTGCACTGCTGGCCCTGGTTGGTGTCCAGATGGGACACGGCTGTCCTTCCCTTGTCGAGCAGTTCCCTTGCAGGGGCCAGGCTGGCACCTGCATCTCCAGACAGGCAAGTCAGCAAAATCCATCTGCTCTTTGTTCTCCCTCTGCTGCCCGTGCCCTACCTTGGGGTGTAAACCAGTGCCCTCAGGGGATGATCCTCTCAATCCCAGTGACCTTGTCACCAGGGTGAGCGTGGCCCCAGCCCAGTGTGTGCTCTGGGGCTCTGCAGTGCAGTGGGTTTGCAGCAGGGGCAGCAGCTGGTGCTGGGGGTGGAATGGCTGTGCAGTGGTTCTGCAGCCCCTGTGGCAGGGGTGGGTGGTCTCCAGGGTGCCACAGCCTGCTGGTCCCTGTGCCCAGCTCAGTGCCTCCATCTGCTGTGGTCCTGGTTCTCCTGTCACCATGGAGCAGTGTCACCTGCCCGTGAGGTTCCCCCAAAGTGCCACGGTCTGGTATAGAGTTCTGTATTTTCCCTCTTTCTCTGTTTTTAAGAGGAAAGGAAGTGCATGTAGTGTCACACAGCTGTCACACAGCTGTGCTGGTGACCTTCACTCCTGTAGGACCCCGACCTGAGCAAAGCCATAGGGGTGAGCTGTTGTGATGAGCAGGCAGTGAGCACTGGTGTCACTGCTGGGCTCTCCCTCTTCCAGGAAACACTTTGGAGGCAGAAGTCCAAATGTCTGAGAAGTGCCCAGGGTCACCACAATTCTGTCAGCTGGACTTGCTTCATAAGTGACTGGCTCTGTCTTTGCTCTTTACCTGTCCCCCGTGGATGGCTGGCACAGGCTGGTGAGGTGGGGATGAAGGAGGGGAGTGATGGAGTTCCCACCACGACCCTCGCTGGGAGCACAGGCAGCCCTGCTGGACAAGAAGGTGCAGGCTGGCTCTGCGGTGCCTGGCCTGCCCTTGGGACTACACGGGCCCTGCTTCCTGAGCAGGAGAGCTGCTTTATGTTGTGGTTTCACTAAATGAATTCAAAGCTTGGCCTTCCTCCAGGCAAAGTCTGGGCCAAGTGCCAGCGGAGCAGCCCCCAGGGAGAGCACTGGAGCAAGGAGGGGCCAACAGCAGGGAAGAGCAGAGGAATCCAAGAAGGCAGATTTGCCTAGAAAACAGCTCTGTTTCCATCTGCTGGGTCAGGAGTTGCTATAGGAACTGGGATGATAGAGGCAGGGCCATCTCCTGGGCCTGTCTGTGTGTGCAGAGGGAGGGAGGAGGGAGGAGTCGCTCAAGTTTGAACATATCATGTGTGCTGGTGGAAAGTTGCAAGGAATGTCGAAACTACAGCCTGGCTCAACCTGTGCAGCTCAGAAGAGGCATGGCAGCTGCTCCCTGTGCTCAGCAGACCCCACGAGAGGCAGGTAGGGTCCTTCCAGCTTAACATGGCTCTCCGCTTGTGTCTGCCTCTCCCCCTCGTGTTTCTGCCCTGGGAGAAAGCACAGACGCCTATGGAGACTCCTTGGAATGGAGGGGGTTTGTGGAGGTGGCAGTGCTGGGAGCTGAAGGCTTTTCTCCTGGGCTGGTAGGGAGATGGTGGCTCTCCGCAGCCTGTGCTCCCTCCTGCAGCTGTGGGAGAGCTCATGGGTTTTCCCTCAGGGATGTGTGCCTGGGGACCTCTTGGATTTGTGGGGTCTTTTGTGGGCAGGAGTGTGAAGGGGGCTGGGGGGTCCTGGCCAGAAGTGTCCCCTGGAAAGTACATGGTGTTTGATCTCCTGGAGGTGTCTTGGGTGTTTGAGGTGTTGGAGGTGCCTGAGATGGTTCAGGGCTAAGGCTGGGACAGATGTGCAGAATCTGAGGCTGGCAGTGAGTTGCTGGGGGATGGTGGGAAGGGGGTGCCCCCCAAGCCTGAGGGTCTCCTGCCTCATACAGATTTTGTGCCTGCACATTGCCTGTGTTCCCTCACCTCCCGAGCACAGGCAGACCCTGTCCCCTCCTGAAGCACCTACTGCAATTTTGGGCACTATCAAACTTTCTCAGACTCCCATTTAGCCTAAAACACGGAGTATGACTGTGTGGGAAGCTGCACCTGAGAGCCCTTGTTGTTAGGGTTAACCATGGGGCTCTCCAGTAGCAATCCCTCCAGATAAAATCTGATTTATTTCCTCAGTAAACCCAAGTTTTCAGGTGCTGAGAACTTTCCAAAATAGCTGTGTTTCCACCAGAGCATTCCAGGGTCGGTCACTGCTCCACAGGTATTTATTTAATAGGTTTGGCTGAAATTTCATCTGCCCTTCTTGTGTCACAGAGGATAATCTTTGCTTAAAAAAAAAAAATAACAAAAAGGTGGGTAGTGTTGTTTCTCTCTTTGAGAAGCTGCACAATAAGCTGCTGAAAACTGAAATGTGATCTCTATCCACAGAGGCAGAGCTTGCCAGACTGGCTGGGATCAGAGCCCACCTACTCAGGCACCATCTTATCGTGGGCACAGGAAAGCCCCCGAGCCTGAGAGCACACAAATGTGGAATAACCTGTCTGTGCAGGAGATAACTTTCTGGTCACATTAGTTACTGCTTTGCTTATGCCTGGCTAGAGGAAAATTTATATCCAGTGTGCTCTCTTTTCACGTTAATGGAATCACAGATGTTCTTATTATGTAGATCCACTTCCAATATTTTATTGAATTACTCCCACATTGCTCTGTGGCAATATGTCCCAGAGGCTTAATGTGCGTGGTATGCTGTGGAATTTCATTTCCTTAGTTTTAATTTGTTGTTTTTTAATTTTGCTCCATTTTCAATATGGAAAGGAGGTAAATGGGGTCCTTCTTTTGGTCTGGGCATCATTGTTTTACGTGTTTGGGTTTTTTCTCCCTTTTCATCTCCTCTGTTTCTCCAGCCTTTGCCTCAAACAATCCCAGGATTTTCCTACAGCTACCTGCCTTCTGTGTAATTGCTAAATCTTACTTCTCTGTGGGCTTTTGTTTTCTTGGTCTCTCTTGAGCAAATGTGACCAGAATCGGCCATTCTGCCTTTCCCGAGCTGTGAAATGCTTGTCGAGCTTTTCCTGTGTCCTTGGCTTTCCCTTTGTTTATAAGCAGAACATTTGGTTTGATTGCGTGAAACACATTGTGGTGAGCAGAGATCTTCTCTGAGCTGTCTGTAGTCATGCAAGGTATTTTGCTGGAGAGTTTAGTTAATGGCAATTTCATCTCTCTACATGGGAAGTTAAATTTCACTTGCAGAGTTGTACTAGTAAATAGGAAACCCAGTGGGACATGGTGAGACCTGCCTGGAAATCCTCTCTGGAGTCCCCAGGCTTGATGTAGTGGTTTCAGGTGATCTGCAAGTATTGCCACTCACTGCTCCATCTTTGCCAGGCACTTCATAAATTAAACTTTAAAACCGCTTTGCACCATAAACAGGGTTTGCTGGAGCTGAATGAAACAGCTGTTTGTTCCCTGCCTTGGTGTGGTGCAGGGTGGAGGTTCTGCTCAGCCTCTGGAGAGATGGTACCCACCGAGGTCACAGCCTGGCTTGTCCCCTCTGGCTCAGGCTGTGGGAGGGCAGGAACAAACCCACTCCCTGCCTTTTGGTATTGGGAGTTATTTCAGTCTCTGGGCTGCAGGAAGTGATGCCAAGTTTGGCTGCTTTCTGATACTGGAAAAGCTTCTTCAGGTTGGATCTCTTCCTGTGGCTGTAGGACATGGCTCTTCACATTTCTAAACCTTTTTTGGTGACTACAGCAGAGCCCACAGGTGAGGGCAGGGGCTGTGTGCCAGCAGCAGGTGCTCAGAGTTCAATTTTTATAAATAGGAAGGGACATTACAAAACCCACAAAATGTAGCTTTTAGTGGTACCAGCATTTCTGCGGTGGTTTGGTGGAGACTAGATAGCCAGTTAAATTAGCAGATGTTCCAAAATCGTGTTTCTGGTTTGATTTTCCCTGAACTCTCTTCGATTTTTGGCTTCCACCCTTGCAAAAAGCAGCAGCTCTCAGCTCCGTGCTGGGTACTAAGTGCTGCCCGTTCTCTAGTGGTTTTGCAAAGAGCCCGTCCCAGTAATCATGTTTTAGCTTTCAAATAGATTCCACTATGAGCAATTTGCAAAACAAAGGTTGTAGATAAGTAGCTGTTACTGTAAAGTCGGTGTTTTGAAAGGTAGGCAGCTGATAAGGAGAGCTGAAGATAATTGAAAGCTCAGCAAATATATTGTGGGGCAGTGAGAAATATTTCAGTATCTGTTTAACCAAGTAAATTTCATCAGTGGTGTTTATGTTGTTGGGAAAGGTTGAAAAACCCAACTGATTGCTGATAATGCAGAGAAGTAAAACATATCCTGTGTTTGGGAAGAAGCTGGATGATGTCCTTGCTTTTATGAGGCTCTCAGGAAACCTCCCGTTGCACTGGTAAGCAGGGAGGGTGTTAAACCCAAGATAACATTTCAAAGCCTTTGAAACTCGAGCGACTTTGGAACCTGTTTGTTTAAAACAAATTGGCAAAGCAGCTTTTTGAATCCTCACTGCCAATTTGTAATAAATCTGTGAAGAACGAGGGCGTTCCAGAAGTTTGGGAAAACATAAATGTTGTAGCAGTGGTTTAAGATGAGAGAGGGACCAGGTAACCAGCGGGCAGTGGAGACCAACCTCTGTCCAGAGAGGGATCTGGGGGAGCTGGTGCATTTGTAAATCAAAGCCACATTAAAGAGGTAACATTCTCAGTGATCCATGTGCTCTGATGGAAAGCAGATCATGTCCAAAAAAAATCTTCAGATCGTGGTTTTTAATGAGATTCCTGTACCAGTTGCCAAGAGGAGCTGCATTGACATCATGTACCTGGATCCTGACTAAGGTGCCTGCTGTTGACCGAGCACTGCTGCTCCCAGGAGGCAGAAGAGGCTCTGCCTTGGGAACAGGAGCATCTTGGATCCCTGGGCAGAGCACTGCAGGCAGGGCCCCCTCCCTGGGACTGATCTCTGGCAGATCCTTCCTGCTTTCCTCGGATGCCTCACCACCTCTGGGATCTGGTGGGCTCTGAGCTGAGGAACATCCTCCTGAGCAGTTTTGGTGGGCTCTGATCCTCTGATCACACCCCCAGCTTGTGCCCCGTGCCAGGGTGGCAGTGCCTCAGTCTCCGTGTCGCTGGTCAGTACCATGAATAAGCTGATTTAGAAAGTGCCACCTGATACCTCTCAAAAATAGTTACCAAGGGAATGTGATCCCTGCACTCCCAAAGCAGAGGGCTGTGCAGTAGTGCCTGGTGTCAGAATGGGACAAACTCTGTTATTGCCTAGTTTGCCCATGGAGAAGCCAGGGGGAGTCATGGCAAAAATCCAACCAGAGCTGTCCTGCTGGAGTGCCACTGGTTCAGGATGGAGCCTCTGTCTCACCAGTGGTGACTGGGGAGAAAGTACTAAGCAACTTAATACTGAAATTTAGCTTCCCTGAGCAGGCTAGGTTAGTCAGGACAAGAGAAGGTGTTGGGATACCCAAGAGCAGATGATCAAGAAGACAGAAACAGTCTCTTTCCTGAGCAGGAGGGTGGGCAGTGATTGTTGACTGAAATTACAGGAGGGCATAAGGAGGGGCAGAATTTTCCCTTTGCAGCCAGGTGAGCAGTGGCCAGAGAGGTGGGAGAGCCTCCCTCCTTGGAGGGTTTTAAGCCCCATCTGGACAAAGTCCTGCACAGGCTGTTCAGAAATCGGTGCTAACCCCGCTTTGAGCAGGAGGTGGGATTAGATGCTCTCCTGAGGATCAACTCCAGCCCAAATAGTTCTGCAGCTTGGTAACCTGATCTCCTCCTGAGTGCAAGTTTGAGTACAGTTAAGTAAAAGTTTATGGTGGAGCCCCTTGAGAAGAGGGAGGGAGGAAGGTGGTTTAGATTGAGTGCTCTTAATACTCCATCTGTCATCTCTGTGGTTAATGTGTCGCAGAGATGGTCGGGGTGTGAGACTCTGGCAGTGGAAGATTGTAGGTCTTGAGAGGACTATTGCTGACTTGTAGTTGGTCTGTTTTAAGGATAGTTTGTTAAAGAAAAGGAAAGCTGGAGAGAGATGCCAGTGTAAGGAACAGGGTGAAATGTCAATGTGCTGGATGTTTTCTGTGGCCTGTCAGGGTGGGAAGGAAACTCCAAAGAGGGACAGTAAGGGACACTGCTGCTTGGACAGGAAAGGGAAGTACTTGTAACTATTGGTTTGTGCACAACCTTCTCTTCTCCTGCCACCTCTGTCCTGCAGGAGCAGTGGGACTGGAGCTGGAGTTGGGAACTGGAGCCTCTGCAGTTGAGGGGACCTGTATTTTGGAGGATGTGCTGGGGTGCCCAAGGCCCCCCTTGCTCCTGGATCATGGGGAATGTGTGTGCTCATGTCCTGTGCAGAGCTGCAGAGGACCTGGCAGGTCTGCCTGGGCCGTGGGAAGTGCTTCCAGATTCCTCCACGTAGATCTTCCCATGCCCAGGGTTGGTGGGGAAGGGTAGCTTTGGGTTTGGGTTAGCTGAGCTAAGAACCAGCACTGTGGTACAATGAATTTGCATTTCCTTATCTTTGGCTTTGTCTTTCTAATGGTTTCTAATTTTGGCCTTGTTACTTTGATGGATTAAATTACATTTAATGCATGTTCATTTATCCCTCTGTCTGGTTTTGGGACAGAAGTGCTCTGTGCAGTGTCACAAGCCAAGGACCCTGCTCTGCTGTGGGATTGGCCACCAGGCAGTGGGAAAAGCTGGAGGATTTATTGGTCTCCAACCCCAGCCCCTCCCTGGGCTCTAGGTGAGGCACTGCCTCATGTTTGAGTCCCTGGGCTGAACCTCCTCCCACTGTGTCATGGATGACCAGAATGCTAAATTTTAGCAAGAATGAGGTGTCAGTTTTTACACAATAACCCTATTAAGATGTTTGGCTACAACGTGGAAAAGGAGGTCCAAACCTTCCTCAGCCTCAGGGCAGGCCTATCCCTCACCCCTCAAGAGGGTGTCCAAAAAGTACACTTAGACCTTGATGTTCCCATTCTTCTGCCACTGCCTCAGACCCGGGTCTGTGGTGTCCCTGTCCCCACCCCAAGTGCCACTTCTGAATGTTGTGGTCCTTCCTTCTCTTAGCCCCACATGATGTTCTTTTGTGACTCTTGTGGGAACAGGTCTGCTAATGCCACCTCAGAATGATGCTAGAGCCTATTCCTGTCTCGCTTTTCCTGTTCCTGACTTCTCACATGCATCTCGATTAACCCAACCCTTGCACCTAAAATCTCATTGTTTTTGTCTCTCCAGCATTGTTGCTGTGACATCACTCTGTGGTGACTCTGTTTCTGCCCTGTCCCCACCATGTTCTTACCATTGCCAGGGGTTTTTCCTCTCTGTTGGTGCCCATGCCCAAATCTCCTGTTGCAGCCTTGTACTTCATGCCAGGATCCTGCAACCCCTGACATGTTGATTTTTGGTGTCGCTGTTGGCACTTGGTTTGTCCAGGTGCCACCCACATGTCACACAGAGACTTCAGCCCTTGTGTGGTTGATTGAATCTAGAGAGAGACCACACTCCAAGTTCACCTAAGGGAAAACTTGTTGCCTCCTTCTTCCAGGGTCTGTTTTCTCCAGTCTTGTGTCAGTGTTCAAATTTTAAATTAAGCAGAACACTTTAAAAAGTGATCAGAATTCTTTCTGCTAAGTGTCTTCATCAGCAGATTCTGTTTGGTCAGAAGCAGAGCTGCATGGGCTGTGTGTGCTCCAGAGGAAGACTGCTGGGGTTGGGGTCCCTCAGATAAACTCTGAGGCAAAAAGAATGTTCTATCATAATTTTGGAGCCAGAAAATTGGAAATCACACTTCCCAGCCTCTTACTTCCTCAAGCATCAGATTTTGCCCCAATTATTAGCTTTGCTGTTTCCTCATTGAGTTCCTTTAGGAATGCTAGGAGATGCCATCCAATCCTCATGACCCTGAACCTCCTTTGAGGATGCTTTGATTTAGGGTAGATCCTCATGTTGTACATAGATCTCTGTGAGATACACTCTGTGTCTTGACCATGACTGTGGAGTTTCTTGGCATCTGTAACGGGATTGCTGCAGCAAACACGAAGGTCCCACTCCGAGGTAATGATCTGCAAAGGAACCAGTTAAAACAAATGCCTGTTTCAGTTGGGATCTAGAGAGGCTTGCAAGCACGCCAGATCTCCCTAATGGATCTCTGGAGGGAGAACAGTACCTGGAGGGGCTCCAAGTCCCACCTTCTCCATGCACATCACTAAAGAACAGCTCCCTTCTGTGCCTGCTGAGCCCGGGATAGTGCTGGGTCACGGCGAGCTGGTTCTCTGTGGAGACACATGGCTTGGGTTTTAGGCATGGTGTCTGCTGGGTTTATTGGGGAAAAGTGCCCTCTTTTGCATTTCTTGGTGAGCTTTTCAACCAGTAGGTTTTTTTTTTTCCAGTCTCCCAATGATTGTAACAGGATTTTATTCTCCTGCAGCCAGCTGTTAGCAATTAGCAACTTGATCCAGTCAGGCCTGAGAACAGAGTTTAACACTTTCTTGCCTCTGAGAGGATGTTGCTAATCCTGTTTTTGCTGGGTTTGGGCTTGTGCTGTAGTTTTGGCACTTACTGTGTATGTGTGGGCAGGTCAGGAAGAAAGGCATGAGTGTACAGCAAGGGGCTCTAATGCAACTGAAAGAGCTACAAGGAAAAGTATTAAGTCATCTAGGCAGAAAAAGATCATTAGGAACATAATTTCTAAGCAGTTTGTACAGAGGGTTGTATTTAACAGTATATTCCGATATGTCCTAGCCCTGGGAAGTGTGCAGTTTGGAAGTCTAATCTGCTCCTGGCCGAGATTAGACTTGGCAGAAATCACCCTCAGTAGTTGTTCAAACAGTGATTTCTGACAGCACAAGCTCCTGAGTGGAGCTGAACCTCCTCTAAAGGGGTGAAGAACACACTTGCTGACCCTGCTTGAGCAACAACAGTGCTTGAGGATGAGAAATGGCACTGTTTGCTCCCTCTGTGCAGCATCTCTCCAGGGACTCCCCGACAGGCACTGTGGTGGTCCAGGACTGGGAACCAAATGTGGTGGGAGGAACAAACTGAGTGCAGCCTGAACCAGCTGCTGAGGTCCCTGTGTAGGGCTGAGCTGCTAGGAGTCATCCCTCACTGCCACTTCCAAAGGTGGGAATTCATGTCACCCAACTGTGGCCACCCGGGAATGATGAGGCTGGTCCAGACCAGCCTTCTCCTCTGTCATCAGTAGAGAGACACATGCAGAGAGAATTCATCCTGCTCATCTTGGACACTCTTTAGGCAAGGCCCAAACTCAAAGCCAGCTTTCATAGGCACAGAGCTGCTCACAGGTGAGCTCTGGAGTCACTGTGGAGCTTTCCCTTCCTGTCCTGGAGGCCAGTCTGACCTCTGTGGCCACATCTTCCAGTTTTGGCTTGCAGTCCCCCCAGGCCACGCTATCTTTGTGGACCTGCAGATGTCCATGTACCCATCAAATCCCAAGAAGACCCTGGCTTTCAGGGTGGGGACACACAGCTCTCTGTGCCCCACAGCCTGTACCTTCCCTCTAGCACTGGTTGTTGACTCAGTGGCAGGAGCGACATCTGTGTGACTTCCTTTGTCCATCCTCCACCTCATTCCTTCTTTCCTCCTGATATTTTTATGTTCTTATCGCCACATTCAGGTGCTTAAATGATGTCACTGACTCCGTGGCAACACAATAGGTGTCATTTAGAACATGGCCTGATCTTTACATAAAGCAAATGGGCACTTTAATTACCCTGCTTGGTCTGTGCCTGGTCCTATGAGATAATGGTACTGTTTGTGGTATATTTATTCTGTTGCTGTGACACTGGTGACCATTGTCTTGGCTTACAGGTCATTTTGAGAGGATGGGAGGCAGAGGATGGGTGCTCCCCTGCTCTTGATCCCTCTTTGCTGGGCTTTTGGATCAGATGGGAAACAGAGGCATTTGAACACTTAACAGTGTCTAGTGCTGCTCTCATTTCCTTCTTGTTTCAGCAGTGGGCTCTGGTCCTCACCTAGCCATGTATGATTCCTGTTTCAGTGCTTTCTGGCTGTCTTTTCCCTTATTCCTGGACAAGTTCAAGAGAAATCCCAGGGTGTTTTGGTGGGAGCTATCCTGAGTCTTTATGGATGCCTGATTTCACCCTGTTTGCAGGCTCTGGAGGGGTGATGAGGGTGTGCTGTCCTCTGCCATCTGCGGACAACAGTTGTCACCTGGGATGTGTTTCCCAGCTGCTGTTTTCCTGCCAGGATCTCCTCAGTGGCTGGTCCAGCTTGGGCACCATGGGAAGGATCTATCCCAGGCTTTACCCATATAGTGTAGCTGATCTGGGCAGGCCCTGGGTCGTGGTCAGGACACCCCAGGTACCATCAAACCGGTCTCTGCTGTGTTCCCATCACCTCCTCCAGGAAGGTGGTTCAAGTTAAAGCCTTAATGTTCGTGACAGGTACCTTTCTCAGGTCTTGTACCAGAAGTGTCTCCCCTAGTGCTGAACTCTCTACAGTTCCCTTGGCAGGTTCTGCTTTGGGAGCTTCTAGGACACCTTAGCAAATCACCTGCATGAATTAACACTCTTCAACCTCTGCCACAAAGCTGGCTTTACAAAGTCTCCCTCCCCTTGACTGCAAGGAGTCTCTGCTCCATAGGAGCTGCCATCTGTCCTTGGATGGTGGGAATAGGAGGGTTTTCATCAGCCATCACCCCCTTCCATTTCAGGGGGCAGAGATGACCTCGGACCCACATACAGCTGGTCAAACCCTCCTGCCGAGATCTGCCCTTTTTCCACCAGCACTTTGGCCTTTTCACGCTCACCACCCAAAATGCCACCAAATCCCAGCCCCTTGTTGCCAGCCCTGAGCAGGGTGCCTGGGTGGGGTGGCTGAGGCAGGAGGGCTCCTGGCAGTCTGCAGGTGTGTTCTGGTGTGCTGGCCCTGCTCCCTGGCTGGGCACAAGGGCAGCAGCCACCCAGCCCAGCGCCCGCTCCCCGTCCTGCTGCCGTGTTTGGCTCCCTTCCCAAGAAGGCCCATCGTTGTTTTTCAGGCTTGGAGCCATCTTTTCTGCTGGAATCCAGCAGGGACAATGGCCAGTAGCATATCCTTAGGAAAGAGAATAAAACCAGGGCAAGCTTCAGTGATTCTAGCCCTTGTTTAGCTTCTGGACCTCCGGCAATGTGCGGCTGGGGGATTTCCTGAGCCAAAGGGTTTACCTTTGGGTTTCAGAAGCTGGGGTGTATCTGTCTGCTGTGGGTATGTCCAATTCCTGTGGTATCCACGGCAACTCGTGGCTGTGACTTGCACAGTTTAATTATGTTGGGTGGAAAAAGAGAGCCTTTTGTTAGCAACCTCTGAGCTAATGGCATCTGATGCTCCTGCATGCATGCATGCACTGGCATAGTGATGGGCCCTTTTATATCCTCTCTTCTTTTACTAACTAATCCGAACATTCAATGTTGCCTTTTTACTACCACTCTGAGGATTCTTGAGAAACACCCTCTGGTCCTGGCAACTTTGCGTTTATTGATTTGTCCTGTTTTCTTTTCTCCTGGCATTTCATTACAAGGCAGAGCCTCTAACCTGCCTTGTGTAAAATTATCCTCCAGGATGGGAACCTCCCGAGGCTCTTTGTAGTGAATGTGGACACAAAGAATTCACATAACTGCTGATGTGACCTCGTGCTCCTTTAGGTGTTACCATGGCTTTCCACTGAAACTGCCAGCGTTTCAGGCCTTTGCTGTTTTCCTTGTTTCCAAACAGGAAATGGAGTGTGCTCACACATGAGTGCACATGCATTTTTGGCAGCACTGTGGGCATGTAGGGAGAGAGATTTTCACCCTGTTTTGTAAGGTTGTGTGGCAAGTTCCAGAGTGCCCACTTGGCTACTCAGAGTATGCACCTGGTGTGGATAGAGGTGGATAAATCCTGCTTGGGGGGTCTGGTTGGACTATCCAGGTTCTTTGTAGCTGCAGTTTCAGGACTTGTGAATATAATAAGTGAAGAATTGATGAGGGAGAGATTGCTTTGCATTGGACTTGTTTAAGAGCAGTTAAAAGAGTCCATCCACCCATGAGTCTTGGCAGCTGAGTGCTAAAGGCTGAATTGCACTGATAGCTTTAGAGGTGGTGTAGTCAGTCAGGTGACTGTTAGTTCTTCACTAAGCCTCTGATCCAGGGATGGGTCAGAACAGGGCTGAGGGCAGAGCCACTCTTGAAGGCATGGAAGGTTGCCCAGCCCATCACGAGGCGATGAGAGCACAGAGAAGCCCTGTCTTTGAGGACTCTCATCCACTCTCTTTGCTTTGTCTTTCAGAAATGTAGATGGCAGCTGCTGCCCTTGAAGGACTCGCACCCATCTGACCCTGCGTGGCGCCTCCGATTGCTACCATGATCTTCTGCATGCTGCTGTTGGCCTCACTGCCTGAGCCCTCTGGCACCGAAGTCAACCCTGGTAGGGAGAGGATTCTCATGTCCTACCTTTCATTTGCTCCTTCTTAGCCTTTCTTTGCCTCTCGTAGTGGCTGCACAGGGTGTAAAGGTTGGATGTAAATACAGTCACTAATGTAGTTCCTGAGTGTCCTGCTCTGGACTGAGGTGGCCAGTCTTCCTTGACAGCTGGGCTGGAGTGGGACATGTCTCCTGCCAGGCTCAGGAGGACATGCTCCTTTGTCTTTCCACCCAGAGGGTCTGTGCTCTCAGCAGGCTCTTCGTAGCCCTTCGTCACTTTGACACTGGCCTGCAAAACAAACCTGGCTCTAGCCTGTCTCAGAGATTCTGTGTTCACTGTGGATAACAAATTACCAGTTAGCAAAGCATCAGCCACAGCTCTCCAGCCAGCAAGGGGAGTTCTGGAGAGAGAGAAGTGTGGAAGAAAAGGTAGAAAACCTTACCTGGCACAAAGCTGGCGTGGAGACAGGGATGTGAGCCTATGAGTCCCTGTGGAGGGCAGGACCTCTTATCCTACAGCATTTGGCAAGATACCATCACGATGGAGATGAACAAGATAATGGTCTGCAATATATTGCAAAAATTCCTGTAATGAGGTGTTTTGGGCTGGAGACAGACTGAAATAAAGGAGTCTGATCCTTTTCCAGCTTGGCTGAAGGTGTGGTGAGGCAGCAGTGCTGCCCCAAGGGCCCGTGTTGGCTCTGCTGGGGCTGGCTCTGTTTGTTTGGAGCCCTTTGTGGCTGGCTCTGACCCTACTCTGGCCTGTGGATATTTGCAGAGGTTTGAGGTTGTGCTGCAACCAGCCAGAAGTGAAGTGAGGCCTGTGGGGGAGCTCAGCAGCACTGCTGTGCTCCCTGTTGCACGGCCGTTCCCTGCACTGGACATCCCACCACACATCCAGTGTGGAACTGGGGCTGCCATCTGGTTCTCATGGTTAAAACTCATGGAAGGAGAAGGAAGGTGGCACCTGGAGGGTCAGTCCCATGTGGATTCCTTTTGGTGGTGATGAGTACAGAAATTAGTGCACCCAAAGGTGCAGGAATAACTCCCCCTCCAGCTCCTGGGAGGTGGGGTGGGCTCTGGGCACAGGGCTATGGTCCCACTCTCCTGCAGGAATCTTTTCCATTGAGAAATAACTATCCACACTTCTCAGCTCTGCCTGTGACATCCTCAGGCTCCCTCAGCTGCCTCTGCCCCAGGGCTGTGCCCTGTTCTTCCCACACAGATTCCAGCACCATGGTCCAGCAGATGCTCCTTGGCTGTGATGCCCCCAGTCTCCATGGGTTATCCTGACCTCCTGAGCCAGTCCAGGAGCAGTCAGAAGCACCTCCTGCATTGGCTTCCAAACCAAGGGGGCTGCTCTGTGGGTCATTTCAGACCTGTGTAGGAGAGTCCTGGGCTGTCTCTTGCCTTGCACCAGTTGTCTGAGCTCCCTGACAGGTGAGCTGTGCTGTTTCTCTGAGCCCCAGTGGCTCCTGCCTGCATGGCAGGTGAGTGTGTCTCTGAGTGCACAGGGAAGGGTCAGGGGTGTCTGAGCAGAGGTCCTTGTGGCACCTAAACAGAACCCAAGGGTGGTTTTGCTCCTCATGATGTTGAGGTTTTAGTGAGAGCCACAGCCACCCACAGAGTGCATCCTTTGATGCCAGGGACGTGCTGGCTTCTGTCTGCCAGCCCTGGGGTTGTGAACAAAGGAGTTTTGTGAAGGATTGCAGTAAGTCCCAGTCCCCTAGAGACCTTCCCAGCTACCTCTTCATCTGGCATTGCTGTGCAGTGTATGTTTGACCTTTAAATAAGGTGTGACCACACAGGACTCCCACTGCAGGAGCACAAAAAGCACTTTCAGATGATGATTCCACCCTTCTGGCAAATCTCCATATATTTACCCATAGCTCAGCAACATGCCAGCTCTCCAGCAATGGATCAGGTTGTACTGGTCTGTGGTGGGACAGGTAAGAGCAAAGACAGTCGAGGGCAGCTTGGTTTACTAAATAACCTTGCTGAGCAGTGTAAGAGCAGGAGGAAGAGCTCCTGGGTGGCTCTCAGCAGTCACAATCATGTTTGATCCTGGTTCCCTCCCAGGGAATTCTACAGACAGGCCTCTTGAGAAACCTCAGATATGTGAGTGACTGTTGTGGGGGAGACCAGAGGCCCATCCAGCTTGGTGGCCTGGGTGCCATCCCTCTGGTTCTGGGAGAGTACAGGGATGGGCAGGCACACAGCAGTGCTCTCAGGTCACTGCAGCTTCCAGAGCCAGTGCTTGGGTGTTTGCTTTGTGGTAGCTGTGGGTTTGTCCAGCTGGTTTTTTTGAACTCCTGGGAACCTGTGGCTTTGGAGTGTTTAATGGATTAAGGATGTATATATTGGTTTTGATCTCTCCTACCTGGTGTTCTGATTGCTCCTGGCCCTGGTTTGTTGAGAGACAGGAGATAATTGTTCAGGATATAAATGATCTTTGTCATACTTCACTAATTCCTTTTGTTAAGATGAGGCTGCTGATCTTTCCTTTTTCATCATCTGTGTTGCCTTCTCTGCCCTGTGATGAGAGAAGGAAGGAGACAAGAGCTCTATTCCTTGTCTGCCTGGCATCTGAGCACAAACACAGGCAATGGTGTAATGCTGTTTTCTAGTTTGTTTTGTAGGTATTCCCATAATTTGCTTTTTTATTTTTTAATATTAAATAATCTGGTATCACCAGCAAGCATTGTCATCTCACCACCCATCTATTTTACAAGATTATTTAGCAGTATATATATAGCACAGTCACTGATGTGGTGCCTGGCAGCTGCAGGCACACCTCATTGAAGCACCCTCTGTTTGCAAACATTTCTAGGTGGAATTTGGGTAGTTTTTCAGCCTGTGATGGTTTATTCTCTGTGGTGATAAAAAGGAGGTGGGTTTCATCCCTCTGTCTTGTCTTGCCACTATGTGTTTTGTCTTTGGATTGTTTCATTATTTAATCCCATCTAACATTCTTTATAAGCTGCTGTAGATGTCACTGACAGAAATACCTTGCTTGCCTGTTTTGAATGCTGAGCCTTAATGAGTACATTAAGATTGAGAGTTTTTTTGGAAATGTCTCTAATATTCCAAGACATGTTTAAAAACTTCTGGCAGGGGAGGGAGCTTGGCCAGCTTGGATTTGTGAGCTGCATCTGCACTGTGTTGGTGTGTGGAGCTGAACTGAGCTTGTGGAGCTCTGGCTTGAGCCAGTTGTGTCTGTGCTCCCTGGAGGCACCAAGTCTGACAGTCTTCCCATGCTGGAGAGAAATCCCTGCTCCAGCTGAGGCTGGAGACAGGGAACAGGCTGGGATAGGGCAGTGTGGATGGACAGGGGCTCAAATGGGAGCTCCAACCTGCAGTGACAGCACAGAGCAGATGTTTCTAGAACTCATCTACTCACCCCTAATAGGAGCTGTTTAACTTCTCCCTTGTTACTGGACTGGTGAAGGTAATAATTGTTCCTTTTTGAACACAAGTCAAGCATCCAGTTTATTCCAAGAGAATAAAAATATTTAACAAAAGCTCTCCTTTTATGTCACATTATTGATAAATTTTATTGTAAAATGGGTCAGTGCAACTGTTAACAACAGTAAGGTTTGGGATTTCATGTTCTTAAGATGTTTCTTTGTAAAGTTCTGCTTTTCAGCCCTGCTGAATGATACTGTAGGTCTATTGAATTACTTATAATTTCAGTCTGTGGTAATTATGAAGTATTTAATGCTTTTTATTTGCATTCTTTATTTTAGCATTACCATGTTTATTCCCTAGGCATGATAGCCTTTTAATTAAACTTGTCTGCTGATTCAGAAGAAATGAGTACTGATTTTTTTGTGTTGTTTGCTTGCTTGTGTTCCCATTCTCAGCTATCTGCCGTTACCCTCTGGGGATGCACGAGGGGACCATAAGGGATGAAGACATCACTGCTTCCAGCCAGTGGTATGATTCCACAGGACCCCAGTATGCACGGTGGGTTCAGCTCTGGCAAAGAAATTAATGCTTGTTTTCCTTCTAGATACCTAAAATATGATTGAAGAAGATCCCCCACCCTAAAAAAACTGTTGGCTTCGCCTGGTCACAGCTTCCATGTTAAATCTAGTTAGTGCAGAGTGGAGGAACCAGGGGCAGTGGTCATGGTCACATACAGGATATTCTGATTAAATTAAGAAAAAAAAAAATGCCTCTCCCATGAGAATGAAGTGGTGGGACAGGTACCCAGAGAGGGAGTGATGTCCCAGTGCTTGGGAGTGTTCAGGACTTGGCTGTCCAAGGCCTTGAGCAGCACAGTGTGGTTGGAGTTGGCCCTGCTGTGAGCAGGAGATGGGACTGGAGGCTCAGAGGTTCCTTCCTGCAGTTCTGTGAATAAACCTCCAGTGGATTTGTGACTTACAGGTCAGCCAGGGACAGTTCCTCTGGGATTCCTGTAGAGTGCTTTAAACCAAATCATAGGAAATCCTCTATAAGGATGAACTTTTCAACAGCATCCTATTGAGGAAATGGGCTGTGCTCACTCTGCCTCAAAAACCTGGGAACTGCACAGTTAGGGAATTAAAAAGCAGCTAAAGGATTTTCCTTCCCTATTAAGCAGGGCTACAGTGTTTGTCATAAGCTTGGCTTTTCATTTTTTGTCATTTCACTTCTCTCAAAGCTACTGACTGGTGATTCACAAAGCAGTTACAGATGTGAATTTCCTTAAAATTGTTTATAGTGCTGTTAGCAAACATTCCTACAGTTTTGATGCAAACCAGATAGGAATTTCAGGTAAACTATGCCATTTTTAAAATTAATTTAGGCAGTCCAAAAATCATAAAATTTTCCTAGTGCTTGGTTATAATTTTTTCTTAGTCTGTGGTAGAGCAGTGATGCTGTGTGCTGTGTTTTAGTGCAGTTTGGACAAGCCTGTGGGCCTGGAAGCTGGGAGAGCCCTATTTTGTCCTTTGAGTTATGTCTTATGTCCAATTCTGCAAACACTTTGGGCATCATTTGCCATCTGTTACCATCATCCCTTTGCCAGGGCAGCTGGATGTCCACTGGGTGAAGACATGAAGGCACCCTGTCTGACTTCATTTGGTTCAAGGTCACAGTTGTCCTTTGCAGATGTTTGTCCCTGACATTTCACAGTCACTTTTCCTGCATTTTTACAGCTTTTTAGAAACAGCTGACCTACCAGAGACTAAAATCTTCTCTTCTGCAGCCTGAGCCTTGCCCTTCAGTGTGTCCTCCTGGGTACCACCTTCCCTGGTGCTCAGGGGCTGGCACACTGATCCCATCAGTTAGAGATGGGCAGCTGTCTGAAAGGCAAGGGCACTTCAAGGCCTTGCTGTTTGTTGGGAAATCTCTGTTGCTAAAAAGCCCACACTTTTTTTGATGTCCAGATAAATGATTCACCCTTACAGCTCCCGTGGCCTGGGCAGCTTGAGCCCCTGGCAGCCTGGGCCAGGTGGTCCCTGCAGAGGGTGGTGGTTGCAGTGCTCTGCTGGCCTGTGGATTCATGGAGTCACAGGCTGGTTTGGGTTGGAAGGACCCTAAACCACCTCATTCCACCCCCTGACATGGGCAGGGACACACCTTCCACTATCCCAGGTTGCTCCAAGCCCCATCCAACCTGGCCTTGGACACTCCCAGGGATGGGGCAGCCACAGCTTCTCTGCCCAACCTGTGCCAGGGCCTGCCCACCCTCACAGGGAAGAATTTTTTCCCAATATCCCATCTATCCCTGCCCTCTGGCAGTGGGAAGCCATTCCCCTTGTCCTGTCCCTCCAGGCCCTTGTCAGAACTCCCACACAGCTCTATTGGAGCCCCTTTAGGCACTGGAAAGGGCTTTAAGTTGTCCCAGGAGCCTTCTCTTCTCCAGGCTGAGCAACCCCACCCAACCTTTTATTTCCAGGGATTAAATGCCTTAATCTTTGCAGCTGGTGCCACAATGTTCAGCTTGGAAGCAGAGACCTTCCCATCACACACCCAGCAGTGTCTGATGGCTGAAGGAAATGTGAAAGGAAATGTGTTGAGAAACCCATGACAATGCCCCAAAACAGTTTGTAGATGAGCAGAGCTTTTCTTGCTAAAATGTGTTTTGAAGACTTCTCCTCTTGGTGCTTGGTAGAGGTGCAGGAGGTGATGGAGCAGGAGTTCAGGCCTTACCATGTGGGGTTGAGGAGCAGTCAGGATGCACTTTACCAGCAAGGTGAAAGTGGGCCGGATGATTCTTTGTGATCAACATCAAAGTAGGTGTCTGGGAAAGAAATTACTGCCAGTAGTTAATGAAAGACACCTGAAACAGAGGAGTTGTTGCCTACAGGACTCCAAGTCTCAGCTGACCATCATCCCAAAGGGCAGAGGTATTTGGTACCCACCTGCCAGGTCTCACTTGCTGATTTGGTTGCTGTCTCCCAGTCCCCAAAGTTCTGGTGTTTCCTGAGTTGCTGGCAAGGCTGGATCCCTTGAAAATGCCTTTATTTTTATTTTTTTTGATGGGTGTGGTTTTCCCCTCAGGTTACAAAGAGAAGAGGGCGATGGAGCCTGGTGCCCAGCTGGTTTATTGCAACCAGAAGATGTCCAGTTCCTTCAGATTGACCTGCACAAGCTGTTCTTCATCACCCTGATTGGCACTCAGGGCCGTCACGCCCGCGCCACGGGCAAGGAGTTTGCCCGCGCGTACCGGCTGGACTACAGCAGGAACGGGGAGCGTTGGATCTCCTGGAAGGACCGCCAGGGCAGGAAGGTGGGTGCAGGGGGAGCAGTCCTGCAGCACACTGGGCAGGTCTCACAGCTGGGCTGTAGAAGGCACATCCTCCACAACCTGCTTTATGCTGACTCCTCGCTGTCAGGCAGTGGGTTCTGCCTCAGTTCTCAGTGTGCTCCCCTGACCTGATCCCTCAAATCACAGCCGTTGCTGTGGTGGAAAACTGTGGCTCTTCACTGCCTTTCTGTGCCTCTTCCAAACATCTTGAGAGAGTCCCTCTACCAGCCAGAGGTTTGCTTCCAAACTGGAAGCTGCAAAGCAGATGCCTGCTCTGGGATTGGAAAGGGAGGGGGTGGCAGGGAATGGAGAGGAGTTTCTGGGTGTCTGGTAGTGTTCAGTGTAGGGAGCAATGAGGAGGAAGGAGTTGAGGGAGTAGGAAATGTGCTCAGCTCACTGAGAGGCTTCACTGCTCACCACAGTTGTCTCCTGCTGCCTCAGCCCTGAGCACACAGCTCGGTGCTGGCTGAGCTCTGCTCAAGTTCATAAACCTTTGTTGAATTTCCCCTGGGAAGGAATCCCTGTCTCTCCCTGCAGCTCATCTGACCTGATCCCCCTCCACAGGCTGGCTTGTGGACTCTGAGGACCTAAGCCAGGCTAGAAAGGTACTGGGTGTGGTGATGTTTTCTTGCACTGGGGGTGCTTTGGAAGTCACAGCAGGGTCTGTAGTCTGGTATTAGGTAACAGCTTCTAGCTCACTAATGAATTATTTGCTCACTCAGACCTTTGAGCTGTTTGGCCATTACCATTGTCTTGCCCATCACATTTTGGTGTGTGCTACAACTGTGTTTGAAGGATGGGAGGGGAAGTTTAGACTCACTGGGATTAACTCTTCTTTGTCAGTACTTTAGCAGGTGAAGTCTGTCTGCATTTTGATTTATACCACAATTCAACTGGTTGCACTGTCCACAAGCAGTTAAATGCCCCCTGTCTCCCACCCCAGGCCTGTGCAGAGCAGTTTTTGGGCACTCAGGACTGTGGTGGTGTCAGGTGTGATGATTTAGTAAGGTCAGCTTTGGCAAGGTCTCCCTCTTAAGCCCTAATAAGGTAATGAGCATGTATTCAGCTGTGCGATGCTATAAATTGAACCATTTATTCTGCATCTCTGGAAGTCCACACATACTCTGTCAGTGTGTGTACCTGTTCCCCATTGCATGAGAACAGTTTTCCTTCCTGCTATCCCTGGAGAAGATGCTTCTGCTCTTCCTGGTCTGGGCATACACAATGGGGTGCTATTCCTGCCATTTCACCTCCTCTGAAAAGTGACTGTCCATAAAATATGTTTTCCAAAATGTGTCACCATTAGTGAATCCATATTTCAGAGGTGTTGCTGTCTGGTCAAATAATTTGTTAAAAATGTCCTGTAAAATCATTCAGACTTTGGAATGAGGTGCAGGTGGAGGTGCAAGATCCCAATGTACTTCTTTGTTTGCAGTAGGGAGGGTTCTTCCAGTCCTGCAGCTGCTGGATGCCCAGTCAGTTGCCCACCTTGGCGTCTCTCTGTCCAAGGGATCACACAAGTGGTTTGGTTTTCAGGCAAGAAACTCAGCCCTCTTCCCTGTGCTGCCCACTTTCACACCTGTAACTCCTTTCCAGGACAGTCACCTCCAGCTTTCTCTTTGCTCAGTAAAGGCAAAGAGTCAATTTGGATCCCCTTTTCTCTCACCCCAGTTGAGGATGGTCTCTTCCATTGGCACTGATGTTGCATGTGCTGTGAGGTCCTGGACCCTCATCAGGCTGTGGTATCAGCCACTGCTTCATTCCTGACACTGGGAGCACTGGAATCAGTAGTGGCCAGGATTGGAAACTGGTGCTGAGTTTGTTCCACACACAAGTGATTCACTTTGGGATTTTAGCCCTGAGTACCTGCGTGCTCAGGAGCAGCAGCCCCACGTTGTGGAGATGCTACACAAGGTGCTTCTTTGCTTGTCTCAAAAGATGGGCAGGATTGTCAGCTCGTCCACTGTGGAGTTCATGCACAGGTGCCTGTTTCTGAGGGGGTGGCTGAAGCTTTGCTCCTCTTCCTCTGTCCATCTGGGACTTTTTGGCTTGACATATCTGTCACCCTAGAAATTCCCTGACAAATGCCTGACTCTGGAGGATCTGTCCAACTTCTGTGCTGAAGGCATGGAACATTCTGCTGGATGGTGTTTGCTGTGGGGTTTTATCTTCTGTCAGCATGGCCTTGTTGGGCCAGCCTCGGTGACTTTCAGGTCTCATGTCGTAGGCCACCAGAAAGGGTTAATCAATGTCACTTGGTTTCTGAAGAGAGGAATTACTGAGGTGTCCCTACTCCCTTGGGAGAAGTCATGGGGGTTTCTCCTAGAAGAACAGCTGCTGAGAGGCTGCAGGTTAAAAGCCTCTTGAGGAGCTGATGAGGATGAGGAAGAAGAACTTACTTTTTGGCTTTCCTTCTCTTTAGTCAGTTCCTGAGGCTGTGCACCTCTGTAGAGCTGTCCAGCCCTGGGCAGGAGCCTGCCAGAGCTAACCCATGCAGTCCAGTAGCCCTCCAGTGTGGCTGGCTCCTCTTCAGGGAGATACAGTCAGTCCTGAGTGGGTTCTTTTTGTGATACAATAAGGTCTTTCACTTCTCAATGGTCTCTCCAGCCACACTCGCTCTCTGGGGCTCTTCCCTGCTGCCATGGAAAAGAAACCACCTTTCTTCTCTTTTGCTGACCTCACTCATCTTCTAAATTGCCTGCACATCAACAGTTGCAATCTATGGGATCTTTTGAATAACCTCAGCCTGATCACCTTTCCCATCAATAACAGCAGGACCCCTCACATGTAATTTGGACGTCTGATTTAAAGTGTTCATAGTTTTATTTCCATAGGTTCAAATCATTTCTAAAAAAACCTCTTGGGCACTCTGTGTCCACTGCTGGGGGATTGACAGCCTCAGCTGTTTCCACACACTCAGAAAAGGAGTGGACTGTTGCCAGAGCTGTAGTGGCACTGAGAGATAGGGACGGTGGCAGTCCCTGCCCTATTACACTGCACCAGGATGGGGTAACTTCAGTCCAAGATCTCTCCTGTGCAGCTGTTTGCACTTTCATCCCCCCATCCTGCAGCACATTTTGTTGGCTTATAGAGAAAGGACATCAGGACCCTCCACCAGGTAACTGGTGATGAGGGCAAGCTCTCAGTCACCTGCTGGCAGGTACATGGAGACTCACTTGAAGGAAGAGGTCACATTATTGTACCTGGAGCTCTCTGCACTGTCACCTCCCACCTGCCTCTCTCCTCTCCCTCAGTGCTGCCTGCTGGGGGTCTGCAGTGGGCAGGGATGGAATGGCAGTGCCCTCCACCCCATAAGCCACGTGCCAGGGGAAGGAGGGGAGCAGCAGCAGCTCAGCCTGTGCAGATCCCACATGGGGAAGCTCCCCAGTCTCAAAGCACAGGGTACCCCCACTGTGCAAATGAGGAGCACAGCAGGGAGGAGTTGGTGGTAAGGCTCTCTCTCCTGCAGGTGATCCAAGGCAACATCGACACGTACGATGTGGTGCTGAAGGACCTGCGGCCCCCCATCATCGCGCGGTTCATCCGCGTGATCCCCGTCACGGAGATGCCCATGACTGTCTGCATGAGGGTGGAGCTCTATGGCTGTGTCTGGTATGGTGAGTACCCATTTCCATGCCTGTCACTGGACACGGTCCTTGCACAGCCCTGGCTGGGACTCAGCTGCGTCCCCACGTGTGCAGAGGGAATCCCAGGCCCACGGAGCTGCTTCTGTTGGTCCATACCACGAAGAAAAGGACTGTATGGACAGAGGTGATGGAAGGCTGCTGCTGCTGCTGTATTTCTGAGGTGTATGGCCTTCTTTTTTAGATGGTTTGGCATCCTATAGCATCCCTGAAGGAGGGACAATAGCGGCTCCTGGCTTCCCCATCGTTTATCTGAATGACTCGACCTATGATGGCTACCAGGAGCGCAGGTGGGAGAAGTTGTCCTGTTCTCTCTGTCACTGTGAAGATTCTCTTCTTTCCTACTCACCCTGACATAAGTATGTTGTATACCAAACACTTCTTTGAAACCTCCAGAGTGTAAGCTAGACACTTCTTCAAAGCCTTGTGGCTTTGTTATTCCAGGCCCTTTGACACATTGTTGGTTGGTGTTCTAAAGGAGGGCTCAGGATGTGTCAGGTTCATTTCCTTCAGCTGGCAAAGGCCGTTGGCTAGAAAGAAATCATTCTTTTATTATTAGAAGGTGTTGCTTCTCTTTAAAGAGACGAGTGTGTTCTCAAACAACTAAGTGTTCTTTGCTCATAGCTTCCATCTCTACATGATGTGATGATACAGTCCTGATGCCTGGTTGCCTTAAAGCCCTCATGGCTCTTGGTCTCTAATTGTGACCATATTCCTTGCCCTGATTTCTCTGCTGGCTCAGGTAGAGCCTTAAGCTGTCATTGATACTGCACATCTTAAGTTGCCCCAGGTTGGAGTGGCAGGTCTGGCTGGACCTTCTCCCTGTGCAGTCCCAGTGTCCCTGGAGCAGAGGAAGGTCCTTACCCTGCTCATTGCCTGTGTTGCTTCTGCAGTTTGATCCCTGACCTGCACCTTCTAGCAAACTGCATCTCAGACTGTTGCAGGAGGTCTCCAGGGTAAAGTGAGCACCCAGGGAAGTGCACAGCACCTGAACTCCAGGCCTGCACTTGGTACCTGTGAGCTTCTGGGCAGGTTTGAGATACTGTTTGTGAAAACAGAGCTCTGATGGACTTGAAACAACTTGGAAAACTGCATCACTCCCTGTGAGAAGCTCCAGGTCAGCAGAGGCACCACTGCCCATGTGGTATGACAGGATGGTGGTTGATTACTCACTGTAAAGATTTCTTGGGTGTGATGCTTTTCCAATTTGGAGTCCAAAAGCCTAAAGTAACTGGAATTAGACAGCTCATTGCAATGTCTGTTAATTTTTCACATCACTGAGGTGAGTTAAGTAGGATGGCATGTTTGGAGGTGTCTCTGGTTTACCCAGTGGTTGACTCTCTTGGAAGGAGGTGCTTTAAAAGTTAAATAACTGGCTGAACTCAAACATTTAGTGTGACCACTTTCTTTGTTGTAAGTACAGATTTGAGTGTGTTTCAGTGGCTTGAAACCTCAGACAAACTTGGGCATGGCTATCCTGAGACAGCATATTCCTGCCAGGCCAGGAATTGCCTAATGAGTGACCTGGCAGTGTCTCCTCTGTGACCAGATGTCATCTGTTGACTTAAGGTGTTTTTCTTATATATCCTGTTCCAGTTGTCAGTAACTTTCTGTAAATTTTTACTCTTGCCTAAAATTTTTTTCTGCTTAAAACTGATTTTTTTGGATAAGTTTATTTGTGTTCTGTCATGCTGGAGGTTGAAATAACAGGATGGGAATTACATTCTTCATGCTTGCAGGATGTTGCAAAATACCAGGTGGCAATGTCTATATGTTTTAATAACTGATACTTTCAAGCTGTACTGGTAGATTAGAACTTGGATATATTAAAAAAAAAAAAAGGTTTTATGTGCAGAAATGAGTATCTGTTACAGGTAGCTGTCCAGCACTACTTAGGATGTTGGGCCTGCTGGGGAGTGTCAGGGAGCTGCACAAAACCCAACCTTCTAAGCAAGGACTCTCTGAAACTACTTAACCTCTAGTTCATGTGCCCAACTGGCCTGGAAGCAGGATTCTGGGAGCAGGACAAGGGACATAGTAGGGATGGCTTCCAGAAGAGCCAGGAGTGTGCCACGTTGGCATCTTGTACTGTGGAACAGTGATGGGAAACTCTTTAATGGGCTCTGCACCCTCAGATAGGAAGTGGAATGAGGCAGGGTCTTGGCAAAGAGTCTGATCAGCCTTGAAAATGGGCAGTAACACTCTCCTCTTGCACCAGGAGAAGGGCCAGGAATGATCCCAGTTAGAACTGGCTATGGCTGGCGGAGCTGCCCGTGGTCTCACTACTCCCTTTTCTGCTTCTCAGTGCCTGTCTGCAGAACATTCCCTGTGGATTCCCTCAGGACAGGGTGGAGCAGTGTTCCTCCTCCCATGGGTTCTCCCAGGACAGGATGGAGCAGTGTTCCTCCTCCCATGGGTTCTCCCAGGACAGGATGGAGCAGTGTTCCTCCTCCCATGGGTTCTCCCAG
>JAWWEW010000038.1:9551065-9579420 GCA_035583185.1 Anabacerthia variegaticeps | reverse complement strand
GACAGGATGGAGCAGTGTTCCTCCTCCCGTGGGTTCCTCAGGACAGGATGGAGCAGATTTCATCCCATGCAGCCACATGGGGAAATGCTGCAATTCAGGCCCTCTTTGGAGAACACACCATGTCATTTTCTGTAGTGTCAGGCTTTGTTCTCAAGATGTTCTGTGCTTGTAGCTCGGCCTTGTTGTCATCCTTGATACCAGTGCAAAAACTTCAGGCTTCTCCCAAGCTGGGAAAGATTTTAAAAGCCCAGCCCAGACCAAATCAAGGTGATGTTGCATAAGGGCAGTGAATGTGTTCTTGTGCAGGGTGGTTTAAGAGCAGATTACCCTTTTCCTGGCACAGCTGACAGCCTCTCAGTGGAGCTGTGCTGCTGCTGCCCGAGCTGAGTGTTGGCTCTCCCTGGCAGGCACCTGTACGGGGGGCTGGGCCAGCTCACGGACGGGGTGCTGGGGCTGGATGACTTCACGCAGAGCCACCAGTACCGTGTGTGGCCGGGCTATGACTACGTGGGCTGGAAGAACGAGAGCTTCAGCACGGGCGCCGTGGAGATGGAGTTCCAGTTCGACCGGCCGCGCAACTTCACCTCCATGAAGGTAAGGCAGCCTGGTCCCTCTTCTCCTGCAGGGCGGGCTTGGGGTCTGGCTGCTTCCAGTTGGCCCCTTTGGGTCATAGAAGCACAGAATGGGTTGGGTTGGAAGGGACCTCGAAGGTCATCTCATTCCACCCCCTGCCATGGGCAGGGACACTTTCCACTAGACCAGGTTGCTCCACGCCTCGTCCAACGACCCCCTTGTGTCCTCTTCCCAAAGCAGGAGGATGCCAGGTTCCTGACAGCTGAATCTGAGCAGGAGATGTCCCAAGCTGCCAGTGTAGAAAGGTGGAGCAGGGGAGCACTTGTCTCTCCAGAGCTCAGACACTCCTTTGAGCATTTGGTTTAAGGGAATTAAAAGCAGACACCTGAAGCAGTGTTGAGGAGCCAGGAGGGATTTAGGATCTGGGCTTTACTGTCTAGGGCCTGCCTGACCCTTGAGGTACAGGAATGTGGCTGTGCTTCCATTTGACCAAGCATTCCTCTGGATGTCCTTGTGCTTGTGCTGTGGGGAGTTATTTACACATACAGGAAAAGCATGAGCTGAACTTTGAGTCTGTAGTAAACAGCAGGATCTTTTAAAAAGGGTTGGTGGCTTTTCTTGTAGAGATTTCAAATGAAGGAGAACCCACCACATCCTTAAGTAAATTGTTTTGGTGGTTACTTACTCTGGTTTTATTTTGTCTATTTTTAACTTGCAACTGTTGGCTCTTTGCCTGCTTTCACTGGCAGCAAGAGTCCTGCCTTCCCTGAAATGTGCTTGTACACTGGATTAAACCACTCTCTTAATCTTTGCTTTACTAAACTAAGCTGACTGCACTTCTCAGTGCCTTCCTGCTGAAATCCAGGGTCATTTTTGGACTTATCATCCAGTGCTTTCTTTCTTTGCTGGTATTCTTTTGGAAGTATAGAATCTGGATCTGGATGCAGGCTTTCCATCAAATTGCATAAAAGAATGGGACCAATTTCCTGCTTTTGGACGATTCTTCTTTGTTTATGAATCTTGTGATGATCTTCGTCCTCCAAACCGACAGAGAGGGGAGCCAGTGGTCATTAAGATTTGGTATCAAGCTAAAAGTCAGTTCCAAATTGTTGGTGTCCAGGATAAAAGTCCAGAGTGGAAAGCACCACTTAAATTTTGTCCCTGAGTTCACTACCCTGACATGAGTCAGTCCCGAAAGCTTCAGGTTATTTTAGGAAACTCCCTCCCACCCTTTAATTTAATTTGTTGCTTGTGATTCTGCCATCTCTCCCAGATCATTGAAAAAGGTAGCAAATAATTTTGAGGTAGGAATCCATTCCTGTTTTATAAACACCTGGAGAAGAATTTGTGCCTTAAAATTTGTCAAACTTACTAATTGACAATGTTTAATCAAATTACTATAGTACATGAGTCCATACTATGCTAATTGGAGACAGATGCTGGGAGAAAATCAAAGCCTTCCAAAAGTCTGTCATGTAAACCCAGCCATCCTGATCAACCAAACACATCAGCTTATAAAAACAGCTACTTCATCTTCTTCATCCAGTATTTCATTACAAAGCTGTTTTGATTAGCATAAATTAGTCTTCATTATTGATTCAGTGTTGCCTGTTTCAGCTTTGCATTTATTTTGTACATGCCAGGTGGTCTGTGAATGAGTTTTGTATCCTCATACCTGGTAGCTTTGTCCCAGTCCTCTGAACTTTCCCAGAATCCAAGAAAGTATTAAAAATAAATGTTAGCAAGTATTCCAACTGCATTGCAAATTACTTAGGCTTGAGTATTGTGAAATTGGACTTCAGTAGGAGGTGTTTGGAATAGAAAGTGTCTCTGTATCAGTCCAAGTTGTGAACATATCCAGCTCCTGTCCAAATATGGCCCAAATTGTATATTCCAGGCATCAAGCTTTCCTGCCTTGTTATGGATGACTGTTTCTCCTTACTGAATAATGTTGTCTAAGCTTCATCTGTTCCTAATTATATGCAAATACCCTTCTTTTGTCTTTTTACTGCTCATCAGGCCTGTTCTCCTCATTACAGCTTCAGTGCTATTCACTGTAGGACCTTGCAGAGGCCAAGCAATTAATGGGGTTCAAAGCTGTGCATAGTTTGGAAACTGTTGTTGTCACAGTGGCAATGTACTCCAGTCATTAGGAAATAATTCCTAGAGTTCTGGGGAGGGTTGCACCACAGTGACTGTGAGAATGGAGCAGACTGAGGGATTCTGAAGGCTTTGAGTCACCTTATTCCTTCTGGTTCCTCATCACTGGCCCCAGTGCCAAAACAGTGTGGTCCAGATCTTCAGCTCTGCGTGGCAGAACTCACTGGTGTGTGTGTTAAAAAGGGAGCAGGGTAAGGTTTGCACAGAAGACACAGTGGTACAGCTTAAAAGATGCTTCCAAGCCTTGTCTCTCTTCCCAAAGCCTCCTTCCTTGGAAGGAGGTGTTTGGTGCTGATGGCTCTGCAGTGCCACAGCCAGGGAAGAGGGAGATGTCACTTCGGCTGCTGGAACCTTTTGCTTTGGGTGCAGCCCAGGAGCAGGGAGGGAGAAAGTTGCTCCCAGCTCTCGGAGGGTAAACCAGCCCTCTGAGGGAGGTGTGAAGGCAGCCTGGAAGTTGGTTGTGAAACACTTTTTGTCTGAAGGCAGATGATGTGGAGCTGTAACTGGGAGCTGAGAGAGGATGCCTCTGCTCCAGTGAGGTGTTAGTGTGGCAGCACAGTGGGTGCACTTCAGTTCCAGAGACTTTAACTAAACCTCCACTGCAGCAGGGACAGCCTGAGGATGAGCCACCAGGAGAGGCTGATGGATGCAAGCTTACAGCATGGGTGCCCTAAAACTCTGATCCTTCAATGTCTTCGAGGTGCAACCACAGCAGCACAACTGCTGTGTGCCAGGGGAATTTCCTCTTGAGCTTGTACTGGTTTGTGGGGTTTTTTGAAGAAATTGGCTTAGACTGCAGGTGCTGCAAGCTTTTTAAGTGCTAAAGAAATTTTGGACAGTAGGCTCCCCATTAGATAGGTTTATTGGCACAGATCAATTGTGATATTTGGTAGCTCAAGCTGGTGCTTTGAAAGAGCTGGACCATGGACAAAGAAATCCCTGGACAATTATACCCTTAGAATCCAAACCCCTCATCCCTAATGCAACAGTCTGGACCAAGAGCGGTGTTATGGTCTGGGGTCTTCTCCCTCTGATGCTTCACTGTTTCATTCCCAAGTGGTTGCCATGTGGTCACCTTCACCCTGACCTCCGAGGTGGGTTTTGGTCACTTTTGTAGTCTGTTGTAACATGGTTGTTCAGTTCATAGACCACAATCTGACCACTCCAGCTATTACTTTTTAAGTAATATTTAAGCTGCAGCTTTGGTCTCTTCTAACTATTATCAATGATCAGATTGTTTTCTTCAGGTTTTCTACAATCCATCCTTACTATTGTTAATGATCAGATTATTAGCTCCATCTTTGATTTACACCATAGAACTATATAGTTCAGAAAAAGTTCAACCTGTGGCCTAACAATTCCAGCTACTTATATCAAACAAGTACTTTAGCTATTCCAATAATAGCAGATTTTCAACACTGAGGGTCTAGAGCTTAGGTGTGGTTTTTCTTTCCTCTCTTAGGTTTTTTTCAAGGAGAATTGATCTGTGAGGCTTTGGATTAGTACAGGATTTGGTTGATTTTTGTAAGAGCCTTTTGAAAAGCCTGCCAATATTTGACTTTTGCAGGTGATGTTTAGAGCTGTTTCAGAATAACTTTTTGCACAGATGTCCCCATTGCTACACTGGGGCAAGTCATCCATTCTGTATTCATACAGGGAGATAGATACTGGGAATGGAAAATCTTCATGAATGGAAATCCCTTGAGTCTTGATTTAGGTGTCACTAAATCTCTGGCTGATGGATCCCTTCTCTTCTTCCAAGGTGCATTGCAACAACATGTTTTCCAAGGGGGTGAAGATTTTCCAGAGGGTGGAGTGCCTGTTCAAGCCACGCCTGATTGCAGACTGGGAGCCTGAGCCCGTGGGGGTGGCCACAGTGCTGGATGACAAAAACCCCAGCGCCAGGTTCGTGACCGTCCCCCTGAACCAGCGCGTGGGCAAGGCCATCCTGTGCCGCTTCTACTTCGCTGACACCTGGATGATGATGAGCGAGATTTCCTTCCAGTCAGGTGAGTGTTCCTCCAGCCAGGCACACCTGGAAAAGCACAGAGAGCAGAAGGAGTGTGGAAGAGAAGAACACGTGGGGTTAACAGGAGTGGAGACACTGAGGGTGGTACACAGTGGGAGGGAGGAGGTGGCACAGGCACTGGAAGGGCAGTGCAGGGGCAGAAAGGTCCAGCCTGCAGTGGATGCTTTTCAGGCTGATGCACATGAGCAGAAACATGACCAAGGCAGCCAAAAATTAGGCTGTAGAGCACTTTTGAGACAGTTCATGGAGTCATAAAATATACTGAGTTGGAAGGGATTCACCAAGATCATCCAGTCCAATTCCTGGCCTTGCACAGACACTCCAGCAATCCCACCATGTCCAAACCCTCCTGGAGCTCTGGCAGCCTTGGGGCTGTGCCCACTGCCCTGGGGAGCCTGCTCAGTGCCCACCACCCTCTGGGGGAAGAACCTTTCCCTGAGATCCAACCTGACCCTGCCCTGGCACAGCTCCAGCCATTCCCTGGGACCCTGTCACTGGTCACAAGAGTGAAGAGGTCTGTACTTGCCCTTCTGCTTCCCCAGTTGCCTGCTGGTTACGGGGTTGATTTTTACTTCTCTTTACCAAGTATTTTGGTACAAATAATTTAAGGATATTTACAGATGATGGTCAAGTTAGCAGACTGTTAAAAATGAGAGGCTGACTTTTCTTCAAGTCTTAAATATGACACAGAGGTCAGTGCCATGAAGTGCTTTAAAAGGCTCTGGAAGGGAAAAGACAAGAGAAAACACCAGCACTGATGGTGAAATGGTCTGACTGTACTTTTCTCTACTCAGCTGTAATGAGAGGACATTCCTGAGGCAGGAATGCTCTGGGTACTGCTTGGTGCTGCCCTTGCTGACAGCAGCCCCTCCTGGCCACCCTGTCACATGCAGGACTAGTCAGGGTGTTGGTCCAGCCTGGGATGGCGAGTTTCAGATTGTGTTAAAATGGAACAAAGGCTTTTGTTCCAGTCCCTTGTGCCTGGAGGTGTGCTGGGAAGTGCACAGGTATCTCTTCACACTCTTCCTGACCTGCTGGGTCTCAGCCCAGCTGGGATTGCAGGCAGTGCTGGCAGGAGCAGGGAGGTTTTGTTGCTCTGACACGTCCCCTTCTCCTTCACAGACATGGAGAGTGTGAGCCCCAATTTCGTTACAGCAGCAACAAGCACGACGGATCTTCTGGAAATGGAGTACAACGTCACTGAGGGGACCTGGGGTAAGGACTTGGTGTCCCTTAGCCATGTCAGGGGCTCACAGTGACATCCTAGTTAGTGTGGTCTCTCCCTGGATTTCTGGAGGTCTAGGAATAGCCTGGTTATTGCCCTCATGCACAGGGCAGCATCTAAAAGTCCTCAGCTGTTTGCTCTTCCCTCAGCTGGCTGGGGTTGCCTTGGAGTGTGGGCTGAAGGCATATGTGGAGCCAGAAAAGCTCTGAACAGTGTCTGCTCTAGTATGGATCCATTGCAGGGTCTATTCTGCTAAGGACAATCTTTGATTGCAGAAGTTCTCTGCACAATTTTTAGCTGGGAGCCTCCAAAACCAGAATTTCTGATAAGGGCAGGATGTGAACACAGTTAACGGTAATGCTCAGGGAGCTGCCTGGAATCTTTTCTGTACCAGACTGCAGAAGGTTGGCCAGTCCAGATAACCACCAGTGCTTTAACTCCAGATTCTTCTCTGTACCTCTGTGACTGCAGAAACCACATCTTCTGTAACCAGCACCTGGATAGGAGAGAAGGCAGATGACTCCAATACCTCCATCCTCGTGGGCTGCCTTGTGGCTATCATTCTGCTGCTCCTGATGATCATAATCATCATTCTTTGGAAGCAATACGTTCAGAAAAGGCTGGAAAAGGTAACACAACGGGGCTATTTTGCAGACACAAGCTCAATACTAATCGTTAACCCTGATGAGCTCAGAGTTGTGGCAAGCACAAGGTTTCCCCAGCTCCACAGAGCAGCTAAAGCTGTTCTCACAGCAGGGGAGGATGCCAGCCCTATCCAAGATGTTACTGGAAGTTGCTGTGTTTGCAGCCAACACATTACTTAACAGCTGAGCATGGCCTCAGTGTTTTTCCCTTCCTCCCTCCCTCCCTCCTGCAGGCCCCACGTCGGATCCTGGAGGAGGATGCCACTGTTCGCCTCTCCTTCTACAGCTACACCATTGCCAACAACCAGACCCAGATCCACCAGTCAAATCCCACCTATGAACGTGCTTTCCCACTGGATTTGGAATATCACCAGCCAGCTACGCTACTCCAGAAGCTTCCAGAGCTCTCCCAGAGTGCAGAGGATTCAGGTAATGTCATCAGTCTCTAGAAGTTACATGTTTATTCTTTTATTATTTCTGTCAGATAGTAAAATGTGCCACTTCTGAGTGTCTTAAATTCTCATCTCTGACTCCTGTGCAGTACAATACTTAACCCGGGGACCTCAGGCAGTACTCTGGAGCTCTGGAACTTTTTGGCCTGTAACTGTGACAGCTGGAGCAACAGTCCCACTAGAGGGTGGTGGCCTTTTATTGTTTTATTTGAAGACTGTTTATACATTACCCAGGTCATCTTTTAGCAGCTGGTTTGGGCAGTCACAGCAATCACACATTGTTTGACTCATGGCAGTGGAGTGGCTGCCTGCAGCACTCTCGGGAGGAGAACTTTAGCACCTTTTTCTTAGACAAAGCAGAGGGACAAGCAGCAGGGAATTGTCAGTGGTGTCCTGGCTTCCAGCCCCTGGAGAGCTTTTGGACCCACACAGCAAGGAGCACTTCCAGCAGTGTTTTGTACTCAGCAAGGGCAGTGCTGAACAGTGAATGGAAGGGCAGCTCCATTCTTGCATTCCTCAGACACTGACAAGTTGCTAAGATCCAGCATTATACACACAGGGAGACTGATTGGATTGAGTCAGGCTGTGAATTTGAAGCAGAACAAATGTTCAGTGTAATACTGACTATACAGAGAGTTAATTCTAAAGCATTATCCCATGGTATTTATGTGAATAAGCTGTCAGAGAGAGTGGGGTGTGCTAACAGAGGACATGGGAAATGAAAGTCTCCATCAGTTTTTGTTGCAGAAGGGAATACAGAGCAAGTTTGACCTTGCAAACAACGTCCCTGTGTCAGGTAACACGAACAGATTGTATTTAGGATGAATCAGAAAATCACTTCAGACTTGTGTCTCCACGTCTGGACAAGAGCTTTAGCTCTCATGATGGACTGGAGCAGGCTGTGTTGAACAGGAATTTGCTGGTGGCTCACAGATATTCCAGTGTCTGCAGAAGTGGGGCTTGTTCTGGCTGAAACCCTGGTTAAAACAAGGCAGTGTCTCCCATGTGGGTGTCCCTCAGCACGAGGTACCGGGTGTGCAGCCAGGCTGGATTCCCAGAGGGGCTCAGAGGATTGGGAGGGATTGAATGTGGGACTGGGAGCACTGGGAGCTGGGCCATGCTGGTTCTAAGGGAGCCTGACTCCAGCTGCCCTTGCTTTGCCCTCAGTGTGCAGTGGGGACTATGCTGAGCCCGACCTGACCAAGTCCACCCCTCACCAAGGCTTCCAGAACAATGTTCCTCACTACGCCGAGACCGACATCGTGCACCTGCAGGGCGTGACGGGCAACAACATGTACGCCGTGCCCGCCCTCACCGTGGACTCCCTCACCAAGAAGGACATCTCCGTGGGGGAATTCCCACGGCAGCAGCTGCGCCTCAAGGAGAAGCTGGGAGAAGGGCAGTTTGGAGAGGTACAGCCCTGCTCTGCTGCTTGTCCACTGAGAGAAAGGAGGTGCCTGGCGGGGCTGAATCCTCTGAGCCGCCTCTTGGTGGGGCTGAGGGTTCTGCCTTCCATTTTTAACCTGGGAGGGTGGTGGGGCACTGGCACAGATTGCCCGGGGAGGTTGGGGATACCCCAAACTTGGCAGTGTTCAAAGGCAGGCTGGATAAGACCTTGAGCAACCTGGTCTAGTGGGAGGTGCCCCTGCCCATAGCAGAGGGAGTTGGGACTGGATGATATTTAAGATTCATTCCAATCCCGTAACACTCTGGGAATCTGTGATTTTAGTTAATGTGTGTTTGCCCTTGTGGAAAGCTGACATCCCCTAGGCTGGGCCACAGGGGTCTGTTCTGCAGCTGGGAGGCTCTGCTTGGTACCACAGGAGTCCTTCTTAACAGATGAACTTTGCAAACTTCTCCTGTTTGCTGTTTATATCGTTATTAATGAATGACCTTATAGAAAAGGCCTGGAGATGGGAATTTAGTTTCATGTCTTCCATGGACATCTCCAGTGTGATGTCTGTCACCCACCCTTTAGGCAGGTGAGTTTGAAAACTCCCTGGAGTCCAGCTAAGATTGATCCTAGCTGTGTGAGAACAGCTTTCCCACTCAGACAGAGGTTCTGGGTGCTCTGCACACTGACCCAAGCAAAGGCAGACGATTCCCAAGCACTGTGGTGCCCTCATTCTCCAGCATTGCTGCTGCTCAAGCCCCAGTTGGTCAGCAGCCTCAGGCAGCATGATGCACATATCTGTCATCTGCCAAGCTTTGCCTTTATTCCTTGAGATCCTTTCAAGCTGGGAATGTTGTCACCCTGCCTTTTCTTCTCTCCCTGCTTCATTTCCACACCATCCCTAGCTCCCTCCTGAGCAGGTCTTCTCTCCTGCTCTCACTCTTCCACTGTGTTTTTTTTATCTTCCCAGCTTTTGTTCACTCATAGCCTTAAATTCTACCTGTCAACCACATTTTGGCAAGCACAGCCCTTTACTGGCTGCTTCCTTCTCACTATGTGCCCCTCTTTGTAGTTCCTCATTTCTGACACCACCTCTTCCCTCTCCCAGCCCCTTCCCTGTGCCCTCACTTTCCCCTGGCTGGCTCTGTGTGCTGGGAAGGTGCTGACATCCTCAGCCTCTTCACCTGGCTGGCAGTGCTATTGCCTGCATCCTGCCCTGTCTTGGGCTCTGCTCCAAAAGTGAGACAAGAGAGGGTTATTTTCTCCTTGTTTTGCTTCTGGTTTCTCCTTCCTCTCATCCCTGTCCTAATAACTGTAAAAACTCCTCCTTTGTGTTGATGGGAGATGGCTCTCCCATCTCCATTTCCCTTGGGGATGGATTCAGAGCCTGTTCCCTCCCATCACAGGCTCTTTGCCTCACCTCTGCACCTTTCCTGCACCACATTCTCTCCTCTCTCCTCCTCACCTGCTTAGTCTTTACCAAACTGCTCATCACTGGCTCAGTGTCCTGTCTTGCTTCTGGAAACATGGCTCATTGTTGTTGTCACCTCTCCTCTCAGAGTTTCCTTCCCTTTCAGTCTTTTCTCCCCTTGCTCCTCACCACCCCCTCCCTGCACTCAGTGACACATCACCTGCATTTGGAATACCTGTGGCTCTATTCCCTGCTCCAGGTCTCGTGGCTCTACTTTCACCACAGCAGATTCATTCTCTGTGAAACTGCAGCAACATCTTTGTGCTTTTATTCCTGTTCTGCATGTTTGTCCCAGTTTCTGTGCTGTCTCATTTTTCTCCTTCCTCACCATGTTTGTCACATAAGTTCTTGCTGCTTTCTTTATACAAAATTCATCATGCTCCCATTACCTTCCCCTCAGTGCTGCAAGTCTGACTGACACATCCAGTCTGCTCCCCTCCTCCAGTCCTTGTTCTAGCCACACACTCAGGTCTGTCTGCTTTCCCCACCCAGCTCTCCATTTGGATACACATTCTGGTAACTTCTTCAGGAAGTGTCTTGTCAGCCCTTCTTGTACAGCCCTGGCAGTAATTTTGGCTTAATTTGTTAATTTATCAGAAGTAATTTGGATTTCTATGTGGTCATCAGAGTATTCGTTTTTGGGTATATGCATAGGTGAGGTGTTCACATCACAGACACAAACACACACATACACACTTTCTCCTTTTATTTTTTTTCCTCTGGAGTTAAAGGACTTTGGATAACTGGCTGTAGTTCCTGATGCTCCTCAGTTAAGTGTGAGCAGTGACTCAGGCCAGGCTGCAGGGCAGTTCTGGACTCAGTTGTGCTCTTTGCCTACACATGCAGAGCAGACCCTTCCAGACCCAGAACACCTCCAGTCTGTGCTGGGGGAACTGGGCTGCCCCAGCAGGCTGCCCCAGTCTGAGACTGCAGAATGTCACAGGTTCTGTGAAGAATTCCTGTGAAGAAACACACAGACTCTGTGTTGGGGACATATCTGGCTGTGAGCCCTGTGCATTCCTGTATCATGTGCCCTGTAGTGTATGAACATGTTTTATGCAGGATCAGAGGCCAACCCATGGGTTATTTCTGATCACAACTGTCACCCTTTTTAGACCATTCACTTGGTCATTCTGCCAGCAGTGACCAAACCACTGATCTCACTGTGATGTTGTTTTCCTCTGGTTTTCTGCTTGTTCATGGGCTTACAGCTGCCTCTGCCTTCTGCCCTGCAGGTGCACCTTTGTGAAGCTGATGGGCTGCTGGAATTCCTGGGAGTCTCATCCTCAGAATTCACTCACCAGCCAGTTCTTGTAGCAGTGAAAATGCTGAGATCAGATGTCAACAAAACAGCCAGGTAAGTGTACCTGCAATGCCAACCAGCTGGGGAGGAAAGCAAATACTCTCCAAGCAGCAGCTTCACACAGGTTAGCCCTGGGGACTTGTGCAAGAGTGTCATGTGTCTCTGGTGTATGTTCCATGTGTTCATGGAAGGAACAGGACAGCAGGGAGTGGGGGCTAGGGATAGCTGTAATGTCAAACTGAAAGGCTGGATTAACCCTGTTCTCCAGGAAAGGGGTCAGTGTTGAACACAAGCACAACCAGCTTTCACACTTGCCGTGTGCAGAAGTGTAAATGACTCTGAACTGAGGTTGTCTTACGTGCCACTTGTGCTTTCCTGAGACAAAGGAATAATTTAGGATTCACACATGTCTTCTGCTTTACCAGGAATGATTTCCTGAAGGAGATCAAGATCATGTCACGGCTGAAGAACCCAAACATCATCCGGCTGCTGGGCGTGTGTGTGCGCGATGACCCCCTGTGCATGATAACAGAGTACATGGAGAATGGAGACCTCAATCAGTTCCTCTCACAGAGGGAGATCTACAGCAAATTTGCCATTTCAAACAATATTCCCTGTGTCAGGTAAGAGGAACTGCCTGTTTTGGGCTAAATAACAATACAGAGCTGCCGGTTCCATTTGCTGTGCCCTTCCTGCAGCCCAACCACTGCCATGGCTCATGGACACTAGTCCTGCTTTGCGTGGGAGGTTGTTCTTGAGGCTTCTGGAGATCTGTGTTCCCCTCAAGTGTCCCTGACTGTGGGCTGTTCTGGTCACAGTGACCATCTTGATGTGTTGTTTATTGATGTGACCATCTGTTTATGTTAGAGGGCTTGCATCAAATATTTCATTAATACAAGGAGCCGGTTGCATTACAGCAAGAATTTTGGGATGAAAATCAAGAATGTCTCTTAGGCTTTTAAGAAGGTTCATATGTTCTCTGGATGTCTGAAAAATATTGCTGAGTGTAGGGCTTCACTAAGGAAAGATTTCATCAGCCTACAGAAGGAGAATATTTGGCAAAGAAAGCCATTTTCTGTCAGTGGTAGCACTTGTCTTCCTCCTCAGTGGAAGGATTAAATCTGGCATGAAAGCATCTCTGCTATTACAGAAATCCCTTCCTCAGAGGAGAGTTGTGTGCAGGACTAACATAAAAACCCTGCACTGGTGAGGAGTTGTGGCATTGCTGAGCCTTTGGCATGTTCCTCCCCAAAGGGTTAGATGGATGGGACATGGCTGGGTCTTCCCATGTCCAGACAACACCAGTGGTCAGTGGTCCTGCTGGGAGTGGTAACCTGGCATCCTGCAGTCAGGACACACCAGGATCTCCAGGATAAGAGCATTTGCATATGGCTAGAGATGCATTCTAGCTCTCTCCAGTCTCCTGCCCTTCCTGCACATCAGAAACATCATTCACCTTTAGACTTGTGGCTTTTTTTCCCTGGCCAAAGCCTCAAACTGTTCTTTCTTCTTTATCTCTTCTTCACTTCTCATCTGACTTCAGCACTGTCACTCACATTGTTCTTCCTTGGTTTCCGTTACTTGGCTCTACCTCTAGTTTTTCATTCTCTCCTGCTGATCCTTCAGCCTCTCCTTTTGTCCCTCACAGGCAGACACAGTATCATGTTCAAGGCAGCAGACTGGCTCAGAGAGCTGGGCTTGTTTACTGAGAGGGACATGAATCCTCTGCCAGAGAGGGCAGCCTGGCCCTGCTGGTGCCTGTGGGTGTCTCATAGATGTGACAAGGTCCAGCCATCCCACCTGTCTCTCAAACCCAGTATTTGGTGCATGGTGTGGTGACCAGCCCCTTTCTGCAGAAAGGTCACATTCTTAAGTCCTTACAGCTCTTTGGTATTTGAAATGCATCCCTTTGCTGTCTCTGGCTGATCACAGAATCACTTAGGCTGGAAAAGCCCTCCAAGATAATCGAGTCCAACTGTACCCCCAGCACTTGCCAAAACCCCTACTAAACCATGTCCCCAAATGCCACATCCATGTGGCTTTTAAATCCCTCCAGGGATGGTGACTCCCACTGCCCTGGGCAACCTGTGCCAGTGCCTGACCACCATTTCAGGGAAGAAACTTTCCCAGTATCCAACTTAAACCTCCCTGACACAACTTGAGGCCGTTTTCTCTTGTCCTGTTGCTGGGATAAGAGCCCGACCTCCACCTGGCTCCAACCTCCAGGGAGTTGAAGAGAGTGAGAAGGTCCTTCCTGAGCCTCCTTTTCTCCAGGGTGAGCCCTCCCAGCTGCTTCTCCACCAGCTTTGTTGCTCTTCCAAAGGCAGGTCTGCTCTCCTGCCTTTGGGGTGTTGTCCCTGAGGCACAAGGAGGGCTCTGCTGAGGAGTGTGTCCCATCCTGTCCCTCTGCATGTGGAGCTGGCTGAGCAGGGAGCAGGAGCCAAGAAGAAGCTGCTGACAGGACCCTGCCAGACTGCAGGTGGGACAGGAAAGACAGGGCAGCTCAGATGGGAAGAGCAGCAGCCCCAGGCAGGGAGAGAAACACAACTGAACGTGGGATCTTGGAGGCTGTGCCCACCCCTGTGCCACAAGCCAAAAACCAGGTTACAGGGGACAGGTGGGTGGCCAAGTTCCTTCTCTGGGGCCTCAACAGCCCCACCCTGATCAGGGGGAACATGGAGCTGACTGTGGGACTGACCCAGGTGTCACCCAGCTGGGTTGTGGTGTCACCACACTGAAAGGTTGGAAGGGAGGTGGTGCCCTGGTGGGCTGAGGGGCTGCCTCTGGATCCCCCCTAGTGATGGTTAGCTACTGATCAGGGTAGATAGACTGCATCTCTTATCAGTAGGTGCATTACAGGGTTGTCATTTAGATAACATGATAGTGCTGTCCTCAGTGTGCCTTAATGGTACCTTAAAGGGGGATGTAAAAGGTAGGAAGAGGGGCTGGTTACAGGGGTGGATAGTGACAGGACAGTGATTTTACACTGCCAGAGGGCAGGGCTGGATTAGATGCTGGGAAGCAAGTCTGTACTCAGAGGGTGGGCAGGCCCTGGCACAGGTTGCCCTGGCACAGAGAAGCTCTGGCTGCCCCATCCCTGGAAGTGCCCAAGGCCAGGGTGGAGCAACCTGGTCTATGGAAGGTGTCCCTGCCCATGCCAGGGGGTGGAACAAGATGGTGTTTAGGTCCCTTCCAACCCAAACCAGTCTGGGAGTCTGTGATTGTCACCAGAACACAAAGAGAAGGAAACTAAGTCTTTCTTTTTCTGGCATTTATCAGAAAAATCCTGTGAACAGTTTATTTGGTGTGTTCTGATGAGCACTTGGCCTTGTGAAGCATTTGAGATGCACAGTGGGAACAACAGTGTGTGGAGAGTGCTGAGGGTCTGGTGGGCCAAACTCCCTCTGTGTATCATGCAACTTCATTAATACTGTCTTCATTTTGCTAATGGGGAATCAAAATTAAATTGGATGGAAAATGCATCTGTTTTTATTTTCAGTAATGTTTGACATATTTTTTAAAAATGGTAAGCTCTCTTTAATGTGGAGCAACATACTTATGTTAATATAAGCATGCAGTAGTGGTGGTGTTTGAAATACCAGACTAAGGGGTTCTTAAGATTTGAGATTCTGAGATTGGACAGCCTAATTTTTCATGTCACTCCACGAAAAGTTGGTGCTTTGATGCTTTAGCTCTTTGAAAATCTTGAGATTAATGTTTGATACTGAAAAAAATAAAATCTAAAGGATGTCAGATTCTGAGGGCCTGAATTTCAGGGACAGCTTGTCTGTTCCTGCTTAGTCAGCTCAGGAGACTCAGCCTGGCAGGGGAGGCTGTTTGTGCCCTGAAATGAGACAGTTTAGTCCCACTGTCATGGCAGAAAATAAAATGACAGGTCACTGTAACACATCAAATACAAGGAAGAGTTGAGTGTGGGGAACTCTGTCGATTGTTTTTTATTCCTGTTGTGTTTTCCCTCCCTGCAGCCACTCCAACCTGCTGTACATGGCCACCCAGATCGCCTCGGGCATGAAATACTTGGCATCTCTGAATTTTGTGCACAGGGACCTGGCAACTCGGAACTGCCTGGTGGGCAACAACCACACCATCAAGATTGCAGACTTTGGCATGAGCAGGAACCTCTACAGTGGGGATTACTACCGGATCCAGGGCAGAGCTGTGCTGCCCATCCGCTGGATGGCCTGGGAGAGCATCCTCCTGGTAGGGGCTGCACAGGGCGTGCTTTGTTTGCACTGTGCCCCTGGAGCAGTGCCACGTGTCTGTGTGACAGTCCTTACAGTGTGCTGGGGATGGGCCCATCTGGGCTGTGTTGGACATAACTCGTGTCCTGGGAAAGGAGTGTTCCCTTTCAAAATACAGCACAGGTCATGGAATGGTTTGGGTTGGAAGGGATCTTTGAGTGTCATCCAGTGCCACCCCCTGCCATGGGCAGGGACACCTTCCACTAGCCCAGGATGCTCCAAGCCCTTTCCAGCCTGGCCTTGGACACTTCCAGGGATGGGACAGCCACAGCTTCTCTGGGAAACCTGTGTCAGGGCCTGCCCACCCTCACAGGGGAGAATTTTTTCCCAATATCCCATCTAGCCCTGCCCTCTGGTAGTGGGAAACCATTCCCCTTGTCCTGTCCCTCTAGGCTCTTGTCCCAAGCCCCTCTCCAGCTCTCCTGGAGCCCCTTTAGGCACTAAAAGGGGCTCTTAGGTGTCCCTGGAGCCTTCTTTTCTCCAGGTGAGCCCCCCCAGCTCTCCCAGCCTGGCTCCAGAGCAGAGGGGCTCCAGCCCTTGGAGAATCTCCGTGGCCTCCTCTGGACTCTCCAGCAGCTCCATGTCCTTATGGTGGAGCCCCCAGGGCTGGAACAGCTCTGCAGGGGGGTCTCACCTGAGGGGGCAGAGGGGCAGAATCCCCCCCCTGTCCTGCTGCCCATGCTGTGGGACCAGCCCAGGGCATGGGGGGTTCTGGACTGGGTCATGTCCAGCCTCTCCCCCACCAGCCTCCCCAGGTCCTTCTCCCAGGGCTGCTCCATCTGCTCCTCCCCAGCCTGGGTTGGGAACAGGGGTTACCCTGACCCAGGGGCAGAACCAGCACTTGGCCTTGTTAAATCATTGTTCCCAAGGGCCCTCTTGAGCTTGTCCAGGTCCCTCTGGATGGCATCCCTGCCCTCAGCCCTCATCTGGGGCTAATTTCTCTCTGTGCCTGCCATTCAGGATTCCTGCTGGAATTGCAAGGAATTTGCCTTTCTGCACTGCTTTTCCCAGCTGGGAAGCTCTGAGGGGCAGGGACAATACTTGTTGAGTTTCAAGTGCCAAGTCTGGTCTTAAGGCTGGGGTTTTGTTTTGTGTTTAAGGGTCCTGCTGTCTCCCCTCTGGAGACTGTTCCACAGCCCAAACACATCCATTCTGGAGGCAATTCCTTCACACTCAACCCTGTGTTTCTTTCTCAGAGTAGTTGGTGAGATCACTTGGTTGTATTTTCTTGAAAGGTGCTCTCCAAGTACCCAGTAAAATTGTAGTTACCTCTGCTATAAAGGCTACCAGGCCTAGGCTTTTCCAAATTCACCCTTTTCCTGGTCACAGCTGCATCTAAACCAGAAGTCACTCCCATCTTCTTTGTGTGTGAACATCTTCCAAACCTTGACAGGCTGCAGGGATTGCCAGATAAGCCTGAGCAATGTAGGGCTTGGATGTTTTCTGCCCAAACAGGCCCTCCAGCCCCCAAGTGTTTTGTGTTATTTTCTGAGCAATCTTCTTTTTTTTTCCTCCAGAAACACATTGTTCCAAACACAGCCAGTTTGGGCACATTTCTCAAAGACACAAAACAGGGACAGCAAACAGTGTCACTGGCTTCTTAATGTGCAAAAATCAAAATTATCTTGGCCTTTTCTCTTAAGAGTCTGGAGTCTACTCCAGCTCTGCTTTCACCCCAAGGGCTTTGCTTTGCCCTTCAAAGGTTTTCCTGTGTGCCCTGCTGTTTCAGGTGGAGGTAGACAGTGCCTATCCACCCCTCCAGTTCATTTTCTCCTGCTGCAAACAGACTCTCCCAAGAGGGCCAGAAGTCTCTGGCTTTCTCTGGGACCTGCTCTGTGTTACAAAAGGTTTGCCCCAGTGAAAACTGCACCTCCTTAGAGCTCTCCTGTGGGTCCCACATGCTGCTCCTACCCCCCAAAACAGCCATGGCATGCTTTGGTCCCTCTGTGTGTGGCTGAGAGCAGCTCACCTGCTCTGCTGCCTCCTTTTGGAGCATTTTCCCAAGTGTGGATCCTGCATCCTGGTGTTCAGCTGCAGGGGGTGCAGGCTGGAATGGCTTTTGCTGAGTGTGGGGACTGTGAGCAACCTGGGCTTACGAGATCCTTTCTGTCCACAGGGCAAGTTCACCACAGCCAGTGATGTGTGGGCCTTTGGGGTGACCCTGTGGGAGATGTTTGTGCTGTGCAAGGAGCAGCCTTACAGCCTCCTCTCGGATGAGCAGGTCATTGAGAACACAGGCGAGTTCTTCCGCAGCCAGGGCAGGCAGGTAAGGAAGCAAGCACAGCTCCCTCCCTCCCTGGAGCTGCTCCCAGCAGGGAGATGTTCCCAGGGCCTCTCTGCTGGCCTTGCCTCACCTGCAGGAGTCTCTGCTTCTGCAGCTCACCTTCTCACGTGTGTCCTGCCTCTGTACCTGGGCTCACTGCACCAGTTTTCCTCTTGGAGTCCCACTGGAAGAATCCCTTGGTCCTGGCCAGTGCTTTTTTCTTATTATAAGCCACTTCATTCTGCCCTGTCCTTGGCTTTTCCAGGCTCCCCTGAGCAATTTCTTTGTGAGCTCTCTCTCACTAGCAACGCCTCTGAAAGATGAGGAAGCATTTATGGAGGTGGGGAAGGAGGCTTTGTAATATTATTTATTATTACATATTCCCTGTAGTACCTCCACGTGTACCAGGAAGCCTTTGGCCATCTCCAGTTGTTAAAGGACTTTTCTGTGTCCTTCTGCCCCCTTTCATTCACTGCCAGGACTGGGCACCCTCCTGCTGCTGTCCTCAGTGGATACCAGTGATGGTGCAGGACACTCCAGCTCCTCACTGCCCCAACCTGTGGAGTGCCAGTTCAGAACAGTTCACTGTTCTCCCAGAAATCACCTTTAGCACCAGAGAATTAAGGGAAATAAAATTATGGGGGGCATTTATTCACTGTCTCCCAATTAATCAAGAGCCTAGGAGATGTGAGCCTAAAAAATGAGAGGGAGAAATAGAATCATTGTGCCAAGCTGTGCTGTGGAAAAGCTCTAAAAGGTGTCTTTTCTGTCTCTGCTAACAAGCTGTCACGATGCTTAGAAAGCCTCATGGGTTGTCTACGGTGAGTTGAAAGTATTTGGATTTTATTGTGGTAAATTTGGTTTTGGTTTGTGTTTTGCTGTCTCTTGGAAGACAAATCCCTCTGCAGCATTCATGTTTTCTGGGAGACAAAGGCCTGTTTTGTGAGCAGCTCATCAGACAAGTTGGCAGAGTGTCCGTGGTGCTGTTTGAGGTGGCTCTGTCCACGCTCCCCTGCCAGGCTCAGGCTGAATGGATTTCAAACATTGCATGGTGGCTGTGTCTTGTAAACCTGGAATGAAACTGTCTTTTGGTGTTACTTCAGCAAAGGCTCAGTTATTTTATGCAAATCCCACTGAAACAGCTGTAACTCTCTTCCTTTCAGATCTATCTCTCCCAGACTCCTCTGTGTCCTAACCCTGTGTTCGACCTGATGCTGAAGTGCTGGAGCAGGGATATAAAAGATCGTCCCACTTTTGACATGATCCACCACTTCCTGCTAGAACAAATGGAATCAAACATTTGAGTCCAGACAGAGAGACAAACTGTCGAGAGCAGAGTGACTTTGGGGTCTCCTTGCCTGTTCCTCACAGAAGATGGTCAGGCCACCTCGCTCCCCTCCCCGACTGGGCCCTAGTTAAGTTGAGACGTCCATGGCAGCTGCTCGTTCTATTGGCCATGGTCTGACACACAGGACCAGAGGATCTCATTTGGTTGAAAAATCATCTCCTCTTCTGAATCATTTCCTGGGAATACTGTGAGAGGGGTTTTGTTGGATACTCGTACACCTTTGGGCGAGAGGAATGAGTGACACTTGAGGGCCTTGGAGCTCTCTCCTGGCGGGAGGAGAAGGTGCTGGGTGGTGAGAGCGCTGCCCTCGAGAACAGCGCTCTGGGAGGAAAGACTCCAGCCTTCTAGAGCTGTTCCATGCAATCAGATGGAAGTCTTGTGCACATTAGCAAGTGTTTCTGTGTGCTCTTGCTGCAGACAATAGTGAGAGGCCAGAAACGTCTGGAGCTGGGAAATGGTTTAATGGACTTGGGAACTGATGGAGCATTTTAGCAACCCTTTGGGAGTGACACTGCCAGGGCCTACAGAGGATGCTGAAACACGAGTCCAAGATGATGTTCTGTTTTCCTGTGGTTGTTAAGCACTGCTTTGGTTATATATGTGCGTTTTCCCCACACTGGATTTTTTTTTTTTCTAGAAAAAACTAATTTTGAAAATGAATGTTAAAGGTCAGGGGAAGGTCCCCACGGTAGAAGATCTTCCCCTGACCTGCAAATTAAGGCTAGGCTAGGGAGTTTGTATTGAGAAGTAGCTGATACTGTACTACTGTCACTACGTAGATTTATTAACCTAATGAACTTGTAGCCACAATGGACTGATGTGCAATTAATCCTGTATAATTACCCATCAATATGAGATCTCTAAGTCAATGCTGTTACGTGTGAGAGAGGGAACTCAGATGTGGTGAAACCTGGTGGCCGAGAGCAGAGCCCTCTGTGTCCCTTGTCACCGCAGCCCACACGTGTGTGCCTGCTGTCAGAGGGTCTCTGCAGGCCTTTGTGCCATGGCTGGGTGGGGGCACCTCGGCCTGGGCTCTGTCACTGTGGTGCCCCTGGCCCTGGGGCTGGGCTGGCACGTCCCTGCCCTGTATTCCGGGTGCTCCCCGCGTGGCGCGGGGCCGGTTACTCCTTGAACTTGGGGTTGGTTTGTGTGTCGTGTCACAAACAGCTCATTCTCTGGAGGGTTTTAGAGGGCTCTGAAATCCATTTGGAGTGAGTTAGAGAATTCAGTGTGTTTCTACAATAAATCCATTGTGGATTTACCAGGTGCCTGGGGAATACTCTGTTATTCCCTAATTGTTTAGCAGGATACTTAGGACCAAACATTTCATAAGCTTGGGAGAAGATGAAAGCTCAGCACTTGGCTTTTTTTTTTTTTTTAAAGCAGCATCCAGCATAGCATATATTTCCAGTAAAGATTAAAAAGATAATTTTTATGTTAGCCACAAGCATAGATGGCTGGCTGGCTGTGCTGTGAGCAATGTGAGAGGGCACTGCTGAGAGAGGGAATGTCTGAGCAGTTACAACACAGGGATAATTGTGTTGAAAGCAAAACCCTGCTTCTGAATTGGCAGATGCCAGGATGGAGCATGGCATGGCTGTGTCTGCTCCCTGGGCAGAACAAACTCCCTTGTGAGGTTTCCAGGCACAGCTCACTGGGAAGGGCCGTGCCCAGATGTCTTGTCCTGGATCTGTGGGGTGTCCCCATCTGAGCTGCTCCTCTGAGCCCCTTTCTGGCTGAGGAGCTGGAGGGTCCATGTCACCTCATCTCCCTGCCAGGACTGCCCAGGCTCAGGGGGATCTCACCCCAGTATTTCCCCTGTGACTGGAGGTGCCCTGGGTGAGCTGCCAGTGCCTGGCAAACCACTCAGCCATGGTATTTCTGGAGTGTTTCTGTCCTGTCCCAGAGGTTGTACCACAGTGACACTCAGCCCTGTGCCTGGTCTCCTGTGCTCTGGAGCCCCTGCCCATTGGGATGTGCTGTTCCTCCAGTGACATGTTGACATGCAAAATTTCTCTCCTATCAATAAATTCTAATGATAACCTTGACAAAATGAATTGCTACTTTTTTTATTTTTACCCAGCTGTCTGCCCCAAGAACTGATATTTTGGTGAGATTGTTCAGTAGCTCTTTGGGAAGAGTGTGATTCCTTCAGGTTTGGGGGGAGCAGCCCTTGGCCATCTAAACCTTTCTGGAAATGCTGGAAAGGTGCCAGCCAACCTTGGGCTGGTGGGACCTGGAATGGTCTGGGATGGTTGGTTGGTGCTGCATTTCATTAAACTTACTCATCTCAGTGTTCAATCAGAACAGGATTGAGGCTGGGAGGAGCCTTTGACAGTCCCTGGCCAAGCTGTCCACTAAAAGCTGAGGTAACTTCCCAGCTCCTTTGGGGTGCTCTGGGCCTGGCCCATCTGGCCTTTGAAGATCAGCAAGGTTGGAGGTGCCACCCCCTGCCTGACCCTGTCCTAGGGCTGTTCTGTGCCCATGGAGAACTTTCTCCTTGTGCCTGGTGGGGCTTCCCCTTGTACCTTGTGACTCTTCCTGCTTGCAGACCCCTCCACCCCATGGACCTGGGGTTGCTGGGCAGTTTTGCCCCTGATCAGAGCTCAGGTACCTGGGCACACTCATAAGGGTTGGAAATACCAGATCTCTCAGTTTAGGCACCAAAGACAGGAGACAAAGCAGTGTGTTATCTCCTCAGACATGATTTTGGGAGAATTGAGGCACCTAACAGGTGAGAACAACCCTCATACGATCACCAGGTTGCCCAAAGAGGTGGGAGATGCCCCACCCGTGGGAAGTGTTCAAGGCCAACTTGGATGAGGCTCTGAGCAACCTGCTCCAGTGGAAGGTGTCCCTGCTCACTGCATGGGGTTGGACGAGAAGGGCTTTAAAGGTCCCTCCCCAACCAGACTGTTTGGTGATTCTCTCATTCAGCGATTCTGGGGTTACTGGTAAGTAGCTTTGAAACCTCAAAGTTTCTGCAGCCACGTGGCCAAAGCTCTTCAAGGGACATTTGGGAGGGGACCAGGCTGGTATTGGAGTTGTGGAAATGATGCTGGTACCAACAGGCATATGGGGATCTTTGGTGGGAAAGTGGGTGAGGGACTATTTTCAGTGACGTGATGGTGGGGGCAGGTTTAGATCAGATATGAAGAAGAAATTCTCCCCTGTGAGGGTGGGCAGGCCCTGGCACAGGGTGCCCAGAGAAGCTGTGGCTGCCCCAGCCCTGGAAGTGTCCAAGGCCAGGTTGGACAGGGCTTGGAGCAACCTGGGCTGGTGGAAGGTGTCCCTGCCCATGGCAGGGGTGGAATGAGATGGTTTTTGTGATCCCTTCCAACTGAAACCATTGCAGGGCTCTGGGCTGCTCAGTGTTCTTCAGCTGATGGGGGGACAAAACCACCACACACAAGATGAGACCATACAATGCTGGGAATGGGAGCAACCTTTATCCTGCATGAGGCTGGCAAGGAAGGATCACACCCTCCAACAGCCAGACTGGGAGAGGAGGGTCGAGCCTTCCACTGGACCTGAGCCTCGAGGTTTCCTCCATGGAAGCACACGGACATGGCCTTGGGGTGTGGACAGCGGTGGCCTAAGCAGGCAGGCACTGCCAGGCTCTCCTGAGTCTGTGCTGGACACAAACCACACCATGGACACACTTCTGTGCTGGGGCCACTTCCAGGGGACATCTGGCATCGCTGTCCCCAGGGCTCTGAGCCTTCAGGACACCTGGCAAGCACCATGACATTCCTGTGCTCATCCCAATCCTACAGATGGGGGAACAAAGAGCTGTGTCCAGGAGAAGCTGAGGAGTTCTGTGCTGCAGATGGAGCTCTGGCAGGTGCTGACATCACAGAGGTTCCCCTGGTGACCACACCGTGCCGTGTCTCCTTCCCCCCTCCCGGCCCCAGCAGCTGGAACATCTCCATGGCAGCCTCCAGGGGAAACAGCATCTTCCCCCGAAACCCCTACTACATCCCTGGGTAAGTGCTGCACTTCATCCCCGGGGTCCATTTCCAATGCAAATGGCTCAGGTTGGGATCACACACTGTTTATGACTCAGGATTTTTTTGGGCTTTTTTTTAAAGACACTGTTAAATATTCCCTGTACCAGAGCTCTGAAGGACACAGAGCTCCAGGAGAAGCAGCACCTGCAGCAGGGTAGAATTGCAGACCATGGCAAAGCACACTGAGGGCAAAGCCCAAGTATTTTTTTTCCCCCCTCTTTTTTCTCAATTTCTTTTAAGGTGCCAAATGTTACCAGAGCTTCTGTGCGGGGTTTGGCTTCCAAACTGTTGTAATTTTTGCATCAAGGATGTTTGAAAGTCTCCTTTGAGTGAACAGTTGCATAGACATGACCCCCTCTGGCCAGTGGGTTGGCACCTTTGTGGAAGGAGTCAGGGAAAGGGGGTGCTGCTGGTCCAGTCCATACAGAGATTTCCCTCCAAAGCTGTTGTGACATTCTCCTCTAGAGGCTTGGGAAGAAGAAACCAAGCTGGGTAAGAGGTACTGAGTTACAGAGGGAAACAGGACATGAGTGGCAGGAACAAGGGATTGGCTTCCCTGGGAACAGAGAGGTTGTGGAGGGTCCTGTGTTGGGACTCAGGAAGGGGCCCGGAGGGAAAAGCAGCTGCTGCTGGCACAGATCACTCAGGGCAGCCCAGCCTGAGGGGAGCTGCTGCCTGCCCAGGCTGTGAGCCCTGGACGGGAGTGCCAGCCCTGTGTGTGCCCTGGTGCCAGGCAGGGGAGGGCAGGTCTGAGCCACGGGCAGAGGGTGGAGCACATCCCCTTCAGCTCTGCTCCTGCACTGGGGATCCAGTCCCTCCTTCCCATGACAGTGACATGCAGGATTTTTCCATTACCGATCTCTGTACCTTCCACACTTACATAAGCTCTGGGATTGTTTTTATTATTTTTTTTTAATTTTCATTTTTTTAATTTTTGCACTGCTGTAGCCACCTGTTGTGATTTTTCCCTGTGTGCTGCCAGGGGCTTGGGAAAGAGCAGGAACAGCAGGGAGAGGGCTGTGGCTGGGCTTGCACCCCCAAAAGCCTCCCCACCTTCCCCTGGGAGCAGCTCCAAGCCCCAGCACAGGCACAGCAGCTGGGGCTGCTCCTCTCCAGAGCCAGCTGAAGGCAGGAGGAGGAGGAACCAAAATCTGCTGCTGCATTTCTTGGTGCTGTGCAGGCTCCCTTAACCCCCTGTGGGTGCTGAGGGTGCTGCTTTGCATCTGCTTTGGGTGGCTGAGGGTGAGGAGGAGCTGCCTGAAGGGCATTGCCAGAGCCCAGCAGACACTGCTCCCTGAGCTGGGGTGATGGCACATCCCAGGATGTCACCAGCTGTCCCCTGTGCTGGTGACCCCGGGACTGTGAGGAGGGTACCAAAGCAGGTTGCTGTCACTTGGGTCAGAAAATGGTCACAGCAGGAGTTTGGAAATGCCAATGCCACGCTTAAGAGCTTTGGGAAGCCTAAACCCAATGACTGGGATGGTTTTTGGTGCCTCAGAAAGGGGTCAATCCATGAATCTGGGGCACTGGCACAGCCCTGCCCGCCCTGTCCTGGCTCTGCAGAGCTGGGAAGGGTTTGGGGCTGAGCGAGGATGGGCTCGGGGCCAAGGCTCTTCCCAGGGAGGCAGAGCAGGTTTGGGTGTCAGTCTGGGGAGTGGTGATGGAACAGATAGGGCTGGGAAGTGAAGTGGGCTCAGCCTTGGGCCAGGGGCTGTCGCTGCTCCTCAGTGAGGCCCGAGAGTGGCACTGCAGTGGGAACTGAGGAAAAAGGGATCCCTCGGGTCCTGCAGCAAAATCCCCAGCACTGGGGGACAAAGAGAGCTGTCTCTTCCCCAGGCTTTTATCAGCAGCACTTGTAATCCCCTGCGTGGCAAATCCCTTCTCTGTGCACCCAGCCTGACTCGCTGGGCTCCTCTGGTTACTGGGGTTTAATTGCTGGGCAATGGAACCCTCTCAGCCCAACCATTATTTTGCTGATGATCAGAGTCCCTCCAGCCATCCTGTAATTACCCAGGCTGTGTCATTTGTGCTCTTGCTCAGCTTTATCATCCTGGTGTTGCTTCCCCATGTTGCAAGACTTATTGAGAGTCCCTGGGGATGAGCCACAGAGCATGCAAAGTGGGAAAACCTGCCAAGTGTGAATGCAGGGCTCTGCTTGCTGCTGCTTCAACTATTTGGAAGGGAAAGTACTTACTCATTATCTTATGATCCTCACGCATCATCTGGCTTTATCCACGCTGGGCTCATTGATTATTTCTGTCTGTCCATTGCAACTGGCAGCTCTGCCTTCCTTCAGTGGGGGAAAATCAGCCCCATTAGGAAATCTGAGACTGGAATAGCTGAAGTTTCTAGTGGTGACTCCAGAGCCCCAGCACCTGCCCTACCCTGAGCCACCAAAACACCCTGCCTGTCCCAGGGCTGAGAGCAGACAGGTAGCACGGAGATCCCACAAAACCAGAGCCATGATTGTTGCTGGGGTGGAGCAGCTGCCTGTCCCTGCCTCTCCATGCTGGGCAGTGCCCAGGTGGGCTCCTTGCTGCGAGTGGAGAGGTGAGAGGGTGCAAGCAGGGACTCTTTCTCATTGTTGAGATTCAATACTGAACAAGAGTCACTGGGAATTCCCCAGTTGCCCGCTGTGTCAGAGCAGAGAGGCACTGCAAGATTGAAACTGGGGCATGTTGAACTGGAGATGATATTTTAACTGGGGGATTGTGGATGTCAGCACTGCCAAAGCGACCAGCCTGGGTTCTGTTCCCACTGGGAGTTTTCCTGCCCAGAGGTGCTGCTCCCTGAGCTCAATCCCATGTTCCTGCACAAAGCAAAGCAGCAGCCTGTGCCTGCACACGCCTGGGAATGGAGGAGCCAGGGTTCGTGCTGCCACATGAAAACATGCATGGGAGCCACAGGCACACCCTCCTCCTGCCTTCATGTGTCCCCACACGTGGCTCCTCTGTGCTTCCCCCGGGCTGCTGCTCCCCTGGCAGCCACTCATTCGCACCTAGGGCACATCCTGTACGATCCCCATCCCTGGGATGAGGCATTCCCTGGGATCAGACATTCCCTGGGATCAGGCAGTCCCAGGCAAGGGGGCTCCTGGACATGGTCCTGCCAGCACACAAAAGCTCTGTGGAGATCTGCACTGCCAGAGGGCAGGGTTGGATGGATGTTGGGAAGGGAATCCTTCCCTGGGAGGGTGGGCAGGCCCTGGCACAGGGTGCCCAGAGAAGCTGTGGCTGCCCCAGCCCTGGAAGTGTCCAAGGCCAGGCTGGAGCAACGTGTGCTAATGGAAGGTATCCCTGCCCATGGCAGAGGGGTGGCACTGGATGGTCTTTAAGGTCCCTTCCACCCCAAACCGGGCTGGGGTTCCCTGATTATCTACCAGGGGACACTTGCTGCCTTCTCACTGACAGCTCTGTTTGGGTTTCCTCCTCAGCTATGGGGGCTTCGTCCCTCAGTTCATGTACAGGTTTGGCAAAACCTATGGCAGAACCACCCACGATGTGCTGACAGACCCCGAGGTGAACAAGAGCCCTCGCTCTGTGCTGGCACCGCTGCAGAAGATGAGATCCATCAGCGAGTTCAGCTCAGTCCTTGCACACCCAGGTGGGCACAACTCGGCTCTCCTCCCTCCAGCAGCTCAGGAACAGGGGGCCAGTCACCAGCACTGGGGGCTGTGCCCATCCCTGGCTGCAGTGGGGTGTTTTCCTTGGAGTAGCTGTGCTGTAGGAGCACCTCTCACCTGGAGAGCAGCATCTTGAGGGGTTGGAGCTCTCAGCCTCAGCTCTGGAGGGTGGGAATTCTCACATTGCTGTCCACTGGAGAGGAGAGTTTTAGTTCCCAGGTTATCTTTAGTTACATGAAGATAAAGGATTTTATGGCTTATTATGACCTCACTCCCCAGTTCTCCCAGGTCCCTGTCATGGTTTAACCCTGGCCGAGTTAAACCCCACGCAGCCACTTGCTCACAAATCCAAAACATGACCCGAAGTAGCTACTACAGAGAGAATTACCCATCCCAGGCAAAGCCAGCACAATTGCACAGGCTAAAATCCACCTTTTGGGGAAGGTTGGCTCTCCTACCTCTAATCCTTTCCTGGCTGGTGCAGAACTCTTACAGCATGGGGTTGATTTTGCTTCTTGCTGCTCCTCCCCAGCTCAGAAGGGCTCCTGTGCCTCCCCTTTCCCCTCTCTCCCTTCCTTTCCCTTCCCAGTTTCTGCCACGTCCTCCATCAGACGCTGAGATATGCTCAGGTATATTCCCAGTGCTGGGAATTTGCAGGAATCTCCCACCACGTCCCAGCCCTCTGGGGCAGTGTCTGGTCCCTGCTGAGCAGACCCAAAGCTGTGACCCTGGCCAGCCCCTCAGGGATGTGCCATCCCCTGCCATGTCCCATCCCCTCTGGCTCAGCTGTACCTGTTGTGGATGCCCTGCACAGTGGGACTGAGTCTTCCCCAGCCTGAACACAGGGATAACATTCCCCTGTGGGATCTGGGGCTTTATTTCCCCAGGGATGGCCACACCAAGTGATGTTTCCCATTTAATGCTGGGGATTCACACCGTGCAGCTTCTCCCAAACTTTGGGCCTCCCTGTTCCTCCTGACCCTGTTTTCCAGGATTCCACTGTGCAGGTGGTGTTTACAGCCTTCACCCCTGGACATGTCAATTTGCATTTCCTTGGACTAAAATAGAGTTTGGAGGGACCCAACTAACCAGCTGACCCAGTTGCTCCCTCTCGTTACCCTGCCCTGATCCAGGTTCTTTCCTCATCTTCAGCTGGGAGCTCAGCTTTGCTGCTCCTTGGGGAGATGCTGGAGAAGTGGCCATGGGGAGACACACCTTGCTGTGCTGATAACCCCCCTCAACAGCTCCTGCTGCCCATCCCACCCTGCTGCAACCCCTTAAACCCTTCTCAGGTCCCTCTGGAGGTTTTATCTGATGGAAACCAAAGAGCTCATGGCAGTGTTGGGGCTGTGGTTGCCTTTAGCAAAGCTGGTCTCAAGACTTCTTCTAAAGGTGTGGTTTGGTAAAGCCTCATTGATGGGCACCAAGTACTGTGCTGGTTTCTATCAGTTGAATTCTGTGTTGTTTTCTTGCTGGAAGGGAGGTCAGGCTCTGCTGGTGAGCAGGGACAGCACCCAGGGAAGGGCTGGAGCTGTGTCAGGGCAGGGTCAGGTTGGATCTCAGGGAAAGGTCCTTCCCCCAGAGGGTGGTGGGCACTGAG
>JAWWEW010000038.1:9537914-9550965 GCA_035583185.1 Anabacerthia variegaticeps | reverse complement strand
GTGGGCAGGCCCTGGCACAGGGTGCCCAGAGGAGCTGTGGCTGCCCCATCCCTGGAAGTGCCCAAGGCCAGGTTGGATGGGGCTTGGAGCCACCTGGGCTAGTGGAAGGTGTCCCTGCCCATGGCAGGGGGTGGAAGGAGATGAACTTTAAGGTTCCTTCTAACCCAAACCAGTCTGTGATTGTGTGATTATAAGGCATTTATCAACCCTCCCTAGTATAAAGGTGGTTGCAAAGAGGTAGAGCAGCATCTTTTGGCTCAGGAAAAGTTATCAGCAGTTTGTCCTTAGCATTAAGGGGAGAACAAGCCATACCTTCTTCCCTGTCAGGCACAGACTCCTAAAAGTGGTGTTGCTCCAGAGAAGGTTTTGACCCACCTGTTTTCCAGTAGGGACAAGTGTAATCTCTATCTCTCTGACACTGGTGTTCTTGTTTGCGACAATTGTGAATCCACTTTGCAAAACCATCCTGCTGGAGAAGCCCAGCTGGTTAGGCTTTGTGAGCACGGGGACAGGCTGGTTGTACCGGAACCAGCTCTCCCTGGTAACTGGAAATGCTGTGCTGTTGGTGACTGACCTGCTTCTGGAAGGCAGTCCAAGCAGGCTGGGCGACGTCGAGTGTGTATCCCTTTGTGCTGAGATGAAAGAGGAAGGCAGCCACAGCACAGTACTCAGCAAGGGTATCCAGGCTTGCTTGGGACTCTCTAACCAGCTGGTGCCATTTCAAAAAAACAGGGGGAAAAAAATGAAAGAAATATTCAGTAGGTGAATTTCAGGCCTGCTATAACATTTCATTTCCTGCTCTGGCACTGACTGTGGGACTGGTTTGTGTCCTGTGAAGACTGAAACCACGTTTCCATCACCCACTGGGCTGTGGTCTGAAAACCAGTGTCATCTCTTAGTGCCTTTGTTCCTGTCTTATTAAGCCAGGCAGATCCAAGAGCAGCAGGACTGGCAGCCAGGTCTCCTACTGGCCTTGCTGGTGGATTGCTTGGTATGATTCCCTGCTCTTTAATTAGACTGAGCTAATGCTGCAGCCCTTCTCTCACCAGGAACATTGGGATCTTTCTCCTCCATCCAGAAGAGAATGCTTATGGGCCTTGCTGCCTTATTAGCAAACCCTGTAGGAATTGTCTCATTTGAATGTTACTGTGGATGCTCTGTCAGTGTAAGTGCAAATGGGGGGTGACCTCACAACCACCAACTGAGGGAAACAACTGACAAATTCCCCCTGGCTTGTTCTCCATGGGCCCAGGTGAAATGGGAACATCCTTGGAGTGTGAGTGGAGAGGAGGATAACAGGAGGGCCAAGGTGATGTTCAGGAGTGTGTAGACAGCCTTCCTGTTTACTCCTTAAAATACACTAAAAGGTGTTTGTGGCTTTCCATTTAATTAAGTCCAGGTGTAACCAGCAGCAGCTGGGATTTGAGAGGAAGGAAAATAAGTGGAGCCTGTTTCCTCAAAGTAAAAGCCTAAAAAAAAAAAACCCAAACAAACCCAAAAACCCAAAACCCACAAAAATCAGGCAAATCCAAGTTTTTCCCTGAGGGAGCCCGTAAGTTACAGCTCTGTAAGTCTGAGCCCTGTGAGCTTTTACAACTGTCTGTTTCTTGCTTCCCACTCTCCCTACACACCAAGTTATTCCCCAGTTACCTCTTGGATGGACATCCCACACAGCCTGTTGACAGCCTGGCCCAAGTCAGGAGCGGGTACATTTTCTCTCATGAAGTCCATGGCCTCAGAAATCACCTACAACAGCAGCAGAAATAACCATCAGGTGGGACTGTGCTCTGTGTCCTGGCAGTGCACTCTGTGCCTGCAGCAAAGGGAGGGGCAGTGGCTGTGGGTGCAGTGCCAGGGTGCCCTGTGTGTGCTGTGTTGGTGCTGTCAGTGCCTTGGATGGGTGCAAGGAACTTGGTAAGATCTGTTACTGTCTGGAGATGGAAACAGGTCTGTTCCTACTGTGCATGCATTCTGGCCCTGTCTGGATAAGTAGACTAGTCATAGAATCATAAAATCAATGAGATTGGAGAAAATGTGTAAAACCAAGTCCAACCATTCCCCAGCACTGCCAAAGCTGTCACTAACCCATGTCCCCAAGTGCCACATCTTTTAAATCTCTCCAGGGATGGTGACCACCACTGCCCTGGGCAGCTGTGCCACTGCCTGACCACCCTGAAGAAATGTTTCCTAATATCCAACATAAACTTCCCCTGGCACAGCTTGAGGCTGTTCCCTCTCCTCCTGTCCCTGTTCCCTGGCAGCAGAGCCTGACCTCCTCTCCGGCTCCCCTTTCCTGTCAGGATGTTGCAGAGAGCCAGAAGGTCCCCCCTGAGCCTCCTTTTCTCCAGCTCTGTTCCCTTCCCTGGACATGCTCCTGCCCCTCAGTATCTGTCTTCTAGTGAAGGGCTCAAAACTGAACCCAGGATTCAAGGTGTGGCCTCACCAGATCCTTATGCTCCTCAACACCATGTCCATGGACACTCAGGAGCTGGGGAAAATTGTGACCCTCTCTGAACTGCACTTGGTTTGTCCTACGATCTTGAGCTGCTCCTGGCTTAACAATCCAATGGCTTTGGACACTGGATCGGGATTCTCAGATAGACACATGTTTGTGGTGGAGCATGCCCAGATGTTTGCTGAGGGAGCAGCAGAGGATCTGCAGCTTTACCACAGCCTTGGTGTGGGAGAACCTGCTCAGCACACACCTCCTGGCTGTCCTGTCCCTGCTGGCTCTGTGGAGCCCCTGAGTTGGTCTCAGACATGGATGAAGAAAGCTCCACCATGGTCACTGGTGGGAAGCCAGTGGTCCGTGTTGAACAGCTGTGTGGCAATGAGGGGGAGAGGGCAGGAGTGCCACAGTGTGGCTGTTCCCACTGTATTTATTAACAGTCAAACTGGTCCCATTTCATGGGTTCTCTGTACCAGTTGCCTACCCAGTGTAAATGAGAACTCACCAGAAACCTTGTCTGCAGGGGCTTGACAGCACTGCTGAGGGAGGGCTTGAAGAAGCTGCAGGAAGAGGAGTTGAGCAGGCTTTGCACAAGTCTCATGCAGGCAGTGGGATTGCTGGAGCCCATGATGTTGAAGACCTCCTTGGGGCCAGGGATGTCCCGTGTGTCACCACTGACAGCACAAGGCCCAGCATACACTGACTGCCACTGCACTTCCTGGGAGTAGCTGAGGGGCCAGCAGGGATTAGACACAGTTTTAGCACTTCTCTGCTCCTGGGGGCAGAACAGAACAAGGACGGAGGCAGTAAGAGAGGACATTGGCATCCCAGGGCTTCAAACAGGAGGACTAAATGTTACCCCTGGGAAGGACAGCTTTCCTCTGGCCACCACAGCACTGAATTGGAGCAGGCAGGCTCTGAAAGGTTGGCCAAATCTTATGCCATGGAGTCCACCATGAGGCCCAGGCTAATGCAGTCAGCTCATGGCTCCTGCTGGGGGAGGCTGAGCAGTCCCAGCCCTACTTGCCCTCCCCTAGACCAGAAACACAATTTCATGCATCCTGTTCTCTTCCTAGTTGCAAAAGAAAGGCTGTTTTGGTCTGCCTTACAAATGGCTCGACCCCTTAAGAATCAGTGTTTCATATCTCTAGTAACTCCCCAATGAATCTGTGGTGAAGTGGGTCTCCATGTGGGACATTCAGGTCTCAAACAAAGGCAGGTGGGGTTTAAAGAGAGATAAGTGGATGGGCAGGAAGTAGTTAATTTTTGAAAAATACCATTTTTATGAAAACTAAAGTGGCTCCTAAGTTTGTATCAGATTCTATCCCCCTCCCACAGTTCACTAAATTATATAAAACTTGGAAGAACCAAAACACTTGCGTGTTTTCAAAATGGAATATTGCCCTGTTAAAGAGGCTTCAGTGTTAAAGTCAGCAAAGGGAGTATCCCAAATGGAAGGTCCCAGTTGGTTCCTGGGTACTCCCATTCTAGGATGGAGGAACAGTTCATAGGAGCCAAGGGAAGCCTTGGCCTCCTGGCACCCTGAAAAGGATGTTGGCACCTCTGGAGAGTAATTCTGTACTTGTGTGTATGAAGTAGGAGCCAAGTAGAGCCTGCAGGTGGGAAACTCTGGAATGGATGCCTGTGTGTCTGCTTGGAGGGCAATGATTTAGGAACAGAGAGTATGTTTTGTAAATGCACTGGGCTCTTTTTAGATATATGCAAATGCCCTCTGTTACCAACAGTGACTGACATTTTGCCCATTAGAAGCTATACCTCGTGCAGCTCTCATTGAGTGATGTATCCAGGAGCTTTGCCTTGTCCTTTGGCAGACACTCACCTGGATGAGCAGGGAGAGCAGCCTCCTGTGGAGCTGGTTGGTGCCATGGCAGGGGCACTGACGAGTGTACACGCTGTGCATCTGCCCATACAGCTGCAGCCTCACTCCCTCTGCTGCCTGGTTCTCTCCTTCCAGCTGGGAAGTGAGCTGTGTTGAGGTTTCTCCCACGGACAGGACTCCTGCCATCCCCTTCCCGGAGGGGACCAACTGTCCTTGCCAGTCGTACTGACCCAAAAAGAACCAGAGAGGTCAATCCTTGAGACTTCTCCACCTGGGTCACAGTCAGGTGCAAAGTTCAGTGCACAGAGAGAGAAAGCAGTTTGGTTGTGCAGCACAGCCCACTTCATTTTTTGCCTACAGGACATAAGGATGCTGAACTGGTGGCTTTGGAGGGAACAGAGGAGCCATTGTACAGCCACTGCCACCTGCACAGAGACCTTCCCGCAGCCTGTGGGGGCAAACAGGGCTCACCAGCCTGGATGGCTGCTCAAGGCAGTGGTTTTGGCAGGGAGGAGCAGGGGAGAGAGGAGAGTGGGGCTGGAAATGGCAGGGAACAACTGGGCTTCAAGTGCTGCCTTGATGCTAAAGAGATCCTTCTGCCAGAAGAACCCTGTGGTTTCATCTCCTGCAGTCCTGGATGTTGTCCAGAAAGCCTCATATTAGGGCAACTGCATGGATGTGTTCAGGAAAGGCTATAGCAGAGGTTTGGTCTTCAACTTAGTTATAACCACAGAATCCTAGAATAGTTTGGGTTGGAAGGGATTGTAAAGCCCATCCAGTTTCACCTCCTGCCATGGGCAGGGACACCTTCCACTATCCCAGGTTGCTCCAAGCCCTGTCCAACCTGGCCTTGGGCACTTCCAGGGATGGGGCAGCCACAGCTCCTCTGGGCACCCTGTGCCAGGGCCTGCCCACCCACCTCACAGAATGTCCCCCAGCCAGCTGGCATTGAATCTAGCCTGCCTCCCCTGAGATACAGTGGAATTTGTGCTTAAGCATTGTTTAACCTACAGGGTTTTACTGATCCCTCCATGGCTCTGTAGCTGTCTGTTAACAGGAGTTGCTCAGCCCCAGGGAGAATCATCCTTTACCTTGAAGAAGTTCTCCAGCACATAGTTCACAGCAACCCAATTGAATGCTTCCTCATCTGGGCTGGACAGGATTTGTGCCCCCTGAAAGTTGAAGGGGGATGACTTCAGGGCCACAGTCAGGGCTGCAAGGAGACCATCAGAGAGGATGGGATGGGTGAGGCTAAAAAGAAGACAGAAGAAGGGCACATTTGTTGTTACAGGACCCTGCCAGGAGCAGCCTGCAGTGGGGACACACTGCAGGGCTTCTGCTGTGCACCCCACTTTGGGTAGAAGCACAAAGACACAGTGACCATCCCACTCCTGCTGCTGCTTCCCTCTCCCCTCACAATGCACTGGGAGCAAGAACAGCACAGGGATGGTGGCAGCAGAGGTGCCACCATTCAAGAATTTAGGTCTTTAGTATCCTCTGCCACCAAGGAAATCCTTTGGCCTTGCCCCACTGACCTGGTCCCCTCCAGACCTTAATACTCCCCAGTGTCTGAAAGGAGATAAAGGTCCTGGTAATGAGGTGACTGAAAAGAGAGTCCACAGAAGTGGGGACAGTTAGATGGATCTTCCTGCTGCTATTCCCAATTTTTTAACAAGAAGCACCCCTGCAAGCTCATGTGGGTTGGCACATAAACTGAAAAATGCTTGAGCTTCCAGACTGACTGGTGTTTTCCCAAGCACTAATTGTGAAACTGTAATTGTGAGGGAGATGTGACCCAGACTGGCAGCAGGGGCAGGACTGTGATCCTGATGGCTGCTGGAGGGGACAGGATGGAGCCACAGCCATGCCATACTTCTCTCGAGGACATCTGGGCCTGAAGAAGGTTTACCTGCCCAGCAGATCAGGGATGGAACACAATGCAGAGCAGACATGGTGAGGTGCATGCACAGAATGATCCGTGTGCTGATCTCTGTGTGTGGGTTTGCAACATTCACTCACTTCAGCTGCCTCATGCTGGCCGTGGCTCCCAAGTAGAGGGGGGTTTGGCTGTGCTGCTCTGCTGGGATCTCATTCTGGGCCCAGTGCAAACATGGCTCCAAGCTCTTCCCTACTTTCTGAGGAGAATCTGAGTAGCTGGAGACTCCTGGACCTGAGAACCAGGGGACAGAATGAAATTTTAAGGAAAATTCTGGGAGAACTGTAAGAACTGTCACCCCAGAGATCACTGTCCTAGAGCATGGTTAAAGGCAGGACCTGACACAGGTGGAATGAAGGAACTTCCCCAGGTATCCATCCTGCTAAAAGTTGGTACTGGGGGCCAAACACATGTGCATATACATCCCAGATCACACTAAGAGAACCCCAGTATTGCTGCTAAGACACCCAACATACCAGCCACGTGACTGCTGCAACAGCTGAGGCTGTCTCAGCCCACACAGGAGGAAATGTGGCTTTGGCTGGTATAAAAATAAGCCAAAGGACACATTGTCACGGAGATAGCTGAGGCTGGTGTGTCACCTCTCTCCTCCAGCACTTCCCTTTGTGTTGGCAGAGCTGGCTTTTGAGCCCCTGCCTGCAAGACACCCCTGCTCTGGAGGAAGCTGGTGCTGTGCAGAGGAAAGCTGTGTTCCAGCCTTGACTCATTTTTCCAGAAAGTCAAGGGGACCTTAAATGCTGGTTTTGAACCACTACCCTGGTGAGGAAGAGCTTTACTTCCCCATCCTCATCCTCCTGGCTGTGACTCCTCGCCCTGCGCTTTGCTCTCCGGGGCCCTGGGTAGGGCTGAGCTGCAGCTTTCCTACAGCTCCTGCAAGGCTGTGACTGCTGCCATGCAGACAGGACCTCTCAACCCTGGCCAAGAGACCTGCCTGCACCTCTAGTTGCTGCTGCTGCTGCTGACCAACCACCTCACACAGCTCCAGCTGCTGCTTTTAGCCCAGGCAGTGACCATGGCAGCAGCCAAGGGACACACACAAGGTTTCAGGGAGCCCTTATTGCACCTTCTGTGTGTGGTTTGTGTTACTTACAGCCTGCAAGGGCACAAACCCTCCTCGCTGCCTGCTGCACAGCTGCCCTCCCACAGCACTGCTGCTGAGGCTTCAGTCCTTCCCAGCATCCTGGTATAATCAGGTTTTAACATCAAAGCTAGATTGAGAGATAGGGAAGGAAAACCCCAAGCATTAATGCATGAAACCCTTTCAGCTGGCATTGGCAGGGTCAAACTGATTCAAACTTGTGAGGAAACCCCCAATATTCTCTGAAATGTGATACCTAAAGGCATGCTGAACTCCTGCTTGTGCTATCAAACCCCACGTAGCAGGCTGGAGCCTTTGCACCTCTGTTGTCCTGGAGCTACAGCACTTCCTGCCCAGGGTATAGTCAGGAGGAGGCAGAAAGAGCCACCCTGCAGCCACATTTGCCTCCTTTTCTGTTCACTGCCTCGCCTGGGTGAGAAGCTCCAGCAGCCTTGGCTCTGCCACTGATCCATGTGGACATCAGGATGAGCCCCATCCTCTCTGTGTGCTTCCCTGCCTGCAGCAGCCCCAAAATCCTGTCACCTGCTAGTGCCAAGTGCCTGATGCCCAGCTGTATGTGACTAAATCTGCCCAGTCAAGAAGAGCCATGCTGAAAATAAGCTTGTGCTTCACTACCACCAACCACTGTTTTGGTGCACAGCTGGGTGATGCAGGAGCCAAGGAATTTGTGGCCCTGGTCCATGCACAGGTTTTTGGGGTTTCCATCCACCCCATGCCAGTCCCACAGACCATCGAGCAGGAACTGGGCACCTTACCTTGCACAGGACAGGAACTACATCCTCTGATCACCCCGGTCTTGTTGGCCTTGGTGGTTGTCCACTGGTAGATGAACAGGATGGTGCGGGATGGGCCAGCATCCAGAACGATGCCATACTGGAAAAGCCCCAAAACATTCCAGATAAACACCACTGAATGCATGCTGCTTTGCTATGGCAGGGTTACCCAGTGTTGTGTGGGTATTCTGGGTGACCCCTGGGCCTGCACTGCAGAACTTGGCTTTTTACATTCAAAGACAGAGTGAAGCCAGGAGATTATGAGGATTTGCAGGGAACCATCTGCATTTCTGAATATACATGAGGAACAGCAGGAGTGGAGAAACGCCCAGAAATACATGAGGCCTTCAGTGGCATGCTCTGGAGCTGTTCCTGAAACCAGGCAGAGGTCTTCCACCTGAGCTCAGCCACCTGGAGCTCAGGAAAAACAGGTCCTCACACAGTGGGAGATGGCACTGTACAGGTTCTCCCCTGATTCTGGGACTCAAACTGCTGCTGATTGGTTTGTTAAGGCTTTTGTGCAGGCACTGGAGGGCTGTGGCTTGCTTCTCCTGGGGAACCCGAGACTCCCCTGTGTCTTTGATGTCCCAGTGCAGAGATGGTGTGGCAGGGGCTGGGTTTGCTCCTGTGAGTGCAGAGCTGTGAGAACTGCAGCAGGCTGGGACCAACCAGCATGGGCACTGTGCAACAGCCCCACAGAGGCAATGTCTTGGCAGAAGGAGCAGCAGCAGAGAGCAGGAGCTCTCTCACTCCCTTGTCTCCTTACAGCTCTGCTGTTGCCCAGCTATGGGGCTGAGGGATCTCTGGGTAGTTCCACCCCGATATCTGGGATGTTTGCTGCTGACTGAGCCTCACTGAGCTGCACCCAGTACATGGGGGTGAGGAACTGGAGGCCGCTGGAGTACCCTGCAGCACAGCTCTGCAGCTGTCCTGGGTGTCCCCACACTCCAAACAGCCCCAGAGCTAGCCTAGGGTCTCCTCCTCTCTCCCCTAGCACATGACCCCAGTCTGGGACATCTCCTACATACATGGGAAGGAAACTCATGAGATGCGTGGTGGTGCTGGTCTGAGCTGCATCTTGCACGCAAATCCTTGTAGCTGTGACTGAGTGGGAGGAGAAACCTCCCAAACCTCCTGAAAGGTCAATGTTAACAGCACCAGAAGAGTTTCAGCAGGAGGCAGAGCTCTCCTGGGAGCTCCTGGCTGCACCAGACCAGGCCAGGGGCTGGTGGGGCTGGGCTGGAGCAGAAATGCAGAAGGAGGACACAGAGCCTGAGCCTGCTGGCACCCTCCCACGAGTGACAGCTCACACTCCTCGCAGGGACATGTCTGCTGCCGCAGGAGAGGAAGGAACAGACGGTATTGGTGGAGAAACCGGGATTTTTTTTCCTCCTTCACATAATGAGAGGCTGCTGCTGGGAGTGCCGGGGAGAAGGGGAGGGATCACCACACCTCTGCCCAGCTCAGCACCAGGAAAGGACAGAACACGGAGTGATGGGGGGGTTTTTAGTCCAATTTTGTTTCTGAGAGGAGCAAGGAGGAGGGCTACTATCTCTAAACACACAGGATAACCTACTTGTGTTGGGTTAAACCATAGCATGCCCCTGAGCCTCAGCAATGAGTGTGTCAAGAGGCAGAGTGGATGGGCATTAAACCCCCTAAGACCTGCTGTGTAGAACAGGTTGGCTCTTTGGTTAAAGTCAAGATAGGACCAAAGAGCAGAAGGCATGCAAAACAATCTGGTTTTAAAGACAGGAGCAGCAGTTCAGAGCCAAATTCCTACTGACTTTCAAGAGGGACCTAGCTCTTTCCCCTCCACTGAGAGTCCCCTGCTGCTCTGGGAGAGCTCCTGGTGGGCTGCTCTCCTCAGCCTGCCATGAACACCTCTGCTGATCCATGGTCCTTATCCAGCCTGCATTCCTGGACCAACCAAAGGAGGTGGCTTGGTCTTGGGTTGAAAAGCTACAGCAAGCCGAAGGATGCCAACCTGCCCTGGCAGTCCAGTTCTAGTGCCCTCCTCAATTTGTAAGTAGCTCAGTGACCAAATGAATGTCAAAAGCAGCAAACCAGCCCAGTTTAAGTGCCCGTCTCACCCCTTGCCAGCCCTTACCTTGGTCCTGAGCGGGGCCATGGGCACATCTTTGGTGGAGACACAGAGCAGCACGATGCCCGTCAGTCCCGCTACGATCACCAGCCAGGGGGGAAGGAGCTCACGCCAAGACATGAAGCGCTTTCTCCCTTCACAAGGAGCCAAGAGAGGAAGCAGTGGAGCAGCAAACTGACACAGGCTGCTTTAACAACCTTTAAAAAGAGGAGAAAGGCGGGGCCGAGGCCAGGCTCTGACTTCAGCCCAGCCCCAAAGCCACAGGGACCACAGGCACGCGTGGGCCAAGCTGTGATGTGTCAGGGAGCTCTCCCTCCCTTCACTGCTCTCCATAAAGAACAGGAGGGCTCCGTGCCCATCCCAGTTCTCCCTTCCATCACTCCTCTCCATAAATAACAGGAGGGCTCCCTGCCCGTCCCAGTTCTCCCTCCCTTCACTGCTCTCCATAAATACCAGGAGGGCTCTGTGCCCATCCCAGCGTGAGCTTTGCAACCTCGAAACTGCCCCAGGGCGGCAGGGCTGAGGTAAACAGAAATGTGGGGTTAACACAGCTGGGTAAGAAGCAGAAAGCAGGCAAAACTCATCCCTTTGGTATTCAACGTCTGGCAGTGCCGCTTGTCCAAATGAGAAGTGGGGAAACTCCGTGTCACTGGGTTTAGTTTCTATCTAAGGGCTCCAGGGTGGGCATAGGGTGCTCCCCCTCAGGCACATGTCCATGGGGTTGGGGCAGAGGACAGACACACTGCCCAGTTCCTCCAGACTGGGTCTGCCTCCTTGTTCACTTCCAGGTGGCACCTGGGACACAAAAACATCTGCATGTTTGGGTTTCACATGTGAAAACTCTGGCTGGTCTGGCCCTTGCTGTGGGGAGGAGACAACAGGAGCTGCTCAGGTCCTTTGCCCCCAGAAGGTTGGTGAGCCTTTTGGGATGCCTGTACCCTACTCCCTGAGAGACAACCAACATCCAGACTTTAGGAAAGACATGCCTGCTTTCAGTGCCACAAAGAAACGCCCCTGAAAAGCAGGATTTCTGCAGAAAACTGCAGCTGCTTGCACTGTATCCAAATGGTCATGGTATTTATCCTAATATCACGATATATCATCAGCACCTCAGGATATCCAGCAGCTGCTGAACAGATTCCAGGTCCTGCCGTGCTCAGCCCAGTCCTGCTTTGCTCCTGCAGGACCCCCCCACCAGCAGAGCCCCTCCAGCCATGTGGGGACATGGAGAGGGACATGAGGGACCTCAGGGCGCTGCTGCAGCTCATGGAAACAGCAGAGTGCCTCCCTTCTGTCACTGGATATCAGGGATCAGCCCAGCCTTCAGACACTCTGGGGGGCTCAAAATCACTTTGGTTTTTTCCATGGCTGGTGGGCAGAGGCCAGAGGGGCTTCTGTGGTGGGCTGGACTGATGTGGCAGCAGATTGCACAAGGGACAAATTAGGATTTTTTTCCTGCCCCAGTCTGTAGCAGCTCTCCTTAAAATAGAGGCCTGTGCAGTTAAACCATGAATGGGGAAAGGCCACTTCTGTTTTTGGTGGCATTTCCTCTTTTCATGGCTGTCTGCCCAGGATCAGCTGGGAGGGAAGACTCAGACACCTCCAGGAACCCCAGTTTTGCTGTTCTCCTAATGCTGCTGGCCAGAGCATAGACCCAGGGGATCACAGGGTCTCCTGGCTTGGGAGGGACCCACAAAGACCATGGAGCCCAACCCTGGCCTTGCCCAGGACACCCCAACAATCCCACCCTGTGGCAGCTCCTGGGGCGGGTCCAGGAGGACCTTCTGAAGGGCCTGGGGACTCTCTGTGAGCAGGAAAGGCTGAGGGAGCTGGGGCTGTTCAGCCTCGAGAAGAGAGAGGAACCCCATCCATGTCTATCAGTGCCTGCAGGGAGGGGCAGAGCATGGACCAGGCTCTGCTGGGGTGCCCAACCATGGCACAAGAGGCCACAGGCAAAACTGATGCCCAGGAAGGTCCGTCTGGACATGAAGAAGAATTTACTGCTATTCAGTGACTGAGCACTGAGCAGAGATCACGGAGGGTGTGGAGTCTCCCCACTGGGGATATCCCAGACCCCTCTGGACACAATCCTGTGCCTTGTGCTCTGGGGTGGCCCTGTTGGAGCAGGGACAGGGCAGAGCAGGGACCAGGCTCTGCTCAGGGTGCCCAGACAAGGCACAAGAGGGATGGGCACCCTTTTGCCCAGGAAGGTCCATGTGGATATGAAGAAGAATTTATTGCTATTCAGTGACTGAGCACTGAGCAGAGACCAGGGAGGTGTGGAATCTCCTCACTGGGGGTATCCCAGGCCATGATCCTGTGCCTTGTGCTCTGGATGGCCCTGCTGGACCATGGATGGGGCAGAGCATGGACCAGGCTCTGCTGGGGGGGCCAGACATGGGACAAAAGGGATGGGCAGGGACTGATGCCCAGGAAGCTCCGCCTGGACATGAAGAAGAATTTATTGCTATTCGGTGACCGAGCACTGAGCAGAGACCACGGAGGGTGTGGAATCTGCTCCCTGGGGTTATCCCAGACCCCAAGGACACAGCCCTGAGCTCGGGGCTGAGCAGGGAGGGGGCACCAGGGGACCCGCAGCGCTCCCTCCGGCCTGCCCCGGGCTGTGATTACCCGTGCCCGGGAGCCCTGCCCGCCCTGCCGGGGGCTCTCCCCGGACCCCCAGCCCTGCCCGGAGCCCGCGGGGGTCTCGGGGAGCCCCCGGGAAGGGGGTGGGGGGCGCGGCGGAACCTTCGCGCGGCGGAACCTTCGCGCGGCGGAACCTTCGCGCGGCGGAACCTTCGCGCGGCGGAACCTTCGCGCGGCGGAACC
>JAWWEW010000038.1:9514676-9535734 GCA_035583185.1 Anabacerthia variegaticeps | reverse complement strand
AAGGCTGCCAGAGCTCCAGGAGGGTTTGGATGATGCTCTGGGGCACAGGGTGGGATTGTTGGGGTGTCTGTGCAGAGCCAGGAGCTGGAGTGGTTGGTTGTGGTAACCCTTCCAGCTCAGGATATTCTGTGATTCCCTGATTTAGGTGTCTCCTGTGGTCACTTGGGGCAGGTGAGGGGCTGCCCTGTGTAAGTGCTCTGTCCCCTGCAGGTCCCTGAGAAGAAGCTGAAGCTGGTGATGGCTGACAAGGACCTGTACAAAGCCTGTGCCGTGGAGGTGAAGCGGCAGATCTGGCAGGACAACCAGGCCCTGTTTGGGGATGAGGTGTCCCCCCTGCTGAAGCAATACATCCTGGAGAAGGAGAACATCCTCTTCAGCAATGACATTTCCTTCCTGCAGAATTTCTTCAGTCCATCCCCCAAAACAAGGCGTCAGGGAGAGGTAAGGACGAGGGAACCCTCACAATGTGCTTGAGTGGAATTCATCAGCTTTCAGTCACCCTCACAGTTTCCCCTGTCCAGCTTTGCTACTGAAGTCTTGGAGCCAGACAAAGTCTTTGCTAGAAATACCAGGTCTGTTTCTCCTACATATCTTGATGAAGGCAGCAGGAATTATTTTAATAGTTGCTCAGTGCTGTGTGATAATTGATGAATGTTCTAAGCTGTTTATGTGATTTTTTAAAAAAAATATCAAGGCCAAATTTTTTTCTGTATTGCTCAGTCTGGCTTTAATATGCCTCAGGTGTCTGGAAGGCTGAGCATCTCCACCACATCAGTTTGAATATGTTAATATGTTAAATTTCTTTTTGTGGGACCTCTTTTTGGCAGGACATAGCCCAATAAGAGTTGCTTTACTTTCTTTTTGTTTAGATGGAAAGCTGTAGTTAATTTGACATCCAGAAAAATTGCTCTTTTAATAGAATTGATTATAAGGCATTAATTATAAAGGTATATTTTCAGAGAGGGCAGCATGTTTGTTACATGGGGGGGTGGTTTGGGCCTGTTTTGCTTTCAGAACCATGTAGTGTAAATGCTCTGGTGCAGTTTACTCCAAGTTTACACTGCAGAGTTGTGGTTTAAGTCAGCACCACACATCCACTTGTATACTCCCCCAGGGAGAGAATCAGAAGGGTGGAAGAAGCAGCTTGTGGATTTAGATAAAAACACCTTATGGCTGTGAAAGATTTGTTGAACACACCTTGAACAAATGCTCTTGCAAATGCTGGCATAAATAGTTCCTTTCCAGGCACTGATGTCGCTGTGGATGCTTCAATGAGTCATGTAATAAAATTAATTTACATTTTGTGTCTGTGTGAAATAAGAGCATCTCTTGGCACTGAGTCCACCTCTGTCCCACTTGGAGTGTAGGTGGTTCAGAAGCTGACCCAGATGATTGGGAAGAACGTGAAGCTCTATGACATGGTGCTGCAGTTCCTGAGGACGTTGTTCCTGCGGACCAGGAATGTCCATTACTGCACGCTGAGGGCAGAGCTCCTCATGTCCCTGCACGACCTGGAGATCAGTGAAATCTGCACTGTGGACCCCTGTCATAAGGTACTCATCACGTGGGAGGATTACTGGGGAATTTTCTGGTTTCCCACTCCCATCCACACCTGCTGCCCTGCAGGGCTTCAGCCCAGGGAAGATGAGTCCCCTCTGTGAAGGGAGTTCAGGCCTTGAACCCAAATGTCACCTTACATCCCATGCAACCTCAGTTGAAAATTTCATCTTGGTTAAGCAGCAGTTTGCTTTCCTTTCATGATTAATGAATCACTCAAATTTAGGGTACTTATGCACTGTTAAAAACAGTGTCTGATCTGAGTTCCAGTCAATGTAGATGCTGCAAAAATAACAAAAACCATCAGCTAGCCCCAGCTTCTTAATCTCACATTTCTTCCCTCCCAGCTATGCCTGGTCTGATACATTCCATCTGTGTGTGAAATAATACATACTTTGGATCTTGAATTATAAGAAAACATGAGTCTATTCAAATATTGGGAGGGGTGACAGACATGTTAATGTCACACCAGGATCTGCTTACTGGCCTGTTGTCCATGGTTAGCATCACTCTGGCCTGGAACAAGACTTTTTCTCTGAAGTAGTTGCTAAGTTTGATGTGTGTTCTGCTTAGAGATATCGCTAGAGTGGTGATAAATACTCCTGCATACTTACTAATGTGCTCTGATCAAGAGTCCCCACATCAGTGCACAGACAGTGACTGAAGAGAAGAGGGCCAAATGCAGTGATGCTGCAAGGACTGTAAGCTGTGGTGACAGCATTTCAGAAAATTCAGCAAGTTGTGCTTTTTTGACAGTTGAAAAGTTAGGGGAAAACATAGATTGGTTTCTGAAAGAATAAAAAGGCCTCTGAGTTTCACTTAACTGTCTTTTTCCATTTCAGTTATGCAGCTCTTTAGCAGGAGGACCCCCACTGTTAATATTCCCCTGTTTAAAGGGTGGGAGTGGTATTGCAATGACCAAAATATCCCAGTTTTTTTATTTCTAAGTGATGCTGCTTGTTTGTCAGTCTCCTACTCATGTAAGTCCACAGGTGTGCTGGGCAGTGGGGTATTCTATAAATGTCTGCTCCTCAGTTCCCAGGGAATGCCTTTCCTGGGAGGGGAGGAAACACTGGGTTAACTTATATTGGCATCTCTGTGTTTGTGACCAGCGTGGCATTATTTAAGTGCCTTAATTGCAGATGTTTGGAGGTCACTCTGAGCCTGTTGTCTCTGACACCATGTAGTTTATTGCTGGCTTAGGGAGAGGTTTGGGTTCATTAAGCTCTCTCCAATTTGTGACAGTTCACCTGGTGCCTCGACGCTTGCATTCGGGAGAAGTTTGTGGACAACAAGAGAGCCCGGGAGTTGCAAGGGTTTCTGGATGGAGTGAAGAAAGGACAAGAACAAGTGTTGGGGTAATGCCCTTGGGCTGTTTATTGAGAAACTGGAACGAGTTCCTGGCAGTCACAACATCTGACAGGGGTTGGAGGTGTTAGTTCTTCCCTAGAGCCAGCAAACCTCCAGCAGCTCCCCTGTGCAGTCACATCCCAAACATCCAGGAGCATCAGTGCTCATGGCAGAGCCAAGCACAGAGCTTGCACTGCTGCAGTGGTCTCCTCTGTGGCCTGGTGTCTGGCTGTGGGAGATCTGCTTGGACTCAGTGCAGGAGACTTCTAGTCATTGTTTTTGGGTAACATGCTCTTCCAAGGCAAAGAAATACCATTCATGGGGTTTTCTCAAGGCAGGAGAAGGTTCATCAGGTGGACCTGGGTGCATAAGGAGCTGTATGGGAAGGTTGGTTGTTATGTATGACAAGTGCTTGATTTTTACTTCTCTCAGGGACTTATCAATGATCTTGTGTGATCCCTTTGCCATCAACACCTTAGCCTTGAGCACCATAAGGCACCTGCAAGACCTGGTTGGGCAGGACACCTTACCCAGGGTGAGTGTTGCAGCTTGTGTACCTAATCTGAACTATGGTCTTGGCTGAGTGACATCCCTCAGTGACTGTAGGGGAAGTGTGATGAAGTTCTCAGGTGCATGTGTGAATTGGAACAAGGGAAAGGTGATACATGTCCCTTTGGAGCAGCTGCTGTAGAGCTCTGCAGGAGCACTGTTTGGAGATGGGAGGAGGAGAGGATTGTCCTACTCTGCTCTGCTCTGGTGCAGCCTCACCTTGAGTCCTGGGGACACTTTTGGGCACCACAATATGAAAAAATATCTAAAGTTATTAGTGTCCAAAGGAGAGACATGAGGATGGTGAAGGGCCTCGAGGGGAAGGGTCTGAGGAACGGCTTAGGGCACTTGGATTGTTCAGCTGGAGAAGAGGAGACTGAGGGGAGACCTCACCAGGGTCTGCAGCTCCTCTAGAGGGGCAGCTCCAATTTCTGCTCTGTGTGACAGTGACAGGATGTGAGGGAATGGCTGGAGCTGTGTCAGGGCAGGGTCAGGTTGGATCTCAGGGAAAGGTCCTTCCCCCAGAGGGTGGTGGGCACTGAGCAGGCTCCCCAGGGCAGTGGGCACAGCCCCAAGGCTGCCAGAGCTCCAGAAGGGTTCAAATGATCCTCTGAGGGACAGGGTGGGATTGTTGGGGTGTCTGTGCAGGGCCAGGAGTTGGGACTAGATGATCCTTGTGGGTCCCTTCCAGCTCCTGCTTCTATGATTTTTGGACTCTCTGAACTGACAAAGAATTCTTTGCATGGCTCATTCTGTTCTGGCAGCTGTGTAAATACAGCATCATATCCAGAGAATGTGCCTCCCTGCTTTGTCCTTCCATCAGTTTGTCTGACAGCAGCAGCCCTTCCTTCTCCCTGGCACAGTGAATATCAGTGCTGTTCTGCTCTGTTGGCTGAGATGTAACACAGTTCCTGGGAGCAGTGTCTGCAGGAGGTGCTGAAATGTCAAAGCAGGGCATTTACAGGTGTCTGAAGTGTGAGGCACTTGCTCTTCATATCCCTGAGTTGTTAAGTGTTATTGTTGGATGGAATAATTTCCTCATGACAGTTTAAGACTGAAAATTGTTTTGGTTTCAGGGCACAATATAAGCAAAAAAGCCCACTGTCATTCTTACAGACCCTTTCTCCTTACTTCTGCTGAGATGACTTGATTTGGCCTGTCACAGACTGTATTTCAGTGCACTAATTGGGCTGGACACATTTAAAAACCATGTTGTGATCAGATAGCTGCATACTTCCTGCTGCATTGTAAAAGTTACAAAACCCCACAAGCCCTCAGGTGTGTCTGGTATGTGACTCCTGTTACAGGAATCAGGTTTCAATTAATCTGGAGAACTGAATAAACTTCGATAAAGCTGCTAATCCAGAAGAGCTTTGAATATAAACCACTGTTTTGAAAAAAGTGGAAGATCAAAATAGCTGTTTTCCTTCTCTTAAAATTCAAGGAAAGCCCAGACCTGCTGCTGCTCCTGAGGATGCTGTCTTTGGGACAGGGAGCCTGGGACATGATTGACAGTCAAGTCTTCAAGGAACCAAAAATGGTGAGCCATTTTGATGTTTAGAATTTACCTTACCTGCTTTTTAATTTCCATGAGTGCCTGGCCCTTACTGTCCTAAAATCAGACTGTACCTCTGTTAGATACTGCCCTGGTTCTCACTGCTCATTGTTCCTGGGCTCTTCTACACAACTGGTGGGTTTGTAGAACACATCTTGCCTGAGGAAAGCAGGATTTCCAAGGCTGCTCTGAAACATGACCATGAGAAATGTTTTTTCCCTTTCCAGCTTTGTGTAGTGCCACATTTAGCTATAATCTTCCCATGCTTTGGAAATATTTTCCCAGTCTTCTTTCCCTGGTGTAGTTCAGCTGAGAGCAGGAAATCTCAAGAGAAATCCACTGTTTCTCTTCTGAACTATAAACCAGCAAATAGCTACTTAGGGGAATATTTGAATTCTCCAAAATATATCTATTCCTGCTACTTGCATGTTTAAATTTACCACAGGGAGGGTGTACTTTAACACTGGCATTGTAGCAGTGAGAGCAACTAATATTCCAAGGGTGATTTGTGTTCTCTCATGAACCTTTTAGGAAGAGTGTTCACAGTTCCTTTCTAAAGGCAATCTCCAAATCTGTATTTAAAATTTGTTTTACTTGTGTTTGTTTTACCACAAATAAGCCTGGACCATGCTGGGAGTCTGTAATTGTTGATAAAAGCACTTTGGTATCATCCTTGACATGCAGTGCCTGCAGCAGTGCTGGGAAAAGTCTCTCAGATTAGAAATGCTATGTAATAGTTCAAAGGAAGGACTTGAGCAGGAGTATTTCTGTAGGGGAGGTGAAGTAGTTTTCCTGATGACCATGAACATGTGGAAGTGAATTATTCAAGAATTTTAATGGGAACTGGATGTCTGAAAGCTGGTTTTCCTAAGGCTGCCTCAGCATTTGTTACAGCACTCCAGGACCATTAGGTGGCATAAAGTGATTTGTGATGGTTCTTCTCCCTCTGTTCTTCCTTCCCTCCAAGGAAGCTGAGTTGATCACCAGGTTCCTGCCTCTGCTGATGTCCTTTGTGGTGGATGACCACACCTTCACTGTGGACCAGAAGCTGCCCTCAGAGGAGAAGGGACCAATTCCCTACCCCAGCACCATTCCTGAAGCTTTCACCAAGTATGTAATCCTGCCTCAGCAGCTGCACTATGGTCTGGTTGCCACGGCCAAGCACCAGGGACCCAGCAACACTGGCAGGGAAAAGTACTCCATGTGCTAAAGGCAAGACTTTTGGCAATAAGATTAAGCCCTAATTAATCAAGCCTGGACCTTTCCTTTGACGGAACAGCTTTCCACCACAGTTCCTCAAATGAAATGTATTGACATGAAATATTATTTCTTGTAATGACCATTCTTTTGGCAGGTTGAATATGAAAGTATTTGGTTTTTCTGTTCAAATTGCTGCTTGTGCAGCTTCCCAGGCAGTGGGTGCTGAGAGTTGGGGTGATATTTGGGTGCAGCTGGATGGGTTCTGAAGAGCACTGCTGGAAATCCTAAAGTTGGCATTTTTGGCACCCACACTTGTTCTCTGTAGATCACCTGTCACTCCAGGGGTGTCAGAAGGATAACTAAAGCCCCTGTGTGCTCTCTTGTGTTCAGATCTTGCACTGATTTCCAGCACAATTCTTGCCAGTTTGCCAGCCCCTGGAGATCCTACAGTTCTACTCTGCTCTGTGACACTGTTGATCTTTGACTTTTGGGAAACTAAAACACAGCAGTATTGGGCTTGGTATCGTTTTTGAGTATGTAGGCTTCTTCTAAACCCCAATTTGATTGGCACTTTAATACATTATGAATGTTCACAGTCAAATGCAGCTATTTGGCTGTGATGGCAGATTTTTGCTGAATGGTGCATTTTTCTGAGGGTAGGGAACACAGTGGTGATCCATGTGCTCAGTCACTGAGTTGCTGCTCTTCAGTGGGTTTGAGCTTAGCCACTGCCCTACCTGCTTGATTGCTATCCAACAGTATGTTAAACCTTTTTGAAATTTTTTTTAAAAAATCTGTTTTAGCTTTATTGATGAAGAAACTTTCCTTCTGCCATAACAGATTCCTGCAGGAGAACAGAATTGCTTGTGAGATTGGGCTGTATTACATCCTTCACATCACTAAGCAGAGGAACAAGAATGCTTTCCTCAGGCTCCTGCCAGCACTAGGTAAGAGTTTGTCTCATCTTTCATTCCACAGCTGTTTGCCTTGTACTGGACACCCAGGAGGCAGGTAAACCTGGAATGGAAGTGATTGCAGAGCCAAAGGTGTAATGTTCTGCCTTTGGCTCTTCTGGTGACTTAGGGGTGAGTCCCTGTGGAACTGTTTTGGGTCTGTCTGCAGTTAGGGCACTTTTCTGCTGATCTCACAGTTTAGGGGTAGTGGCTGAGGGTCAGTTCTTCAGATCAAAGGCTCTGTTAACAACGAGATTAGCTGAGAGCTGTTTGGAATGAATGTGCAAGATAAAAGAGCAGGTGGCTTAATTCTGCTGCTGCCCAGAGGAATTGCAGGTAACCAGAAGTTCCTGGGACTTGGTTTGGTGTGGTGAAAAAACCTGTAACAAAATAGGACTGAACACAGTCTTAAATTTTTTACCAGGATTACCTTTGTCACTGACTCCTCTGGGATAAGTTGCAGGAGAGCTCTGAAGAAACCTGCTCCTAATGTTTTCTGTCTGAAAGATCAAAGCCACCTGCCTGGGCTTCGTGTTTTCAAAGGAAATGAGAAAAAATGCCTGAAAGAGAGTAGGCTTGGATTAGGTATTAGGAATAAATTGTTCCCTGGCAGGGTGGACAGGCCCTGGCACAGGTTGGACAGAGAAGCTGTGGCTGCCCCATCCCTGGAAGTGTCCAAGGCCAGGCTGGACAGGGCTTGGAGCAACCTGGGCTGGTGGAAGGTGTCCCTGCCCATGGCAGGGGGTGGCACTGGATCATCTTTAAGGTCCCTTCCAACCCAAACCAGTCTGTGATCTGTGATGAAATCTCACTGCCAGGTTTTCACCAGGAACATCAGCTCTGTGGTCAGGTTTTGGCACGTCCTTGTCAGCCTCTGTCTCTTTCCTTTCCACCTTGTGTAGTTGAGACATTCAGTGACTTGGCCTTCAGTGATATTTTCCTGCACCTGCTTACTGGAAACCTCACACTGCTGGGTGAGGAGTTTGCACTTGAGGAGTTCTGCACCAGTCTCTTTGATGGCTTCTTCCTCACTGCCTGCTCCAGGTAAATCAGATTTCCCACAGAGAGAAGTGAAGGTGCTGAGGTTACAGAATGCCTGAGAGAGGTTTTACTGCTTTGAGCAGTAGGTTAATAGTTCAGCAAATTCTTCACATATTATGGAAATACTAACCTGATGCTGTTTTCCTTTAGGGAAAGGCTTGTGTTGAACTTTTATCAGCAAAATTGCTGTGTTGATTATAAATTAGGACCTAAACTGTAATTCATAGTTTATAAAAGGAGTTGCAAAGAATATCCTTCAGGCTCTGCAGTGGCTCTGAACATGTAGGGTTAACTTCAGCTCTTTGCAGTATCAGCTGCACACAAAAATCTGTTGTTACTTCTGTTAGGTCACTGTGGTTTAGTGATCTAAACCACAGGAAGCTCCCCAAAAGTGACTGTTGGGGACATGGAGGGACAGACATCCTGCATGTGCATGTGGCCTGTCCTACAGAGCTGAGCTGCTGCCACGTCTGTGCTTAAAATCTCCCCTCCCTCCTCGTGGTTGCTGCAGGTAGTCCACTCCTGTCAAGCAATTCCATGAATCCTTGAAAGTCTAAGGCACTTTGTAGCACACAGGCTACTGTTCTCAGGGGTTTTGGAAAATTCTGACCAAGCTCCCAGTGTGGTGGGGTGTGAATTCCTCTGGTGCTGTTGCTGTAGCTCCCTCATTCTCAAGACGGTGCTTGTTTACGTTGGTTCCTTTGCAGGAAGGAGAATGTACACAGACACGTGCTAAGGCTGCTGCTGCATCTGCATCACAAAGTGGCACCAGCCAAACTGGAGTCTCTGCAGAAGGCTTTGGAACCCACCAAGCAGGTAGGAAGGGAGCACTGAGGAAGGGAAAAGTGATTGCAAATGAAAGCAGCTGCCTTTCCAGATGTGGCTTAATGGAACATGAGCTCTGCTTTCTCAGGGTACCAAGTTGTGGCTTCATAACCTTGTAGCTTCCTCTTTCTGTGTTGGCGTGTAGTAGGAGCTACAATGGAGTGTGACTCTTGTTTTTCCCCTCCCTAATTCTCATTTTACAGAGTGGGGAAGCTGTGAAGGAGCTTTACAACCAACTCACTGAGAAACTGGAGCTCCGCAAGCCGAGTCCCGCTGAAGTGACCGAGACACCCTCCATGGAGCTGCCCTTGCCCACTGTGCCCACACCAGCCTCACGCTGAGCTGGGCAGGAGTGACACAGGACAAGAGCTAACCCAGTGTGGAGCTCTGGGCTGCCTTCTGAGTGTCTTTGCCCACGGGGTAGAAACAAAAAACAGCCACTGAAGCTCCTTCAGGAAGCACTGCAGTTTGCCCAGCTCACTGGCTCTTGCTGGCTAGAAAACTATGCAGTGCATCGCAAGGTTTACTTTTCTTAAAGATAGCTGAGTGTTTTCTTGTAGAGCTACTTAAAATCTGACTGTACATTTTTTTTTCCAAAAGAAAATGCATATTTTTAAGCTTGGTATGTAGTGTTTTTAAACTCAGCTGTAAGAACTGCTCAGTGAGTGTGGAACCCCAGTGTGGTTGAGTAGGTGGTGTTGCCTCCTGAGGCTACTCCTGGCTTTCTTTGGCCTTGGTCTGCACTTGGGGATCTTTGAGAAGATGCTCAACAGAAGGAGGAATCAGAGGAGATAAGCTCCACTGATACCATTTCCTGTTTGAGGTTTTAACTCTTCTGGTGGATGATAAAATGTGCTGCACTAGTTGGACATGTCCACTGCTGCTGTCACTAATCCATGCAGCAATCAACAGCCACTTCTCAGATAGAGTTTTACAAAGAAGACCAGAAATTGAATCATTCTCTCCCATTTTGTCCCCACTTTTCTCCAAAGGAGTAGCTTGAAGTGGTTCCTGGAGCCAGTTAAAAAGAACAAGACTGGCATGTTCCTCAGTGACAGTAGGGTTTGAGTGTAGGGAGAGTGAAATTCTGCTTTTGAAGAAATAGAACCATAGAATAGTCCGGGTTGGAAGGAACCTTAAAGATCATCCTGCCGTGGGCAGGGACACCTCCCACCAGCCCAGGTTGCTCCAAGCCCCATCCAACCTGGCCTTGGGCACTTCCAGGGATGGGGCAGCCACAGCTTTTCTGAGCACCGTGTGCCAGGGCCTGCCCACCCTCACAGGGAAGAATTCCTTCCCAGTGTCCCACCTAGCCCTGCCCTCTGGCAGCGGGAAGCCATTCCCCCTTGTCCTGGCCCTTGTAAATAGTCTCTCTCCATCTTTCTTGTAGCTCCTTCAGACACTGAAAGGCTCAATTAGATCACCCTGAAGCTTCTCTTCTCCAGGCTGAAAAGCCTGTCCATGGCTCACTTGTGTCACTGTCTGTGCTGTTCAGTTAATTCCTGTTCTGCTGTTGTTGCTGCCTCAGGTAGAGTGTGCAGGAAAGTGGGCATGGGAGAAGAATGAGTTGTGGGAGTTTTCAGTGGACTTCACACTGGTTCCTGCAGGTACAATATGCCTGGAGAGGACCTGCCAGTCCCTGGAAGCAGGAACATGCCTGCAGGAATTATCCTGAATCACAGAGTGACTCGGTGCAGGAGGAACCCCTGAGGATCTGTTGTGCACCCTGGGACTGGGGGCAGGACTGGGGTTGCCCCAGAGTGGGACTCAGAGTGCCCCGAGCTTTCTCTCAGGCCCTTTCTCAGCCCTTTGAGGGGGCACACACAGTGGACACCTTTGATGTGTCAGCCATGCCCACAGCTTGGAGCCCTTTGCAGACTTGCTGAGGGGGAGTTGTGTCCTCAGGTTGTAACTGGAGGCATTGAACAACATCAGCTCCTCTGCTGCCCTCTGGGCAGTGCTGTGAGCTGCCACTTGCATGTGGTGCTGTTGATCACAGCCCTCTGAGCCTGCTGTCCCACCACTTTCCCATGCACATATCCAGCCTGTATCAAAACCCTTTGGCTGTGTGGGTTCTTCAGCCAGTTCTGTCCAAAGCCAGTTCAGGTCAAGGTGAGCTGCCCTCTGTGCTCTCTGTTCACCAAGCCAGTTGTGTCTTCCTAGATGGTCATTTGTCAGGCATAACTGACCCCTGGAATTTGCTCATCTGTGCAGGCCATGCCCTGCCACCTTCTTGTCTGTCATGTTTCTGGATATCACAGGAATCACAGAACATCCTGAGCTGGAGAGACCCACAAGGAGCTTTGAGTCCACGTCCTGGTCCTGCACAGACTCATCCCCAAGAGTCACCCCCTGTGCCCCAGAGCATCATCCAAACCCTCCTGGAGCTCTGGCAGCTTTGGGGCTGTGCCCACTGCCCTGGGGAGCCTGCTCAGTGCCCACCACCCTCTGGGGGAAGGACCTTTCCCTGAGATCCAGCCTAAACCTCCTCCCTTTTCTTTTTCTCCCCCCATGTCCTGGTACTTGAGCACTCCCAGTGCCAAGTCCTGCTCAGGAGACTTCTGTTTCCTGAAGCTGTGTCCAAAAACACAAAACAAACCATGGTAGTTAAGCAGAGGTGGAACTCTCTCCCCAGAGCTCCTCTCTCCCTCTTTGTGTGCTTTTCTTCCTCCTGAGCTCACAAATGCTGTGTAAAGAAAGTGACTGTCCTCTTTCTTGATCACCCTGGTGCTTTATTTCTCCTGTGATGCCGGAACTTGTGATATCCTGTGGGAGAACAGGGAAGGTGGGGTAGGTTTGTGGATGACACAGGTGGTCTGTCCTGCAGCCCTGGGCAGAACAATTGGGCCTTTCTTGCAAAGTTTTGGCTTCAAACTGTTTAAACTATTATGGTAACTCAGACAAAATAACATCCCACACTGCTGGTGAACTTTTGGCAGTGAACCTGCTCAGATCCGTGGTCTGCTCAGACTTGGAGGTTCTTTTAGGGTTGTGTTGGGGATTGTCTCTGTCACTCAAGGTTCCCTTTGTCCTGAGGCTGGCTTGGTGCTCTCCTGCAGCAGGAACTTCACGTAATCCAGTCTGACTGGGATTTACTGCCTCGTAGAAAGCCCCTTGTGCTCCAGCCTGTACTCACAGTATTGAAATAGACAGTGGTAATTTTCCCTGTTTTTTAGATCCACAAAAGTTGAATTCCAGAGCACGAACTATGCTGGTGGAAGCTTTGGCAAGGATGGGAGGTCTGGGCAGCTGAGAGAGGAACTGGCTGCCAGTCTGTGCCCTCCTGACCTGCTGCTGCTCCAGGGAGTAAGGAGAGACACTTTCCAGAAAACACATTTAATAATGAACGTCCTGGGCTTCTTCCATGTTTTGAGACGAGGATGGTTTCACTCCTGTGCCTGGAATTACAGACTGCTTTGTGTGTGCAAACCTCTGCGTGGCAGGAGCTGGGCTGGCTGTGGGGGATGCAGAGTTCTAGGGATGCAGGGGGTGTGGGGTGCCAAAGGTGTGAGGTGGCAGGGGGCTGTGGAGTGCAGGGGGCTGTGGAGTGCTGGGGGCTGTGGAGTGCTGGGGGCAGGGGACTGGGGGTCCAGGTCTGGGGTGCCAGGTATGCAGGGGTCTGGGCATGCAGGGTGCTGGGATTTCAGGGTGCTGTGGATGCAGGGTGCTGAGAGGGCAGGGTCTGGGGTGCTGGGGATGTGGGGGGCACGGTGTTGGGGATGTGGGGTGCTGGGGTGCAGGGTTTTGGGTGCCAGGAGTGTGGGGTGTGGGGTGCTGGGTGTGCAGGGTGCTGGGTGTGCAGGGTGCTGGAGGTCAGGATGCTGGGTATGTGGAGTGCCTGGGGTGCTGGGGGTCAGGATGCTGGATATTTGGGGTGCTGGGGTGTGGGGTGCAGGGTTCTGGGTGTGCAGGGTGCTGGGGGTCAGGATGCTGGGTATGTGGAGTGCCTGGGGTGTGGGGTGCAGCGTCCTGGGTGTGCAGGGTGCTGAGCATGGGTGTGCAGGAGGGTGTCTCACCTGTGCCAGGGCCAGGACACCTCTGTGCTCTGCTCAGAGGTTCCCACTCGGAGGATCTCTCTCCTGTCTCCTCCCAGCTGCTGCTGTGTGGGATGGCCCCTCCTGCAGCACAAAGGTGGGTGAAGCACAGCCAGGCTGGGCAAGGGAATTCTCTTTTCCTGATCCTTTTTCCTCGTGCCCTGTCTGGGCCTGGCAGGGTGCTGTGCAGGCGGGCACTGCTGTGGGTGTGCACTAGAGGGTGGTGCAGCCCTGCCTGCCCTGACATCCCTCCCCAGGCAGCTGGACTCACTCCCGGCTTCCCCTTGGTCAGTTTGTCTTTACAACATACCTGTGATATGGAAAACATGTGTGTTCTCTGCCAACCTGCCCTGCCTCACCGGGGAGCAAATGTTTATGATGAATTCCAATTAGCTGGAGCAATTTGGTCCTCACTGGGGGCTTTGCTGAGAGATCTGAGGAACTCAGAGCCCAGCGAGGGTCTTCAGGCTCTGTTAGGCTGTGACTTACAGGATGACAGGAGGTGGGGACAGGGCAGCTGAAGGCATTGTCAGGCACCCTCACACTTCTGAATGCTCCAAAGCATCTGCTTGTTGGCAGAACACCCTGTTCTTAGTGCTGTGGGTGCTGGATCTGTTGGAAAAGTGGTTGGGAACAATGGATGGGTTGTGGTGCAGATGGCTGGAGGGAAGATGGACGTGGAAAGGAGTGTCTAACAAAGGCTGGAGCAGATGCTGCACAGCACAAAAATGAATTATTCCTCTCCAAGAGACTTTTCTGGCAGAGCTGCTGCAAGATTCAGGCATTATAGTCGCCTTTGGGTTAATCCTGGGGAGTTGTGCGTGGTGGGGGATTTGGTTTGGGACTTTCCCTGTAAATGAGGCTCCCCTTCTCCACCTTCTTGGGATGAATGTCTGTCTTCAGCTTTGGAAGAGTTGCATTTACCCCAGAAACAGAAGTGACATGAAAAATCCTGTGAATTCCTGTCCTGGTTTCAGCTGGAATAGAGTTAATTTCCACCTCTATTTCTTTATTTTCTTCTTAACTTTTCCAGCATAGTTCAGCCCGTTGGGGGTGCAGAACAGCCCCGATTTTGCCTGTAGGTGTATATAAGGGTATTTCTAGCTGCTCTAAATGCTGCTTTAGCTCTCCTCTTGCTGGGGTTGTCCCAGTTCGAGGGAGGTGCCCACAGCAGGGCTGTGTGGGGCAGGAGCTGTGCCCCAGCCTGTGCCCGGGTGCTCCAAGTCTCTCCAGAAGCAGAGGGGACTGAGCAAATGGGACAATTCAGAGAGTTCCTGGCCTTTATTGCAGATTTGATGGATGGCACACAGATGCTGCTTTATGTTTCCTTTTGTTCAGAAGTCTGTCCTGGCATACAAATGCCACTGTTAATACAGCTCTATCCCTGGAGAGATGTCCTGATGGAGCAGCTTTTTGGGAGGAGGAAGTGTCTCTGCAGCTCTGATAGATCCTGGTGTGACCTCAGAGCTCTCTGCACTCCCCACCTTCTTTCTCACCTGTATTTCCCCTCCAGGCTGTTGTGTTAAAAGGACTGAGCTCTGCAGGGCTTGTTGATCAGTCCAAGCTCCATCCTCATGTCCTTGGCAGCACCAGAGCCAGGCTCAGCATTAAAAACAAGGGGCAGTTCAGCTTCTCAGAGCCTCAGGTGGGTGTAAAACATACATTGAGGGCAGCTCCACCCAAGGTCACTCAGTGTGGAGGACACATCAGACAGGGCTGCAGCCCTGTGGTTGCTCCACACTTTGCCATTCATGGACATCCTCTGCATTCCTTGATCTTTCCCAGGTCCCTTCTCTGTTCTTGCCCTCTGTAGTGCAAGAAGCACCATCAGCAAACTGAGGAGAATCCATTCAGCACGTGGAGCCCACACTGAAGATAAGGAGGTCAGTCCAGCTGGAAGGATAACTTCTCAGAAAGCAGCTCAACCATCTGTGTGGGTGGATTTTGGCCTGCTGGACCTGCCAGGGGAGTTTGAGGAGAAGGGCAAAGCTGAACAACTGGATGCAGTGAAACCAGCTTCCTTTCCTTGCAAAACACTTGCACAAGGGGCAAAGGTCTCTCACCTGGGCTGAGGTGAGTCCTTGTGCTGCTTCTCCTCATCAGCAGGGCCTGTGCTCAGGAAGGAGGAAAAGCATCAGTGTTTGACCACAGCTTCACATCTGCTGTGTGAGAGGCCCAGGACTGAGTGCTGGTGTCTGTCCTTCTCCCAGGTTCTCTGAATGGAAGTTCTATATGGCAAGAAAGTGAGAAAGATCAACTCACAGACTGGTTTGGGTTGGAAAGGACCTTAAAACTCATCAAGTTCCACCCCCTGCCATAGGCAGGGTCACCTTCCACAGCCCAGGGTGCTCCAAGCCCCGTCCATCCTGGCCTTGGACATTTCCAGGGATCCAGGGACAGCCCCAGCTTCTCTGCCCAACCTGTTTCAGGGTCTGCCCACCCTCCCAGATATTTCTGTGATAATTCCTGCAACCAGCCATCCAGCTCGAGTCAGACTAAACCTGTGCTGGTTCTTGTTGTGTTATCATAAAACCCAGTGCAGAACTCAGAAGACAATTATTATTCCTTGTCGTTTTAATCCTATTTTTTCCCTCAGACCAGCATCAATTTGCTGTGCCCGGACTGTGTTGCCTGATGAGGGCTGACAGAACACAAAAGTGGTGAAATGTGCATAAAATCCTGGTGATGAGTCACCAGCAATCTGATACAAAGCAATCAGATGATTAAGAGTGCAAGTTTCATATTACCACTCTCCCAACCACATTTGTAGGTAGGAGCAAGTGAAAGTCCTCAGAAGAAACGTGTCTCATGGCATCTGTTCTTTGTCTTTGTTCACTGTTGGCTCATTTGAGCTTCTGGAAGGTACTGACAGATTTTGGAATGCCTCTTTTTTGCTTCTAACTCTGAAACTCCACTTTCCTCCCCGCTGGGAAGGCTGGGATCTGCTCTCTGCTGGATCTGCTTTCCTCCCTCCTTCCAGATCCATTTGATTTCTGAGCCAGGGAAGGGAGCTGGGAGAGGAAAGACAGGGCTGTGTGTGCAGGTGATGTTCAATGCCCTGAGCTGCACACGAGGTCTTGCTGGAGATGCCACTGGTGACTTGTGACACAAAGCCTGGGTAGCACCAACAAAGCATCTGGTCCAGTAGGTCACAGCCAGCTTTGGTCCCAGCCCACATTCCACGCCAAACGAGCACCGTGGGCTGTTTAATCTCTGCTGAACAATCACATAATTGCAGAGGGATTTTTGCAGGCGGGTTCCTTGAAGAGCAGCCAAAGGGCAGAGGAGGGAATCTGTTTTCCATCTCGCCCATCCCTGCTGGGCAACATTCATGGGCTCTGGCTGAGGACCAGAGTGTGTGGAGATGCAGGAAGGACTCTGCAGCTAACAGGGTCCTGTTTGGGGGCTTTGAAGACACCAGACCTCTGATCCACCTTGGCCAGGGCTGTATCTCAGCAGAGGGACTTGCACTTGAAGGTATTTTTGGCCTGGGGGGGGTCACTGTACCTTCTGGACACCACAGGAATTCGGGACCATGACCCATGGAGCTGCTTGTCATGATCCTTCAGTTCAGCCTGAGTGTGGGACGTTTGATGTTTCCAGAATTGACTATCCTGGTATCTGTAGGGGCCCCCAAATGAGGGAAACCCAGATCTCTGTCTTTCCAACAAAACTCAGAGTTCCTTCTAAAAAGCCAGTAATTGCAACAAGTCAAACACACAGTTTAGGTCAGCCCTGATTTACTGCAACAAAACAATTATTGCTGCTTTTTGTGATGCACCTTGGAGATTGTGGAGGTTCTGGGTCAATGGTGAGCCTTAAGGAGCTGGGTTTTCCCGTTTTTCAGTCAGTTACACCACATTCCAAGGGGAAGAATGGGGCAATGGGTGCTTCCCAGGAGCCTGGAGGAAGGTGATCTGTGGTGCTGGAGTGTGTCCTTGGGGCTGCAATGGATATAAATACTGACTGGCACCTACCACCCCTGGTTTTGAAAATCTCTTTAGCAGTAAAGAGGCTTAGATTGACATCCAACAGAGAGGGAAACAGGCCCAGAGGAGCAGAGTGACACAGTCCTGTTCCTCAGTGTCCTTGCTCCAACAATACAGCCCCAAGGAATGGGAATGCTGCAGCAGTCAGGTTTGCAAGGAATGAAGGACTCAGTGACTACTCGGCTATCCTGGGTTTTTCTTCCAGCCCAACGAGCTGGACTGAACCTTGGGCTAAGGAGCTTGGCCTCATTTCCACCCTGGTTTCACAAAGAAATTGCAAACCTGATGTGCTGCTGCTTAGGAAAGAGATTTTGTCAGTGCTTGACTGTGTCCCATTCTTTGTGTCAGCTCCAACTGGGAGTTGCCACAGTTGCCCTCTCTGTGGGTTTTTGCCCCACCAAAACTGGGGCAAACTCCTTCATATCCCAGAGCCTGCTTTTCCTTCCCTGTTCTCCAGAGCCTGCCTGAATTCCAGGCTCTCTGACATCACCTCAGGTCCTGCTCCCCTCTCACTTCAGGCTTTGGGAACTTTTTTCCATGCTACTCCTTTCACACAACCTTCCTCCAGATTTGACCTACTTGTCATTTCTGCAGCTGTCTGAAAGCAGCAGGAGAGAGAGGATGTCTCTGAGGAGTGCTGGCTCTTCATTGAAGCCATTTGCAGAGCAATGGACAACTGGAGAAGCAGATCAAGGCTGTGCTCAGCAGGTAAGATGTGTTTCAGCAGGTGCCTGTTATGTGATAACCTTGTATACACATTTTATTGGCTTATCTGCCGTGTACTGATGATTATCAAACAGGGCAACAGCCCAGCTGTTAATTGCTCCCAACTCAGGAATCCACAGTGAGTTTGCAAACTGGGTTCTGCTGAGTGTCTGAGCAAAGGAAGGACCCCAGAGGTGCTTCTGCTCCCACCAAACTTCTCCAGGATGACTCCAAGGCTGTGCCTTTGGGCTGAAGTTATGGAATCAGAGTCCCAGACTGGTTTGCGTTGGAAGAGACCTTAAAGCTCATCCCATTCCACCTCCTGCCATGGGTAGGGACACCTTCCACTAGCCCAGGGTGCTCCAAGATCAATCCAACCTGGCCTTGGACACTTCCAGGGATGGGGCAGCCACAGCTTCTCTGCCCACCCTGTGCCAGGGCCTGCCCACCCTCCCAGGGAAGGATTCCTTCCCAATACCTAATCTGAATTTACCTCCAGGCTGGGGGGCAGTGGGGAAACACCAACTGTGAGGGAGTCCTATACCCCTGTATCCCATGTACAGCACCAGAGGGGTCCCTCTCCAGCTCCCATCCTGCTCTGTCCTCCCAAACCAGGCTATAATCACTCTAAATTCTATTCTTTTTTGACTCATTTGTCAAAGAACTTACTGCTCGTGACTAGTCACAGTTTGGAAAGCAGCTGCCATGTTGTGGGCTCTGACAATAACGAGTTGTTGGCTTTTCTACCCTGTGTAGTATTAAGTATTACTTTTATTTGAAGGCTGGAGCATCTCTTACAAGTCTGAGTAAGTTGTTATGAGTTATTCTGCTGCTCTTACCCCTGTCATTTCTCTCTGATTCTGTATGAAAAGCTGTTCCCCCTGGAACAAAGGAGTCACGTTGGCTTTACTCATCAAAAATTGCATATTTATAAAATATCAATGTTGTCTTTAGTCTGAAACCCCTCCCCAAGTAGGACTTGTACCATCCACTAGAACCCATTGCCTGCAGCCTGGCAACTGCCTCTGTTGCCATGGGAATGGCTCCACTATCCTTCCATGGAGAACCTCAAGTATTCCCATTTTCGGAGCTGCCAAAACACCTCCAGTCCTGGCTGGTTTCATTCACTCACTCACTCCCATCCAGGAGATCTTCTCCTCCCAATTTAAGGAGTTACTCAGCACTTCTGGACTCACACCGAGTAGGCTGAAGGAAAGTCACCCAGTACTTTAGGCACAGGTTTATCTGGGATGTTGGTGTTTATTTCATATGCAGATGTATTAAATTTGTATTTCACAGAAAACTATAACTGCTTTCTGCCCACTTGTCTGCACTGCCACACCGAAGGGCAAAAGGTTGTGAGAAAGCTCAAACCTCAAGTGTCAAACCCCAGGTAACATCACTGGAGTGGTGTGAGAAGCAGCTCCCTCGAGGTGAGTTTATTGTGGGATTCTGTGTGAGGGGCTGTCACACCCATCCTTGGATTTCACTGCCCAGCATGTGGAACCCACCCTGTGTTGCAGAGCAAGCCCAGGGGTCCCTGTGTTTGGGCAGGAGCTGTGGAGGACCACGAGGGTCGCTGGGTTTGCCCCTCTGAGCCCTGTTTTCTGCACCCAGTTGGCACAGCTCTGTTAAGCTCATGTAGGTTTTCTCCTGCTAATTATTTATTGAGGGCTTATTGTTTCACTTATGGGAAGATTGCACTGGAATAACATGAATTTAGAGTAGGATGGTCTTAGAAACACATTTTTGGAGGTTTGTTTTTTTTTGTTAGATTTATACAAGTGTCTAAACAAGACTGGGTTTTGCTTTTATCCAGCTAGAGATTCCAGGCACAGGTACAGCATCATGTCCATGGGGGAGGGAAGGAGAGGCTGAGGGGATCTCAGGGTGGGCAGGCCCTGGCACAGGGTGCCCAGAGAACCTGTGGGTGCCCCTGGATCCCTGGAAGTGTCCAAGGCCAGGTTGGACAGGGCTTGGAGCAACCTGGGCTGGCGGAAGGTGTCCCTGCCCATGGCAGGGGGTGGGATGGGATGAACTTTAAGGTCCTTTCCAAGCCACACCATTCCATAATTCTGTGATCTGGTGGCACGACCAGATCTCAGCTATCACAGCCCTCCACCTCTGAGCAGAAAGAGGTCGAGGGGCTGGCAGAGGAGCCATGGTGTGGAAAGATGGGGTGATGTGGCACCAGGTTTCCTGCCCATCAGGTGCCCGTCAGAGCCTCACCACTGGGGAAACAGCAGCTGAAGATTTACATAAGGAACAAGAACAACAGCGAAAACAAAACAGAGTGTGACAAAACTGAGCAGGAGGGAAAAAAAATAAATTCTCACCTGCAAAACACTCAGAAACATTCCCACTCAACATTGGCTCAGTGCAGCCCCGGATCCTGAGACACAGCTCGGAGAATCCCGAGTCACTGACTGGGCTTCTACTTAATTCTTTGCAGCCAGACAGTGCTCTCTTCCCCTCTCTCCCTCTCTTCCCGTCTCCCCCTCTCCCCCTCCTCTCCCCTGTCCCTCTCCCTGTCTCCCTGTCTCCCTCTCCCCCTCTCCCCTTCTCTCCCTGTCTCCCTCTCCCCCTTTCCCTGTGTCCCTCTCCCCCTCTCTCCCCCCTCTCCCCCTCTCTCCTTTGCTCCCTCTCTCCCTCTCCCCTTTTCCCTCTCTCTCCTTCTCCCCCTCTCTCCCTCTCTCCCTCTCTCCCTCTCCCCCTCTCCCTCCCTGCTCTCCCCCTCCCATTGCCAGAGTGAGGGCACAGCCACCTCTCCCCCTGCACCAGCCGGGGAGGGGGGGCTGCTGCTGCCCTGGCACTGTGAGAAGCCCATGGCTGCGTTGCAGTGCAGGCACAGCACTGGGGACAGGCACACGGAGGGCCGGAGCCCCCGACGATGTGACCCACCCCGTGGGAGGACGCGGCCGAAGCCTCCGAGCTGGGATCCTGCTGCTTCCCCGCCACAGACACCAGCCTCGGGTCCCCCCGGGGGATTGTTCCAGCGCTAATTCACTCTGCACAAAGCCCAGCCTGCCGGGCTGCTCTCCAGCAGAAACCCTTGCATCCCTCCAGCCCCAACCCTTGCATCCCTCCAGCCCCAACCCTTGCATCCCTCCAGCCCCAACCTATCCATCCCTCCAGCCCCAACCTTTGCATCCCTTCAGCCCCAACCTATCCATCCCTCCAGCCCCAACCCTTGCATCCCTCCAGCCCCAGCCCTTGCATCCCTCCAGCCCCAGCCCTTGCATCCCTCCCGCCCCAACCTTTCCAGCCCTCCAGCCCCAACCTTTCCCTCCCTCCACCCCC
>JAWWEW010000038.1:9484268-9514576 GCA_035583185.1 Anabacerthia variegaticeps | reverse complement strand
ATCCCTCCAGCCCCAACCTTTGCATCCCTCCAGCCCCAACCTATCCATCCCTCCAGCCCCAACCTTTGCATCCCTCCAGCCCCAACCTATCCATCCCTCCAGCCCCAACCTTTGCATCCCTCCAGCCCCAACCTATCCATCCCTCCAGCCCCAACCTTTGCATCCCTCCCCTTCCCGAGCTGCAGGAGCTGCTGCCGAGCCAATGTCACCTGTACCCAATGAAGCAGACCCCGAGGTGCCACGCATGGATCCCAGGATTCTTATTTTCCTTCTCTACGTGATGATCCTCCACGAGCTGGTGAGTGGCTGGATGGAGTACCAGAAGCAGATGGCCAAGCCAAAGAAGCAGGCGGGTCCAGTTTGGTCCTCGAGGTGAGTTGATGCCCGTTCTGTGCCCAAAGGTGCACAGCTCAGGGATGTTTTGATGGGGAGGATTGTCTTTTGTGTGTGGATGTGTGTGTGTGTCTGTCTCAGCTGCTGGGCTTTAGTGCACAGGGGGAGGATTAAGGTCTGTTAATCCTTTGAGCCTGTATTGTCTGAGCATCCCGTGCATTTGACACACTTGCAGAAAAACATGCCTGTGATTTGGGTGGATTTTTTTTCTTTCCTGTGGAAATGTGCTGTAACTCAGCATATTTGCTGTGACTCAGGTTCCCAATCATCCTACCTGGTGGAGAAAAATGAGGGTAGCAAAGGAGCTACACTTCATGCATGATATTCATCAATGAGGCCAAAGCTCCAGAGACTCTTGCAATCAGAGTATTTCATGTTAAATCACTACTGTGCATGTCACTATCTCTCCGTCTCCTCCCACTCTCTGGGCTGTGCCCACTACACTAATGCCTTGTTTTCTGCCCAACAACAAAAATGAGCTGCAGAAATAAGGACATTTAAAAAAAAAAAAAATGCTGCATGTCCTTAAAATACAGATCTGTCTCTGTTTACATCTTGTCCTCATGTAACAGTGTTTGGGGTAGGGGTTGGCTTAACAGTGCTGGGGTCTTACAGTGACAGATATCCTGGCAGCTTCCATCAGCTGTGTGATCAGACTCACACCCCAGGACCCCAAATTCACCTCCTGCTGCATCTGAGGCCATGCCACACCAACACCTCCTAGCCTTGGACCTGAAAAGATGCCAGTGACCCAGTTTGCTCCAGGTCTGACAGCTGCAGCTCGGGTGAGCTCACAGCTCACTCCTCATCCTAATCCTCTGACAGGCATCATTCCCAGCAGCAATTCCAGCCCTGCTGTGTCTGGGGCTGCACAAACACCCCCCAAAGGTGACTCCAGAGACCAGACCCCCCAGAGAAAGCAGTGGTGTGAGGATGCTCCCGTGGCTGATGGAAATCAGTAGCCAGCAGCTCCCAGGCTCTCCATCTGCAGTTCAGGGATACATTCCCTGCCTGGATTTCCAGTCCAGCAAAGCTGAGCTGCACCTTGTACAAGTGAAATGATTAGCACTGGGAACACTGCCATGGGTGGAGACAGTGCAGAAATAGCTTGAAAGAGATGGGGCTGGCTGGATTCTGATTGAGGTCAGAGGCAGACTTCGTCGCTGTCTTCAAGGCAGAGTGCAGGGAGCACTTGGGACACGACTTGCACTGAGCTATGGGGCTCCTTGATGCAAGAGGGAAAACCTAATGCAGCTGTTTTATTTACTAGAAGCCACCAAACAACTTGCACCAAGCAGCCAGGATAACATGATAGGACTGGGTTTTTTTAAAGAGATGCCAAGGGAATTAGGACCTCATCAAAACCAAAAATCTCTAAGGGCTTCATTTGGGGAAGTGGGACCAAGCCAGATGATTTGTGCAGGGCCCCAGACCCTGGAGGCATCCTAGTCCTCTTCATCTGAGCTGTCCCTGCCCTGCTACTGCTCCTGCTGCTCCTCCAGCTGACCCCAGCCAGGCTGGGAAAGCAGAGCCACCAGGCCTGTCCATGTCCCATGGCTCCTTCACATGTTGCTCCATAAACAAGTGAAACTCTGTGACCCAGAGAGTGGGAAAACTGCTGGATGAATTTGGATCCTTTCAGTGGAACTAAGATTGTCTTGTGTGGACAATTGTCCTGGTGCTGGTGTAGCCTGGGCTCACACAGCCCCACTGTGATGATGCTGAGGTTTTCTTGATGGATGAGCCCACAAGGCTGGGTTTCCAGTGCTTGGAGAGCACAGCTGGAGCCAGACGTTCACCCTTCAGTATGGTCTGGGGCTTAGAAAGTGCTCAGAAATGGCTCCACATCCATAGTCTGGTTCTCCATAGAGTCCAAGCCGTGGCCCAGCAGTGGGATAAAGCTTCCCCATGCCCCACATCAGGCCAGGAGCAGCACAGACAAAGCCAGCACCTGCAGCAGAGCGAGAGCAGGGAGCTGGGACACCCATCCTGGCCTGGCACAGCTGGGTGCCATCTCCAGCCAGGAGGGATGAGGGTGTGATCTGGGACCTGAGGGTTACTGGGTCTTAGGAAGGATTTACAGACATTGCCAAGGCAGTCACCCAAAACCTTCCTGGAAGAGCTTAACCCCGAGGTGGCAGCGAGGCAGAGCTGCTTGGATGAGATGGATGGGAGGGCACGGAGCTTCCCAGCACAGCCTGGAGCTGGGCCAGTGCTGGAGAGGTGAAGCTCCATCTCCTGCCACAGGGCCTGAGCTGCCACCTCCCTGGCCTGTTAGGAGTAATTAACGTGAAAACCAATTAGGAAATTAAGTTATAAAGCAGCAGGCTAATTAGGACATGAGAGTGCTCTCTCTTGACTGTAGCCCCAGCCCGGGCAGATCCTTTAGTGGCTGTTGAATAGTAACAGGCTCTGTTGTGCGGCAGCTTCTTCTCACATTCACAGCTTTTCCACAGCTCCGTCTTCCTCCGCTCCTGGAGTGGCTGGCGGCTCCCCCGCCCCTGCCTCCATTCATCAGCCTCCCCTGGCACCCAAGGCACTGCTGCTCCCTGCCCTCCCCTCCTCTCCTCCACTGCCTGGGGCAGGGGGGTTGATCACAGAAACACAGACCGGCTTGGCTTGGAGGGGACCTTAAAAGTCATCTCATTCCACCCCCTGACATGGTCAGGGACACTTGGGCAGGCTATTCCAAGCCCTGTCCAACCAGGTCTTGGACACTTACAGGGTTTGGGCAGTCACAGCTTCATCCCAATCATCCCAGCCCATCACCACCCTCACAGCCAGGAATTCCTTCCCAATATCCCACTCCCTCTGGCAGTGGGAAGCCATTCCCCCTTGTCCTGTCGCTCCTTATCCAAAGCCCCTCTCCAGCTCTCTTGGAGCCCCTTCAGGCACTGGAACATGAAGGCTTGAAACAAGGGTGGCCAAAATCCCAAAGAAATGCCAGGACTGCACATTGTTGGGGTTAGTGGTTTTAAGGAAAACTGCTCAAAGGCATTTGAAGTTTTGGAGGGGTTTGGTTTCAGTGACCCACCTGGCCAGAGGGGAGAGTCCTGGGGGCTCTGATGGGCTCTTTGGGGGTTCTGAACTCATGTTTTGCCCTTGAAGTTCAGCAGCTCTTTCCAAGAGCTCCAGTAGCTGGGACAGGGAAGGTTCCTGCCACCACTCCCGGTGCATGGGAGAGGCTCAGCCCTGGGTCTCTGCACTCCAGGCACCTCAAACACAGGAGCTGCAGCAGGATCTGCACCGACCCTTCTCTTAGCAGCAGTGGTGGTGAACCAAAATTCCCTGTCCTTTTGGGAACCAGGAGCTGTGCCACACCAGTAACCATGTCCTGCTTTGCTCCTCAACAGCAGCACCACCAGATCCAGCCCCTCCAGCTTCTCCAGGCCCCTGGTGCACTCGGTGCGCAGGGAGAGGTACAGGGACTGGAGGAAACCGGGCAGGATCATCCGCAAAGCATGAGGAGGAACCTGCTGGGAGCGTGGCCAGAGACTGCTGGGCCAGAGAGCCCTCCCTCAGGGGCTGCACCAGCTCCCACCCCACACAGGAGCATCTCCAGGCACTGGGATCTGCACCCAGCTGAGAACACAGAGCTGAGGAGGAAGGAGCCCCTTCCTCCTGGGAATTCATCCCTGCATGGTGAGGAGCCGTGGTGGAGACACCTCAGCCAGCAGCAGGGGCACCTGAGGTGGGACCTCTGGCACCCAACACAGTGAAGTGACTTCTTTTTCCCAAGGATGGAGAGTGGATTTCCTGGGAGAAGAATGACATTTGCTTCTGCGTGGGCAGCCCTGGAAGTCTCCAAAGGGTTTCAGACTCCTCCTCCTCCAGGACTGTGTGGCCAGTAAGCACCACTCCCCAAAGTGACTGGAAAATCTTTGGTGTCCAGTTTGTCACTGCTCCTGGCAGGACTTGCCTTTGCTGGGACACCCACAAGGCATGGCACTTTGGAAAAGCCAGCTCCCCATTAAACCTCATGCACTGAGAGTCTGTAAACTTTTTTCTGCTTTTCTTCACCCTTGATAAATGAGTTACCCTGGGGTGAAGGGGGAGAATGCCCTGAACCGGTGACTCACAGTTATGCCACCAAATTTCCTGCAATGACCTGGTAATTAGCTTTCTTTGGAGCATTCCCAGCAGTCAAGCCAAATAAATGTAAGAGCCACTTCCTAATGAGCAGATAGATAGGGAAAGAATACAATATTGCTCTTTTTGAGCCTGCAGTTTAGGCATAACATTAAATTTTAGGGGCAAAAGTCTGCTGTTGCATCCTGCACCCCACATAGGCAGGATGGGAATCATGGAGCCCTGGAGGGATTCTGACACTGGGCTCTGACAGCAGCTGGCCATGGCAAAAACTGCTCCTTATTTACTGAACATAACGTTTGGCTCAGACACAGCCTGTTTTTCTCGTTGCCAACCATTTATAAACCTGACTCAGGCTCACAGATGCATTATCCAGAAGCAGATAGGGAAGGGAGTCAGAATAGATTATGCATTCATTATCCAGAAGTAGCCACCAGATACATTTGCACATTTGTCTGCTGCTCGGTTGTTTGCAAATTGCTCCTGTGGGTTGGCACTGTTTGTTCAGTCCCCCAGGCCTGGAGTCACCTGGGCTGAGCTTGAGCCTGAGCTCAGCACCCAGACCCAGGTGCTGCAAGAGGGCAACGTCAGGGGGTGTGAGGTGACTCCTCCAAAGTTAAACATCACAGGGAAGCTGCCTGAATTGTGCTCTTGAAGTTCCCAATCCTCTCTCTCAAGCTGGATAATTAACTTGGATGTAAACCTCTACTTTCACCTGGAGGAGAGGAGGTTTCTACCTTGAAGTTCACACCTTGTGCTGTGTTTGAAAAAGGAGAAAAGTACCAGTTAATGTTTTCTGCACATTTCAAAGCATAAACTCTCTGCAAAGTTGTGCCATGTGACATGGTGGCTCTTCCCAAAGACCTCCACAACCTGTCCTGGTCCATGCAGGTACAGCCACAGGTGACAGCAAGAGATGGAGAAGGTGTCAGGAGGAAAAACACTCAGAAAGTGTTTCTGGGTGCTGGGGGGCTTTGCTTCCCTGGAGCTGAGTGTGTGAGATGGGGATGTGCAGCTGGGTGTTCTCCCTGCTCTTCTGCAGGAGCCTCTGTGAGTTTGCTGGGAGCACTTGCTGTGCAAGAAGGGTTTAAATGAAATCCTGCAGTGGCACAGGATGGGACTGGCCTCACTGCACACACTGGGCTCCCACCTCTGTGGGACAGACAGACCTGAGCAGGGACAGATGGACCTGGCCAGGCAGGCAGATGCACCCTTAAGGGAGGCTGAAGGGCCAGGACTGCCCTGCTCTGCTGATCACATGCTGGATTTATCCCTGTAAAGATCATCATGTTTACTTCCAATAAACTCTTTTCCACACGTGGTGTTCAGGTTGTCTCTGTCCTCATTCAGCCCTTGCATCTCTCTGCTGGTTTTGGCTTTCCCAGTGAAGGCACTGGCTGGAAGCTGGTGTTGGAAGGGGTGATCCAGTATGGCTGAAAGCATCTTTCATGCTGGATTTATAGCACAAATGTTTTTTTTCTCATCCTTCATGCAGAGGAACCCCTGACTGCCAACGAGGGTGTTGTTTTGGGTGGTTTGCTTTGTTCTTTTGCAAATATTCGGGGTGCCCTGGAGGAGAAAGTCCTGCCCAAGAACACACCTTGTGGTGGGAGCTGATGATGATGGAGAGCTTGGGACCCACCAGCCTCCAGTGGTGTGGACCCCCTGAGTCCAGACCCTCTGGGGGCTCCCCTTCATGTTGGCATTTGCACAATGAACTGGGTTGACTGGAGGTGCAGGGTGAGGAGGACACAGCCCCGGGTGGCCAGTGTGCACCTTTCTGCTGAGCTAAGCCCAGCCCCTGAGGTTTGGGTCTCCCTCTGTGCACATGCACCCAGCAGCACCCTTGGACACATGTTTGTGGCCTTTGCAGGGGGGTGGGTGACATCCAGCTCAGGAAGGGCCGTGCTGTGACATGGTGATACCCAAGGAATGACCCCAGACAGGAATTCTCAAAAAGACACCCCGTGTGACATAACCAGCAATAACTCTGACACAAAACCAGCACAGCCACTGCACTGAGCTGGGATATTTATTACAGAACAAGACAAACGCCCCAAAAAACCTAAAAAAAGACATGAACCAGCACTTTTTGGGTGCCCCTCCCCTCAGATCATGATGTGCATCTTTGAGTGCTCCCTGGTGGGAAGTCACCTCGTGTGGCTTCAGGTGATGCTGCCCCGGGACAGGAGGCTGTGGGGGCTGCTGGCTCTGCTCAAAATAGTCTCTGTGGGCTGTTCGCTGAGCCACTTTTCTTAGAAACTTCCTTTTTAGCTTGAAATTCAGTCTGTAGCCCTTCCACAGCGAGTCAGTGAAAGGCACAGTCACCTCAGAGCTGGCTGCTCACAGGAGCATCCAGGGAAGCTTCAAAGCATCAAGGTTGGACCATCCCTGGGTTAACTTTCCTGCAGGGATTGCTTCCATCACATCCCAAAGAGTTCATTGGGATGGAGCATTGGGATTTCACCCTCTGGGCTTTTAATCTCAGCTGTGGATGTGTCCTGAAGGCAGTGGGTGGTGGCAGTGGGTTTCACAGGTTGGGCTTGGAGCAGAACACTGCTGGAGTCAGCACTCCAGAGAGCATCTGAACATCTCAGTGAAGCCCTCGGGGGGTTTCCTTTGGCCTGGGAAAGAAGCAGGAAAACAGTTTCAGAAACTCCCATTTTCTGACCTGCAGAATGATGCTCATTTGGAGTATTTAGTGTGACTCGGGGACACACCTCCCCATCCACAACTCCTGATTCCACCAAAGCCAAGAGAGCAAACAGCACCCAGACCTGCTGGATTCAAAAGCTGCAGCTGAGCTCCCAGGCTGGGTCAAAGGAGGGAGCCACAAACCCCCCTTGGTGTCAAAGCCTGCAGCACCTGGACACCCCAGCTGACTGCCCAGCTCACCCCAGCCGGCTGTGTCACCCCCTGTGTCACATGCAGCTGCTCCAGTGGGTTGGGAAGTGATGCCAGCCCAGCCCTGCTGAGCTCTGCAGCCCTCGGTGCTTCCTGCTGTGGCTGGACCCTGCTCACTGTGCTCGGTGGGGCCAAGCAGCCACTCCACCTGCACCCTTCACTTCCAGGGTCTGTGCTCCACTCCCCAGCATCTCCTGCTGCAAACAACCCCAGAGGCTGCTGCTTTTGGAGGATTTGGAGGAAAAACCAGCTGTTCTCATAAATCAGCTGCCTGCGGGTGTCTGAACTGCTGGAGTTTCACAACTGAGTTCTCTTTTCCACCATCCAGCCAGGGAGGTCACTGGAACCTCCCCGTGACCATCAGTTCTTCCCTGGTGAGTCTGAAGGAGCTCAGGAGCTTCTGCTGCTCTGCCACGGGCCTGGCCCTTGTGGGAGGACAGGGTAAGTCTCCCCTATGGCTGTGTGTGAGGTTTGATTTGTGTTATATTTTAACAGGACTCGGTTTCTAAAGGCAAAGCTCTCCATGGGTGCGACCCCATGCAATGCTGTTTGTAGGAGCTGAAACAGGTGAGGGGGTTTTATACATAAAGGGCAAGAAAATCTCTGTCTCTGTGGTGCCCAGAGCTGCAGGGCTGGGGGTGGGTCCTGATTCCTCCCTTTCACATCCACATTAGCTCTAATTATGGAATCACAGCATCACAGACTGGCTTGGGTTGGAAGGGACCTTAAACCCCACCTTGTTCCAAGACCCTGCCATGGGCAGAGACACCTTCCACTTGGCACAAAGTGAGTGTGGAAGGTCCAGGAGCCACCCAGGACATTCCTGGCAGATCCCATGGGGTGGCTGCTGAAGATCCAGACCCTGAGCTTGCCCCTCTTGTTCTGTCCCAAGTTCCCAGAGCCACTGGTAGCAGCCCTGCAGGAGCTTGGGGGTTTCTCTGTGTTCCTCCAGTGCTGTCGAGGGTTGTTCCTGTGGGCAGGGACTGCCTGAGATGTGAGGAGGCTCTGACTGGCCACCATTCCTGCCAGTACTGGTGCCTGGGTCTCCAAATGTGGGCTTTTTTACACTTTTGAAGCACCCAGACCTCGCTGGGTTTGAGGGGGAAGGAAGGGAAGAATTTCCACCTGCTGTCATAAATCACGAGAAGGTCCTGTGAAAATTGCCTGGCCGTGAGTACTTTGTGTTTTTTCTTTGCCATCAGGAGCAGGGTCTGTGCAGGTCTGAGTGCAGGACCACAACACAGGGGACAATAACCCATCTGCTGGCCCCTGGCTGTCCTTTGGCCACCCAGAATTTGGCAGCTCGTGCTGTAGTGACACAAACTGTGGGAAAGAAGGGAATGAAACTAGTACAGGGGCAGGAGGCAGAGAGGGGAGATGCTCCTCTAGGTAAGGCAACATCTTGGAAGTTCAGGGTTTATTTTTGGGCTTCACTGTGAACTTACAACCTGAGTGTGACACAGGATCCATGTTTCATTTCTCCATCTCTCAAATCAGTTTCAATTTCCTTCCCCTTTCCTTCCCCCGTCTTGCCTCTTCCAATGGAAAACCTACAGTTAACAAAGTGACTGTGATTTGCCTTTCATATCAGCAAAGCCAGGCACAGAGACCTGGATTTCCTCTGGGTTTCTGGAAAACAGTGCAGCAAGTGCTGCCCTGAGAGAATGAGAAAGAGCCCTCATCTCCTACGAGGAGCTGGAGGCAGGATTTTCATCAAAGTTTTTGTTCCCAGTGCTCCATTTCAGTTTGGGTTTGGGTATTGGGGCTGCTGGATCTGCCTCTGTGGCCACCTCTGGCCACCTCTGCAGACACAGCCTGTGCAGGGGGCAGTGACCTCCCCCAGCACCACAGCAGGGGCTGGCAGGGGGATAAGGTGCACAAAGGTGGCCTGCAGGGGTCTGCTCTAGTGGAAGTCAACAAATAACCTGTTTATCTTAGAACTCGGTGTCAAGGGCAGGGTAGAAGTGACTGAGACTCATTTTCTAATTTGGCTTATCTCTACTGATTAATTCCTCCATTAATCCCAGCCCGCCTCACTGGGGTTGCTGTGAAGCTCAATGGAATTTGTGTCTATCTTGCACCTGGCAAGCTCAGAGGAAAGGGGCTGTTCCCTGCTGTAAGAACACTCTTGTTGGGTAAATCCCATTGCCAAAGCCAGGCAGGCTCCAAAGCCCTGCCTAAGGCACGTGGGTGGCAGCAAACAGCACCCTGGCTTTGGGCTCTTACCTGGAGGAGGAAATACTTTTGTGTTAGTGACGTGCTGCACAAATAAAGGGATGGTTGTGTGTGTCTGTGGAAAAGGTGACTGTCCCTGTCCCCTCACAGAGCCCAGCAAACACATGAAGCTTCATATTTCAACATGCAGTGAGCGTGGGGAAGAACTGAGTCAGGATAATCCCCTTTTATTCCACCAGGGAGCATAACTCTAATGGTTTTGATGCTAAACACTTCTGCAGGTCCACATTCAGCTTTTTATTCTTCACTGACTGTCCATTAGTGATTCCCTCTGGACAGCCAGCTGTGAAACCCAGAGCTGTTTGGGCAAGCACAGGAATGGCAAATAACCAGGAATTCAAATGCATCTGCACTCCTGCAAGGGACTGTAGCTACATTTAAACCCCAAACCTACCCTGAGCGCCCCCCAAATCCCTCCTCAGTCTGAGCAGTTACTCAGTATTTAGTGACTCCAGTAAAATCATTCCATTCCAGGCATGTTTGGTTTAAAGGAACTTTGGGGAATGTGGTTCTTATTCACATCCTATGAGGAAAATGGGCTTAAGCTTGTCATATTTTAAGGTGATTTTCTTGAGCCTTTGTGAGATGAATTTCTGTGCTGGTAAGGAGCATGACCATGGTTAAAAACCAGTGACTATGCCTTGGTTAATCCACATTATCACTGCTGTTAGGGCATTATGAACAGGTCCTACCCCAGAGGCTGGAGAGCCACCCCTCAGTGTTTCAGCACAAAATCTGGGTGCAGACACTTCAGTGTTTCAGCACAAAGTCCCACTCTGGGTGCAGACACTTCATCCTGCAGATTCCCTGCTTTTCCCACAATCCTTCCTGCCCAGGAAACATTTGCATATTAAACTCTTTGTGTATTAAACAAGTGATGAGTGATTGGGAGGTTTCTCATGCTGTCAGAGCCCTCCTATTTCCAGTGGTCACCCGTGGGAGGGAGGACTCCTGGGGCTGCTGCCGTGGGGTTGGGAAAGCCCTTGGCTTGGCCCCACCGTGCAGGGCTGAGGCTTTATTTCAGCATCCCTTCAGGAGCCCAGCAGTGCCAGTCTGGTGTGTGGGCAGCCCGTGCTGGCAGAGCCTCCTGCCCAGCAGGAACCAGGGCCACTTGCCCACATTTTTAGGAGGTGACTTGCAAAGGTGCTTCCTGTTTATGAGCTGCCAAAGCCTCACCACGGAGAGGGGAATGTGCCGTGCCAGCACCCGGCTCTGATGGCACACACTGAACTCTGCCCTGCCTTGGTGCTCTTGTGAAAGCTTTCTTCCTCTTCCACAGAGCTGTGGAGGTGGGAAGGGACCTCAGGAGGTCCAAAACCCCTGCTCAAGCAGAGTCACATGGAGAGGGTTGTCCAAGACCGTGTCCAGATGGCTTTGGAGCATCTCCAAGGATGGAGCATCACCTCCCTCAACCCACTGGCAATCCTTTGTCTAAGGCAGCCCAAGGTGCCACCACCCTCTTCACAGCACAGATGCCCTGGTGGGGCATGTCGAGGTTGGTGTCCACCAGGACCCAGCTGCTTTCTAGCTGGGTGATCCCCCCAACATGGATTGGTGGTTGGGGGTTTCCCTGGAGCAGGACTTTGCCCTTCTCTTGCTGAACTTCATGAGGTTCCTGCCAGCCCATCCCCAGCCTGTGCAGGTCCCTCTGGGTGGCAGCACGACCCTCTGGCACACCAGCCATTCCTCCCAGTTTGGGGTCATCAGCAGAAATTGGTGAGACTCCAGAGGACTAAGGAAGATGTTCAACAGCATCTCTAGGGCTGATCAGTCACTGTCCACCAACTAGACCTTGTGCCCCCCAGCACCACCCAACCATTCAGCCAGTTTTCAATCCACTTCACCCTCTGCTCCTCCAGCCCCAAGAGAGAGGGCTCCAAATCACCAGCTCAGCTTTGCAATGGGGGTGGGGATGAGCTGCATTTTTATGTTTGTTTTTGCACCCAAAACGGCTGGAAAATGGCCATGGGAAAACCTGCAGGTCAGTCAGTCGTCAAGGGTGACTTGCAGGGAGCAGAGGCTGGGAACTGAAAGGACCTGCCAACCAGGACCTTGGAGGCTTTTCCTGCTCCAAACTCAAACAAAAGCAGTTTTAAAAGCTCCTGTCCTGGCAAGAGGTTGCTTGAACCTGCCAGCACCTCCAGGGCTGCTTGCTGATGGAGGCTTCTGGAGGATAAATATTTACAAGATGGACTGGTGTGAAAAGGTGCCTTTGAATGGCCCAGGCAGCATTTTTGGTTAAACTCTCCCCATGTTCATTAAAACCTGCCCCACTGCCTTTGTTCAGCCTCACACTGAGCTGGCTCATGGCACCTGCTGGGGTCAGTCCCCCCAAAACTCACAAAACCCAACCCAAATCCACTTCTGCTGGGATAGGAGGGGTCACTGCCTGCTTTGCACCTCAGTTTCTGTCGAGAAGGTGACAATGTTTATTTGGTCCCCAGCACCTCACTGCCCCAAAGCAAGTACCAGCCCTTCCAAGCCCAGCCCAGCTGAAAAAACCTTAGCCAAAAAAACCAGTCCCAGCCACCACCACGAGACTGGCACACAGGTCCCTGGGGGACATCCCTCCTGGGCACCACAGGGAACTGGGGCACAGTCCTGCTGCTTCTTGCTGGCACCAAGGAGCAGCTCAGGGCATCCCATGCCCAATGCCAGCACTGTGATGCCTGCTCAGGCATGGCACAGCTGGGGGAAACACAGGTCGTGCCTGTGGAACTGGAAATCAGCTCTGCCTGTACCTGGAGGGAGCAATTCCTCTGCCGAGGGAGAAAATAAGGAAATGGGTTTTTGCAACCACTCCAAGGAGGTGGAAGGGAGTGAAGGCCAAGCAGGTGCCCTGCAGTTCCCAGGGCTCTGTTTGGGGCCATCTGCTCAGGAGAGCTTGTCCCAGCCAGGGGAAACCCAGCTCAGAGACCACCAGGGAAACACCACCATGGCCCCAAGTGCCTCCTGCTCCTGCCTGGCAAGGCTTCTTTGTGCTGTGCCTCAGGTAACATCCCTGCACCATCTGCTGAAGGTTCACCCAGCCCGAGGTGATGGGATTTCTCCCTCTACTTAGGGAAGGTTTGAGGGTGCTTATCCCATCCCATCCCATCCCATCCCATCCCATCCCATTCCCCACATCCAAAGGCTGCATCCAACCCCCATCCCACTGCTGGGGAAGGTGTGGGTGAGGGATGGAGGGTGATCAGTGCCTGCAGGTGGAGCTGGGAGGTGCTTCTCTCCTTTCCTTCTGGCCACTGATGCTGCTCCTGGGCTGGTGTTTGGCCATGGGCAGGACTTTTTGTTTCCCACCCTGCAGGTGCTGGGAAGAAATCTGGTGCAGAGCAAAGCCTCTTGCTTAGGTTGGGGTGTCCCTCCCATGGCTGTGGGAGTGACCCCACTCGTGTTAGGGGCTGCTTTAGGATCACCAGGAATCCTCCTTGCCTTTGCAGCATGGAAAACCAGGAATGGCTTTCCTGAAGGTGCAATGGGATGGATGGATGGGTGGATGGATGGAGGGATGGATGGATGGATGGATGGATGGATGGATGGATGGATGGATGTGTGGGTGGATGAGTGGGTGGGTGGATGGATGGGTGGATGGATCCTGAGGCAGAAGGAGGTGAAGTCTTTGAGGATGAGTCAGGATGTCCCTGGCTCTGGGAGAGGGAGGCTGTCCCAGGCTGGGTGCTGTGGGGAGATGTGGCCCTTCCATGCTCAGCCAGAGCTGCTCCTGCTGTAGCATCACCGTTGTGCTCTCAGGGAGGTTCTTGTCCCCCAAAGCCCCCCATGGGCCATCAGCTCAAGCAGGAGATGGAGCAGCTGGAGAAGGCTCCTCAAAGGGACTGTGTGTGCAGAATTGGGGGTCAGCTCTGGCTAAAAGGGGCAGAGAAGCACCCTCATGGTTTGCCCAGCACTGAAACGGGCTCTCTGTCCCTCAGGACACTAAATTTGACTTTGCTTTGTGATTGTTCCTGCTCTGACTTGTCCTGTGGCCACCTGACCCTTCAGCCAAGAGGGCAGCAGAGCCCCTGCCTTCGGGGGCACCCTGGGCATGGGGGAAATGACACTTGTAATTAGACTGAGCAGCCCAGTAGAGAGCACTGCTGGTCCCAGACCTCTCTGTGCTCATTACCAAGGGGTAATTAGTGACTTTGCAGGCTCATGAGGCTGGGGGGTGGAAGAGGGGGTTGATTTAAAGTGTGAGAGCCTTGCCCTGGCTGTAGGAAGCAGCACAAGAGCCACCAGCCTGAGAGATGCCAGGTGAGAGGGGTAGCAGAGACAAACCTGTCCTTGCCAGGGGATTTCACTGGCAAATTTTGGGAAGCTGAAGAGAAAGGTGCTGGAGGGATGTTTTATCCCATCCTGGGGAGTAAAACAGGGAAAGGGAATGGGACTGCAGAGAGGGGTAGGGGTGACAGAGGGTGGTGGTTTGAATGGGCTAAGGAGAACTGTGCCACCTGCTCCAGGGTCAGGGTGCCCCTTCCAGGGACCAGCTCTGGGTGTGCTGAGGTGTCTCCAGCCAGTTTGGGGTGTTGGAGCCTTGCTGGCCAGGCTGGAGACTCAGATTTGGGGGTGCATGGCTGGGGCTGCTCTGGCCTCAAGGCTCTCCTGCTCCAGGTCACTGGTTTGGCTTCTGGGTTTGGCCTCTGGTTGGATAAGGAAGGATAAATCCACAGGCTCTGTAATGTCCCTGGTCACGTTGGGCAGCAAATGAGGGGCAGGTGATCAGTGCTGGGAGAGATTCCCAAGATTTGGGCAGTGGCAGAAGCTGCATTTGGGTCTCAGTTGTGTCTGGAGAGGGATCATGTTGGGGGCTTGGGCTGAGCACCCAGATGAGGAGAGAACTGGGGTGGTTGTTGCTGTTGCAAAGAGCAAATCTGCAACAGCCTCATCTCTGGGAAGGGGATCAGAGCCAGTGTGGATGGGGATGTTCTGCTGGGGAGCAAAAGGAACCAATCCACTTGTAAAAGGCCAAAATTAAGTGCTTAGGGAGTTGTTTCCCCCTGAACAAGAGAGTTTCTAGGGCTCTGGGTTTGGTTTAAATTCACGTTAAAACCCCACAAGGGCTTCTGGTTTTCTCTGTGTGGGATCTGAACGGAGTTAGAGACTCTGAAGTTCAAACCCCACCACCCAAAGCACTCATGTGCACCCAACTGCTTCTCTCTATGTTACCTTGCCAGATTTACCTCTCCTTTGTGCAAAAGCCTGCAACAAGCTGGCAGCAAAGTGTTTTTCTCTAAAAAACAAGGATTTTGCCCCCAAAATAACCCATGTGCACTAGTGGCCTCAGGCACAACGCAGCACCTCTCAAGGCAGCCTTGTTCTGTGCACCCAAGGCCAAATCCTGCTGGAGGAACTGCCTTAAAAGTGCTTAATTTTTTACCCCCCTTTAAAGTTCCAGCTCCTGAGAGCATGTGATTACAAGGAGATGGCATTGCTTCTGCAGAGAAAAACACTGGTTTTGGGTAAGCAGCGACACAACAAAAACCACCAACAAAGAGCTTTCTTTGGGAAACCCCCTCCTGCCTGGGACAGACAGTGTGACGCTGCTCTGAAGGCCCAGCTGGCAGCAGGGAGGGCTCAGAGCGAGCAGGGAGGGAAGTGAAAGAGCTTTACATTTGTGTAAGGCTGCAAAATGGGGTTGCCAAACAGGATACAGGCTGGGAAACCAGCCGGGCAAGGAGGTTGTGGCGAGCGCTCTGCCTCGCACGGGTGCATCACGTGCTGAGAACTCTGCTCATGATCGAAGGGGGTTCATCTTTTTGGTGCTCCTTTAGACCCTGCTCTGAGCACTTTGTTGCTCTGGGAGTTCTGATGCCCTTTGAGAGTTTTGATATTTAGTTTTGTTGGTCAAAACCCCCTGGGTTTGTGTCCCAGGGAGCTGGTTGGGGCCTGGGGAGGGATGTCCCAGGGCAGCAGTCATGGAATCACAGGATCATTAAGGTTGGAAAAGACCTTTAAGACCATCCAGTCCAACTGTCAGCCCAGCACCACACCATGTTCTCCACTAAACTGTGTCCCCATATGCCACATCCATGTGTTTTCTGAACACTTCTAGGGATGCTGACTCCACCAGTTCCCTGGGCAGATAATGCTTTCCAACCCTTTCCATGAAAAAAATGTTATTAATATCCAATGTAAACCTCACCTGGTGCAATTTGAGGCCATTTCCTCCCCTCCTGTCACTTGTCCTTTCCTTGAAGCAGAGCTGGGTGAGACCCAATGGGACAGGACTCCCAGCTGGGGAGCTCCAACTCTTTCTCTAAAGAGATAAGAAGGAAGTCACAACTCAATGGGTTGGTTTTGGCAGAGGTGACAGGGAAATTTATCCTTGTTGGCCAACAAAAGCCTGGGGTGCCCTGGTTTGTGGCTCCTCAGGCAGCCTCTCCTTCCCAGCTCTGGGCTGTGGGAGACCCAGGGAAGGCTCAGGGGAAATTCAGCCCAGCTCTTCATCCATCTAGCAGGTTTTGTGTTCCTGCTCCTGCCTGTGCTGCTTTTCCTGCCCCAGAAATCAGCACTGACACCTCTTTTCCCCTCCACTTTCTTTTCCTACAGCCTGAAGTGACTTCCAGAGGATTAAAAAGTAAATTCAAATGAAAGCCTTGCAGGGGGAAACTGCTTGGGGTTTCTTCTGTCTGTGAGCTGGAGGAGTGGGGTGCTCAGGGCAGCCTGTGCCCCTGCTCTGAGCCTGTGGGGAGCAGCCTTACCCCAACAGATCCACACACATCCCTGAAGCTGGAAATAACCTCCAAAGTGCTGTTTAGCCTGGAAAAAAGGAGGCTCAGGGGAGACTTTCTCACCCTCTACAACTGCCACAAATGAGTCTGTAGCTGGGGAGGGTCGGGATGTGCTCCCAGGGAACAAGGGACAGGATGAGAGGAAACAGCCTCAAGGTGCACCAGGGAAAGGTTCAGGTGGGACATCAGGAGGGATTTCCCCATGGAAAGGGTGGTCAGGCTTTGGAAGGGGCTGCCCAGGGAGGGTTGGAGTGCCCAGCCCTGGAGGTGTCCAGGGAAGGACTGGCCATGGCACTCAGAGCTCTGGGCTGGGGGACAAGGTGGGCATCGGGCACAGGGTGGGCTCTGTGGGCTGGGAGGGCTTTCCAAACTCAGGGATCCTGGGAAAATAATTTATAAGAGCTTTCTGCCAACAGACCCCAGTGCACTGTCTGTGCTGTGAGGGAGCTCAGGCTTGTACTGGCAGGTCCCACCAGCCCCATGAGGCTGGAGAGGAGTCTCTGCCTCCTCCACAGGGTATCTCTGCCACCCCAAGCAAGTCCTTTGTGCCTCCAAGCCAGTGAGTGTTGCAAGGTGTTATCTCCCCATCACTGAGAGGACACCTGGCATCCCACAGTGGTCACCAGGAGAGGTGGGAGGGTGGATGGACACCTGGCATCCCACAGTGGTCACCAGGAGAGGTGGGACAGGGGGTATCCTCCCAAACCAGCTGAGCCAGGAGCTGCCAAACCCAGCCTGGGTGGCATGCCAAGGAAGGGGCAGAGCTCCACCACCCTGGCATTGAGCTGCTCTGGAATGAGGGCTTTATGCCTGGCTGTGATGGTGGAGAGGAGCTACACTCACCCTGGGCCAAATATCCCCTTGTGTGTGTGTGAAGGGACAGCAGGGACCTGTTTGAAATCCCTCCTCACCTGGTTCAGAGCAGGATTTGGAGCCTCCACTGTGCCCAGGGAGATGCCCTGCCACGGGCTCTCCCTGCCTCCACTGGGCTGGCACTGCTGGGTCTGGAGCCACCAGTGGGTTGAAGCCTTCCCAAGGGGATAGAGGGGGGAAATCCCAGTTTGAGATCTCCTGGAGCAGGGAGGAGTGTGCTGGCCAGGCTCTCCTGCCACTGGGGAAATGGGTGGGATGAGTCTGAGTGGGAGGATCCCAGCTTTACAGGAGGGGCACAAGTTGGTGGCAGGGGCTTTGGTGGCCACCAAAGTGCTGCTCAAGTTGGGACTGTGGGTTTCTCATGCATATTCAGGTATGACAGAAAGAATTATGCATATATATGTGAGTGTGTGTTTGTACAGCAAAAGGCATAGCAGCACTACTTGGATGAAGGGAAAGTGGTTTGGGGGCAAACATCCAGACATAAGGAGAATTGCTGTTGCTTAAATGTAAGTAAATGTACTTTACTGTAAAGGGAACTGTCAGTTCAGCTGTTTTGGAGGAAAGGTGGGTGTGTACTGGGGACAGGGCAGTGCCAGCACAGCCCCCTGAACACGGTGCTGGTGGTCTCTGCCAAACCCTTCAGTGTGGATCAGGGCCACTTTGGACATCTCCTGCCACACCCCAGCACTCTGCACATCCCAGCCAGCTCCTGCAGGCCTGCTGGGCCACCCACCCCCCACCCTTCCCCACTGCATCCCCCTCACTGCCTTGGCTAAAAAAAGCTGTTTCTTGCAGTGCAGAGCACACAGGAAAATCCCCACCTGCTCTGCCCCCAGCCCCTCTAATCCCTTTATGGTGTTTGTGCCGGGCTCCCTGCACTGATCCTGCTCTTTGCCTTCCCTCTAATCTCCCCATCCCACTGTTTGGCAGGACACAAACCACCACGGGTTGTTGGGATCTAACTCAGGGAGGGGGAATGTTCTCACATGAGGCTCCATCACCCAGGTGTCCAGGAGATGCTTTGGGGGCTTAACAACCAGGGATGGCCCCACTCGGTTCTGAGCAGCGTCCTGAACCCTGGAGGACAATTTAGAGTGAAAATCAAACTCTCCAGAACCAGCTTTCCAGTATGCCCAGGGACAATCCCCTTGGGCAAGGGTGGGGAGGGATCTGACAGCCAAGGCTGCAGGGGCCCAGCCCCCTGCCCTGCTGCAGCACCAGCTTGCAGCTGGAGTGGAAGTGTCACAAGTCACCCCAAGGAGGCAAATTAGTCCATGTTTAATGGCTCTGTGGTAAAACTTATTGTGTTACTGAAGATTTTCAATCTGGAAAATTTGCTAAGGATTTACTATTCCTATTAGACCAAATAATCTTTGGTGTATCTTGGCAAGACTGGAAAATACTTGGGTTGATAAAGCCTCAAAGTCAGAGAGATAAAAACTCTTATTAAGCTATTATATTATAAGTAATCTATTATATTAAAGGTTTTCAGCCTTGGCCAGGTCTCTCCAGGAGGGCTCTCCAGGCACTGCTGCCTGCAGATTGATGGCCATCATCCAAAAGAAAAAGGTGCTGGGAAAGGCAATGGCCCTGGTGCCTCCTGCAGCTGCTGGGAGATCCCTGTGGGTACTGGGATGGTGTCCCAGCTGCCACACTGGAAGTGATGGTCGATCTGGGCTGCAGCAGCAAAGCAGAATCAGCTCCTCTCCCTCGTGTCCTTCATCTCCAGAAACCCCTGTGTGCTCTGCCACAGCTCTGAATGGGCTTCAGCAAAGTCCTCTGGAGATTTAATCTGTGACCTTTTCCTTCCACAAGGACACCCCTGCTCCTTTCCTGCCTTCAGCTCCGCCGCCCGCCCGACCTTGGGCCAGTCACTGATTCCCTGAGTCGGGAGCCTGGGGGTGGTTAATATTTACTGTGCCTGGTGCAGAGGGGAGCGGGCAGGAACCCTCTGATTGTGAAGAGCATGGGCCTGTTGGGGGTAAAATGTTGTTCAGGAGGCTCGAGGATTCGGGTGTGAATTGTGTTTGGCATTATCAGTGTCACAGAGTTGATCTGTAGAAATGGCTGGAACTATGTGATGAGGTAAGGCTCAATCCCAAGGAAAACTGGCTAAGCAGGCGCCCACCACTGCGTGGCAGAAACACTTCTCCCTGCTTACTGAAATCCTTTTTGGCATGAAATAATTCTGTATGGTGAGCTGCCTCAGGGGTAGTGTTTGGGCAGGGATGGGACCAAGGCCCTTGAAGACATGGGTCAGTGGTGGTCTTGGCAGTGCAGGGAGTGGTTGGACTCGATGATCTCAGAGGTCTTTTCCAGCCTGAATGATTCAGTGATTCCGTGGCTGTGCACCCATAGGATGGTGTCATCCCTGCTGCCCCCAAACAGCCACAGACACACAATGTTTGTTCTCCTGGGGCCGGGTGGGCTCTGTCCAGGTGAGGGATTACTGGTGTTTGTTCAGCCTTCCCTGTTTGGCTGTTGTGGTGCTCCGTGGTTCCAGCCTAATCCAGGTTACCAGTGGGCATTAACACACCCTGGATTTTGTTTCATTTTTCCATTGCTCTGAGCCCACTCGAGCTTTGGGGTGTCTCTGCTCAGGTGGGCACATCCAGGAGGGCAGCTGGAGCTTTCTTTGGGAATGAAGTGAGGCTCTGCCATACCCATACCTCGGGAGCTGTGGGCTCTTGGCACACAAACACACTTGCTGGTCCTGCAGTCTGCCACGGAGCATGCAGCGCATCAGGCTCTGGCGAGGTGTCTCACCTCTCCCTGGGATGGGTTTGGGATGCTTCCCAAGGCATCCAGCTCCATCTGATTGCACGAAAGCTCAGCATCAGCCCCTGCTTCACCAGCCCCGAGGGCTCCAGCTCCCCAGGCAGGACAGGGATGGGAGCAGGGAGCCCGCTTGGTCTCTCCATCCCTGGCTTGGGCGTGTTTCTCAACAGCTCCGGGAAGCGCCGCTGCCGGGCTCACACCCAGGGGCGCATTTCCTCCTGCCCCGGGCCGGTTTGCAAACAGGAATGAGGAAATGCTGAGCTTTGCAACCACGCTCGTGGATGTGTCCCTAAAATACCCCGCGGAGGGAGGCGGCTCTTTCCGAGCGGCACCCCAGTTTAGCGACGGGATGTCACCCAGGCAGCGTGGAGGACACGGGTGACACGGAGGAGACCCGTGGGGCTCTGCTGCTCCGGGGAACCTCGGGCACACCCCCGGGGTGCCAACCCCTTCCCCGGAGCTCTGCTTGGGGCTGCACGCGTGGGCAGTGGGGTGGGTGACGTCTGGGCTGCCCGCAGCCCTCTGCCACTGATGTCACCACCCGGGCACCAACAGTGCCAATTAAGCTTTGCTTCCCTCGCTGCCAATCTCATTTCCTGGTTCTTGTGCAATCCCGAGTCCTTTCAGGTTTCTTCCCGGTTCTTTATCTCCCTACGGGACCAAAACACCTTCAGCAGAAAAACAGAGCCGGGGTTTTGGGTCAGTGCCCGGGGAGGAGATGTCCTGGGCGGGGAAACCAACCGTGAAGAGGTTTTTTTTTAGCTGCTCTGCTGCAGATGTTTGATTGTTTTGCAGAAAAACATTCCTGAGGGTGATTCAGGCGGCCGTAAGCATGAGTGTGCCTTAAGGACCGGGGGAATTAGCAAAAACCCAACTGCTTTGGAGCCCAGTCATGCCTTGAAGCCTTTTCTCCTGGAGAGCCACGAAGACCCGCTTTAAAAGCCGAGGCAGGAGAGTGGCGGTGCTCTCACCCCGCCGGGTTTGCTGGGGGGGTTGTTTGAAACCCTTCTCTCCTCCCAGAAAGAAAAGAACGAGTAGCCGAGATAAGGCTGGTTGTGTCTGGGCCGCCGTGGGGTCCGGCTGCTGCCACGCGTGGGAGCCCGGGACGCGCCATCGGTGCAGAACGGGAAAGGCAGCGGCGCGTTTAATTCATCTAATTGGATCTGCCTTCGGCTCAATAGCTGGAAATTGCTGCTGTATTGAAATGATCGACTCAAATTCACACACCTGTTGGCTTAGGATTTTTAGCTGACTGTAAGTCGCATCAGAGCCATTGCGGTGTGTGGATGGTTTGGGGGTTTAAAGGTGTTTTACTGTGCGCTGGTGCTTAAAAATTATACTTAAGGTCAACGGTTTATAGTTGGGAAGGGCTAAAATGTGGGATTTCTGTGTTTTCCCATTGCTTTCCCCCTGTAGCCCTCAGCCTTTCCTTCCTTTGAAGCAAAGCCCGCGGGACAAACAGCCCTGCAGCCCCCCAGAGGGGCTGAAACCAGCTGGGCAGGAGTTGACCCTGGGGTGTCCAGGGTAGGGTTTGGGGAGAGGTCGTGCCTGCCCCTGTGCCCGGGGACCCGGCTGGTCCTGGGATCCCCGGGGACTCGAATGGTCCTGGGATCCCCAGGCACTCGAAAGGTCCTGGGATCCCCATGGATCCAGCTGCCCCTGTCGCCGGGGATCTGGCTGGTCCTGGTACCCCCAGCCAGGCACCCAAATCCGCTCCCAGGCATCCCACTCCACAGGGCATGGTCCCAGCGAGGTTTTTGGGATGCCAGGGAGGAGCACAGCCCATCAGCTTCCACAGCTTCTCATCCCACAGCCCCGTAGCTGGGCTGGGGGGGAAAAAACATCTGCACGCGTGTAAGAGTGCAACAACCCTACACAAACAAAGGGCCCAGGGGGAGGGTACACGCAGCCAGGGGAGCAGGAGGTGGAAAATAACATTCCCGATAAGTAATGCTCGCTATTTTAAAATAAATACTAAGTTATTTAGCCACTACCTTGCAATTTTAAAACAGAGCGCTGTTTCAGCCGTAGGGCAGGCATTGCTCTCAATGAGTACTATTTCAATAAGAAAAGAAAGCAACACCAAAGGTGTTTAGCGGGCATCCCGGGGGTGGGGGCCGCGGGCCGGCTCTGCCTCCCTCCCCGGGGCGGAGCCGCCCCCGCCCCGACCGCGGGCGCTCTTAAAGCCCGGGCGGAGCAGCGCGGGCAGCGGCGGGGCCGGTGAGCGGGGGCCGCGGGTTCGAGTCCCGGGGTGGGGGGCGGAGGGGCTGGGGTGGCTTATTTTGGGGTGGGGGGCCGGGGTGGGTGACGCGGCTCTCACCTGTGCGCCCCCCACCCCGTGCAGGGCTGTCGCCATGTCGGTGTCGCACAGCTCGAGGCTGAACAAGCTGGTGCGGGAGCAGTACATGAGGCTGCCCCAGGATGGGATGGTGCAGGTCACCTACGTGTGGATCGACGGCAGCGGCGAGGGCGTGCGCTGCAAGAGCAGGACCCTCGAGAAGGAGCCCAAGAGCATCGAAGGTAACGCCGCTGCCAATGCCTGGGGGTGGCGGAGAGCCCCGAGCATCGCCTGGGGGAGGTTCTGCGGTGCTCCGGGCAGTGGGGGATGGCTGGCTGGTGCTGTCCCTGCTTGGGTGGCACTGCTCATACCTGTTGCAGTTGTCTCCTGGGGTTCCAGCAAGTGGCAGGGTGCACGTCCAGCCTGAGCTTTCCTTAATCCATTAATGAAGGGGAGGATGTTCCTCGCCCCTTCCCAACAGGCAAAGAGGGGACGTGTCGGCATCTGCGTGGGGTTTGGCAGAGCGAGGGGAAGTGGCTGGGACTGATCTTGCCTGAGGGTGCTGATGAACACACTGGTGCCCAGGGGGCACCGATGGGCTCCGGGGATGTGCAAGGAAACCTTTGTGGCCGTCAGCCCATGGCACTCAGTGCCCTTTGGGAGCTCCATCCCGGATCCGAGCCACCAGCACTTGGCACAATCCACATGTGACGTACCTTTTCCCAATCCTGCTCCCCTCTCTATCCCCCTCCTGCCTCGCAGACGTCCCCGAGTGGAATTTCGATGGCTCCAGCACGGCACAGGCAGAGGGCTCCAACAGCGACATGTTCCTGGTGCCTGTCTGCATGTTCAGGGACCCTTTTTGCCTGGACCCCAACAAGCTGGTGCTCTGTGAAGTGCTGAAATACAACAGGAAACCTGCAGGTGAGCACCCCCTGGGCCCCAAGGGTCACCCATTTATTATTTAGGGTGCCAGTTCCCCGAGGGGCTGTTGACACTGGGGCACAGCTCAGCACCGAGCACTTGGCCCGGGGCTCCGAAATCCCAGTGCTGCTGGTGGAGGTTGTTTGCAGGACGCTGTTTCAGTGGCAGAAGAGCAGTGAGACACGGAGCTCATGGCCAAAGGTGTCCCCCCGATGCTGCTCCTGAGCACAGCCATCCATCCCCGGGCTGGGGGTCACGGCGGGGCAGCAGGAGCTGCAGGCACAGGGGGTTGTACGTGCCGGGTTCGTGGTTTCTCTCCTCCTTGCTGGGAGGCTGCAGAAAAGGAGGGAGAAGGTGCCGGGCTGGCTCGGGGCGACCTTTTGCAAGCAGCCCCGGCTCTGGCGCTTATCACGGCGGGCAGAAGTCTGCAGTGCCGTGTCCGTCCTGTCCCTCTGATAAAGCCCCAGACACAGGAAGGGGAACCGGTTTGCAGGACGAGCTGAGGGGCTCTCAGAGGGGTTGTTTGCCGGCAAATAACCGGTTATTTGCGGGTCGAGCAGGGCTGTGGCCCCGCTCAGCGTGAGCGGGCTGGAGGGCACATCTGGGCACATCTGGGGGAGAGGGGACCCCGCGGGCAGCGGTGGCGAGAGACGGGGCTGGGTCCTGCTCACACAGCCTTGTTGGTCACCGGGAAGAGTCTCGGTCGAGTCTGCTGCCCGGCAGCTCCTCTGCTGGAGCAATCTGTAAAGCCCTGGAGTTGAGGCTGGGGCAGAGAGCTCAGCCCAGAGCCCCACAGGCGAGAGGGGTGCACCCTCCAGGCTCTGCCAGGATGCATTTCTGTGGATATTTAGGGCTGTGTGGGCTTGGGGAGGGGAGGGGGAGAGGGACGTTTCCCCCTCCTCCCATCGGTGCAAAGGAGATGCCACTGCTTTGCACCAGCCCCTCACCCGGGGTGTGTTTGTAGCTGCTCTGGGGCTCTTATTGCAAGGGAAGGCAGAATGTGCTGCCTGTCCACGTGACAGCAGTTTTTCAGCCTTCTTTTCTCCTGCTGTTGCTGTCCAAGCTCTTATTCCACTTGTCTGGATGGTTCTCTGATATCTGTGTTTTCCTGGCAAAGCCCCAGTTTCCCCGAGCACCTCAAAGGGCCAAGGCAGGGCCAGCCAGCTTGGATGCTAACCAAACCCATGGAGCTGGAGAAAGATAAGGTTAATTAAGATGATGCTGGTAGGAAGAGGATGGGGATGAGGTAGTGATGGAAGATACATGGTCCTTGTTCCCAGGCCTGCTGGATGCCTGTAGGGACAGGGCTGGGGTATGGCTCTGGTCTTTCAGATAGGGAGGATAAGAGGAAGAGGATGTTCATAGACCACTGGCAGTGATTAGGTGAATAGGCTAATTAAACCCTCAGCCTGTGGCCTGATGCTCTGGTGATGGAGTAACTGCATGGAGGAATTGAGGAGCAGGAAAGAGGATTCACTCACTGGTTTCCGTAAGGCTTCTGTGGGAAGAACTGGGCAGTGGTGGAGCCTCAACCTCTGAGTGGGATGGAGCAGAGCATGGGGGACACCTGCTCACAGCTGGGTCTAACCTGGGCCTCTCTGCTCCCAGAGACCAACCTGAGACACACGTGCAAGAAAGTCATGGACTTGGTGAAGGACAGCCACCCCTGGTTTGGGATGGAGCAGGAGTACACCCTGCTGGGTATCAATGGCCACCCCTATGGCTGGCCCGACAACGGCTTCCCCGGCCCGCAGGGTAAGTGCTCCCACCCTGCTGCCTAGGGGATGCTGCCAGGGGTAGGCATCCCATTCCTCACCTCTGTGCAGCTTTCCCACTGGAGCTGACACGGGGCAGGATCTGGGACGGGGCTGGGAGCAGCTTGCCCCGTGGCTCACGTGAGCTCATCGGACCCGGGTTGCACAAACAGTTCAGCCGCACGACTTGTTTGACAAGGGCTGGAGAACTGGGCTGGAAAAACCTCCTCCCTGTGGCTGTTGGGGAAAGGGCTTGACATGGCACATCGTGCCCTCCTGAAACAGTGAGGCAGCTCCTCAGCTGCCTCCTGGGAGAGGGGCAGGGGGCAGGGGTTCCCCAACCCGAGTTTTGTTTGGATGGGCTGGTTGCAACATCCCCCTTCCCCTGAGGTGGGGAGAAGATCTCCTGACCTGCTTGAATGAGGAAGAGCTGTGTTTCAAACCCTGGAAGCTGAATTTTCTAGCCATGAGCAATGCTGGCTGTTGTCACAACAATCTCAGATGCTTGTTGTGCTCAGGGGGTCAGTGAGGTGCCAGGGGGCTGATTAAGCCACGCTTTCCTTATCTCTTGGCCACCTCTCAATTGATGCATTACAAGTCCTGTTTAACTGCCCAGATAAGGCTGTGGTTGCACAGATGAACTGCTCAGCTGCTCACCCTGGAGTTGGGATCGGTGGCTTCATGTCCCATGGAGGGCAACAGCATTTTAATTCCCATAAATCCTCTGCCCATGGCAGCAGGTACCTGGGAGCGTGGCATTATGCTACAATGCTGTTGTTCCCTAAACCTTTTCTTGGATGGTAATTCCTTGTCCCTTCCCAGGCCCCTACTACTGTGGGGTTGGAGCAGATAAGGTGTACGGGCGTGATATCGTGGAGTCCCACTACAAGGCATGTCTCTATGCTGGGGTGAAGATCTGTGGCACCAATGCAGAGGTGATGCCCTCCCAGGTATGTATGGATGGCCCCACAGAGCCCATTTCCAGCGATGGATATGAGTTATTGTGAGGCTGGAATAACCCAGCAACTCCCCAGCCCTTCTGGAATGTTGAATCCAGTGATTTCCCACATCGGTTTTGCCTGGATGGGAGCAGACTAGGATAAAAACATGCATTTGATCTTCTCCTAACTCACCCTGAGCTTCTTGCACAGCTCAGCCTGAGCTCTGGCAGCCAGTGTGGAGCTGGGAGCTCCCCTGTGCTTTCCTTCCCCCGTGGAGCAGGGATGCAGGGGATGGCAGGAAATGGGATGGGCCATGGGAACACCGTGTAGAGTCCTGAGTGTCCAACTCCTGTTCTGCTACCTGGGAACTGGGAAGCTCTGGTGGGACATGGCCCTGGGGAGCGGCTGGGAGGGATTTGGGTTTGTTTAGGGGTTAGCAGGAGGGAGTCCCTGATTGCATTAGGCAGGTGGCCAGACTGACCGACTGCGAATCGCTGACTCCTGCTGCTGATGTGGCGGCGATAAGTGGGGGTTTATCTGCACGGCAGGACTTTTAACCACCCTGCTGTTTGCCCTGCCTTCCTCAGGGTCCTTCTTGGCTGCTTTCTGTGTGCTGGGCTCAGGCTCGGGCCATGCCAGCAGCTGTAAATACATCACCCACCCTCTGCTTAGTCACCATGGGTGGTGCAACCCCGGCTCCAGCCGGGCAGGGAGCAGCCCTGGGAAGGACTAACAGGCTCCTCTTTAGTCCCCTGCCCTGTTTGCAGTGTGGGCTGGGGGTTCTGCACACCAGCCTCGGTGATGTGTGGTGCTTATTTACCCTGATTTAATGAAAAACCCTCTGATTTGCTTTATATAGTCATGAGCAGTTTATTCCCATTTTTTTGCCTGCCAAACCTGTTCTGGTGCTTAATTCAGCCCTCCCCATCCTGATTCCCAAGGGGTAACAATGAGCCATAGCCCAGGCTGGCAGCCCTCGCTGGGGGTGGCAGGGATGTGGTGGCTGGGGAGGCACCAAGTTTTCCATCCTTACCTGTGTACCTGCTCCCCTTCCCTCCGTCCAGTGGGAATTCCAGGTGGGCCCGTGTGAAGGCATTGAGATGGGGGATCACCTGTGGATGGCTCGGTTCATCCTCCACCGTGTCTGCGAGGACTTTGGGGTTGTGGCTACGCTGGACCCCAAACCAATGACCGGCAACTGGAACGGCGCCGGGTGTCACACCAACTACAGCACGGAGGAGATGCGGAGGGAAGGGGGTCTCAAGTGAGTCCGGAGGGGTTCCCTGGGATGTACCTGGGAGGTTGGGATGTCCTTGGCCATGTGGAAGTGTGTGTCTCCCTACCTGGCTGGCTGCACCTGGGTTGGGGCTGTCCCAGCTTGTTATTTTAAACAAAGCTGGTTGCAGGAGAGTGTCCCCTGGGCTGTCCTTGTCCCTGCACGGGAGGAGGGGGTGTCATCTGACAGCCTTCCTCACCACGGGAACACCCCCCCAGACGGACCTACTGACAAACCCGACCCCACTTCCCCTTCCCCAGGCACATCGAGGCTGCCATCGAGAAGCTGAGCAAGCGGCACGACTACCACATCTGCGTGTACGACCCGCGGGGCGGCAGGGACAACTCCCGGCGGCTCACGGGCCACCACGAGACCTCCAACATCTTCGAGTTCTCCGCCGGCGTGGCCAACCGCGGCGCCAGCATCCGCATCCCGCGCCAGGTGGGCCAGGATGGCTACGGCTACTTCGAGGACCGGCGGCCGGCGGCCAACTGCGACCCCTACGCCGTCACCGAGGCCATCATGAGGACGACGGTGCTCAACGAGACCGGCGTGGAGACCAAGGACTACGCTGACCACTGAGGCCCCGGGGTTGGGTGGAGGTGTTCGTGTCTACACTAGCTTCTCACGTGGGATTTCGTGCCTTTGTGGTGTCCTCGGCTGCAAGCTCAGACTCTGTAGGAACCTCGCTTCTGGTCTTGTGAAACGTTGCCTTAGAAATATATATATATATTTTATAGTAAGAGGGAGGGGCCCAACTTATTTTCTCAACCACTTTTTTGTTTCTGGTTCCTGGTTTTAGGTTGTGAGGTTGGTTTTTTTTAAAAGAAAACCTTGGATTCAGTTTTTTTGCCTGCTGGACTTTACACTGTGATGTACATAGATCCCTACGTGGACGCTGCAGCTGCTGCTGTTTGCACCTGGGGAGGGTGGGTGCCTTTTTTCCATATCTCTGTTGCAAGGAAATGATAATAAATAATTTTCCAGGCTGCGTGGCAGCCAGGTTATGCTGCAGTGGGTGCATTTTTCTGTGGCTCCTGGAGCTCCCTGGAGGTTTCAATTTGGGTATTGCTGATGGATCGCAGCCTGCACTGGCCCCAGGCAGGGGCTGGGGTTGCTGGAGGATCCTTGGGGCAGGTGCCTGGAGCTGCCTTGCTTCATTTTCTGGTGGCCCAAAGGCCATCTCCTTCCATCGTGATCCCGAAAGGCAAACAGAGCGATGTGGGCTGAGCAAACAGTGGCTGGGGCAGCAGCTGGCGGGCGTTTACACAGGGTGTGTGCTGCTGAGTCAGCAAAGGCAGCCCAGCACCGGGCACGGGGAGCTGAGCCCTCCCCTCTGGGGATGCTCTGGGGGCAGGAGAGGAGCCTGGAGACACATCAACTGCACCCCTGGGACGTGTCCTGCTGAATGGCAGGGACACAGTGCAGGTCCTTCGGTTGGAATTGCTTTAGGAGGGGGAGGTCACAGATTTTATTCATAGAATCACAGACGGATTTGGGCTGCAAGGGATCTTAAAGACCATCTCATTCCAACCCCTGGCCATGGACAGGGGCACCTTCCACTAGACAAGGTTGTTCCAAGCCCTGTCCAACTTGGTCTTGAACACTTCTAGGGATGGGGCAGCCACAGCTTCTCTGCCCAACCTGTGCCAGAGCCTCAAAACTCTCATAGTAAAGAATTTTTCCCTTATGTCTAACCAAAATCTACCCTCTGGCAGTGGGAAGCCATTCCCTGTTGTCCTCTCACTCTGTGTCCTTGTTCAAAGTCCCTCTCCAACTCTCTTGGAGGCCCTTTACGCACTGGAAGGAGCTCTCAGGCCTCCCTGGAGCCTTCTCTTCTCCAGGCTGAGCATCCCCAGCTCTCCCAGCCTGGTTCCAGAGCAGAGGGGTCCCTGGGACAGACCTGCAGGATGTGACCCATCTTCAGTCACCAACAGGGATGTTGCCTGTAGGTGAGGAGGAGCAGCAGCATGAACAGGCAGGGGACAGCATGTGCACTGCAGTGCAGTCATGTGGCTTTTAAAACTGGTTTTGTGTTTATCCTTGAGTGTGACGCAGGTGACAAGCTGGGATAGAGGCTCCCAAGTCCCTCCTGCAGGGCACAGACTGCCAGGGGCACAGGGAACGAGGGCCACAAGAGCTGGAGGTGGCCGAGCCCCAGCCCACAACCACCAGCAGCCCTTGGTGCCTCTGAGCTGTTCAAGAATACATGTGACCCAGCCCCAACACTAAAAAGGACAAATCTTCCTTCCAGAAATTCCTGTTCGGGTTTTTGAACATTTTTCATCAAACCCACAACCCTGTCTTGTTTTTGTCTCATTCCTATCATATCTTTAATGGGTAATTCGAGTGCTGGGACAGTGACTGATGCATACAGCTGGAAAATCAATAAAGAGCTAAATCTGGAGTGGGAAGATTCATGTTTGTTTCCCTGGCTGTAGCAGGGGCTGAAGTACTTCAGCTTCCATCATACAGTGCTGTACAACCCCTGTGAAATTTGGGAATGATGTGAATTCCCATTGCCAACATGCAAACACCTGTCTCAGACACAGCACTGTGGTGCTTCCAAACACTTTGTGCCTGCTCCAGGGTCTCACCCTGTGATTCCCCTGCAAGAGAGGACTGTCCTCTCCAGGGAAGGACAATGGGGATCCAGGGACTGGATCCACTGCTGGGTTTTTTCCCTGAGCTGGGATCTATCCTGTCCCCACATGGCTGGAGCCACTGCGTGCTTGGACACTTTCACTCTCTCCTTTGCCAAAACACAGATCTTCTTGCTTGTGCTTGTTGATGTCAAAACAGGCCAGAAACCACATTGTGTTTTGTTTTTTGGTTTTTTTCCTAAAGCAGAAGTGATTCCCACCTACAGGGGAAACAAGGACAACAGCACGTTCCCACGAGACTTTTTCTGATAGTCTGCCTGCATTTGCAGATGTTGAAAGTGGATTGTTGGGTTCAACAAGTGGAGCAGGAGCTGGGGATGGAGCCAACCCTGGGGCTGAGGCTTGAGGGTATGGCAGGGGGTATGGTGATCCCATCCCCATCCCTACCCAAGGGTTGGGACAGTGCTGGGAGGAGGTAGCAGAGGGTATGGTGTCCCCATCCCTATCCAAGGGCTGGGACAGTGCTGGGAGG